>CM076573.1:420945105-421216249 GCA_034641835.2 Pinus albicaulis | reverse complement strand
AAAGGGTGTTTGACTTGGGTCAAATCCCTTGATTAGTGAAAAATAAATAAATAAATGATTTATTTATCTTTTTAAGGAAGTGGTTAGGATATAATCAAATAAATAATGATTTATTTGATTAATGGTGGTTGATTTGGTCATATTTAACAAGGAATATTATTTAAATAATTATTCCTAGAAAATAATAAGATAACTATGGGTTTATCTCATTAATTTCTTTGTTTTTGGGTTAAACATGACTGGGAATAATAATTAAATTATGGTTTAATTAATTATTCCTTTGGGGGTTTCCTAATTAACATAGTGAAAGCAGTTTTACTTGGGGTAAAACTGGTCTTACATGGTGTACTTGGGTCCATCTAATGATGAAAGGTTAGATGACCAGAAAATGGTGTAACAAGAAGCGTTACATTCTTTCACACACCCCAACTAGCACTTCATAACATTGGTGTAGGACTCTTAAAGGATTCCACTCTCATGGGAACCTTTGCATTACTGTCACTTGCGACGTCGACATAAATTGCAAGTATAGGGACCTGTTACATGATCTCTTCCACTCCATTTGGTTTAAGGGAGAGTACGGGTGATTATGAAATTGTTACGTTGGATGAGTTTCTACTGCCCAACTCGATTGAGCCGGCATAACAATCAATCTATCAGGCTTGGGCGACGAATCCAAAATCAGTGTCGCCGAGTGTTTGGGATGTTCGTTCCTTAGATTTTGACACTCCCTCTGATCCTTTTTCCTCAATGTTCTTAACAAATGAGAATATTTTGGAAGCCATGATGTCAGAAGGAGAACCATGGGAAGATTATCATCATCCTTCCCATCTTCCTGGTTATGAAGAAAACTGTCTTAGTGAACTATATCACCCATCAATCAAAAATTTCTTTTCAAATTCTTTACCTATTAACGCAATCGATTCTGAGCGAAATATGTCAAATATTGAAGAAATCATTTCTATCGATATTTCAACCAAACCTAGCATTGTAGAAAATATTCATGTTGGTGTATCTTGTTCTCCATTAGAACTCGAAACATATCGCTCTCTATTTTGTGATGTATTTCCTTGGACTTACGAAATGCTAAAGCATATATACTAATGTCGTTGAACCTGCCCCAGTAATATGTATCCTGATGTAATACCGGTGCCAACACCTTAGATTACGAGTTTGTTAGCCATCAATAAATTTTGTCATAACTGATGATGGCTAAAACAGGTCTTTAGTCTTCAAGAAACAAGTTTTAAGAAAAATTGTGACTTCTTGAAGCCTCTTTGTGTTCTTTATCCTCAAGGATCCAACCTTCATTCAAAAGCCTTCAAGAAACCCTGCTGTTACAAAAAAGGGCTGATTTTTAGACTATTTTCCATCAAGTTCATCTTCATAACCTCCTCTCCATTTCATCATTTGTTACTCATCTTCACCCACCCTAAACATTCATCTATTCTTATAAAAACCTTCATTTACCCTCCATTCTCTTAAAAAACCTTTTTTAACCATGAAATCCCCTTTTACTTGGTTAAAAACCCTCTTTTCTTCCTATCGGAACCTCAAAAACACTAAAAAACTCAAAAACCCACTTTAGGCCTTATTCCGCTCTTTTATATTAAAATACAGGCTTTAAGCCCCTTAGGGCTTAAGCCTTCAACCCCTTCTTCATATAGCCATAGCCGAGAACTATCGGCTAGGTCTCAGCCCTTTTTTTTCCCGCCCCTGGTCATTCCTTTTCGTCACTTAACCTTTTCCCCTGCCTCACTTGGCCCTGCAACCCGACGCTTAAACCCTTTGCTCCCTTTCCTTATTTTCTTCTCGACAGATCTAGACCGTCGATCTCACCAGATCGAATGGTATCCGGCACCCCTCCACTTCCCTAACTCCTCATCCACCACATCCCCCCGGAATCCATCCCCACTGTAGATCTTATTGATCTAACGGATACCATGCTCCCCGCTTCTCCTCCTTCTCCCAACGCGTACTCCCGCTACTGACTAGCACCGGCGACCATCTCCCAATCTCGCCTCTGCTTAGCTCCACTACCTCCTCACCCACCGCGCAAATTTTCAACCTTCACGCTCATCCACGACTGTAGATATTCAGCCTAAGGATCTAGAGGTCCCAAATCAGTTTCGTGCTCAAATTTCCAAAAGAGCTAATCGCGCATTTTCAATGCCAAAACGACAGTTTTCGCTTGGACACATGTCACCCGATAGGTGATATCGCGTTCGTTTCATGCTAAACTGCTTACCACCCTTTGCGTGCACGAAAACCATTCATGGTTTTCCAAAAACCGCCTCCACTATTTCGCGCAGAATTTAAATTTAAACCCTGTTTTCGCAGGTTTCGTCCATGGAACCTGCTCCTGTATACATTTTTGCCTCTGCACTGCCCTTTTTCCCTCTGCCAAGCCTTCGAAGCAGTTTATCCATGAAAATGCAGGTTTTATTGATGTTTTTTGTCTGTTTACAGGTTTTAATGACAACCTATAATGTTAAAGGGTCCTCCACAGCCAGACCAGTGGCGGAAACCTCCCAGGATGACGATCCTTGGGGTTTAAAAGTGCAAAATGGGATTTACATGGCTTTCAAGTGTTTTTTTAGTGACTTATGAACGCTGGTAAAACAAATGAAACCCTCAACGTGCCAAAGATACCTGTTCACAACAAAAAGGAAAAGACAGTGAAGATTAGAGACAAAGGATCAAAAGCTAAGTCAACGGATTAAAGATAAATACATAGTTTAAAGGATAAAATAGTTGAGAAAGGACAGAAAGCCTGAAAGATGACTAGAAGAAGCCTTAAAGCACAAATTAAAGATTAATATCAGTGATTAAAGAGTTAAAGAGACAGATTAGTAAGGAAAGCCTCCAAATGCCACATCAGTGAGGCAATTAATCCTAAAAAATGCCACCTGCTAGCTTATTTTCCTCAAAAGAATACAAAGTTAATGCACAGTCAAAGATATTTGCCAAAGACAGCTCAGAAAGTAATTGCCAACCTACCAAAAGCCTCCAAAGTCAACAAAAGCGACTGAAGTTGATGAAATTTAATGTAAAAATCAATTAACAGAGTTAAGACATTAGAAATCTTCTCCATTTGGCCTCCCAAAGGTTGAGAAGCATTTACTATGTATTAATTGAATAATTAGACCTTCTTTTTAGTCCACCTCCTCAATTTACCTATATATATCATAAGAGGAGCACATTGTTTTTGTTGGTTGAATACTTATTGAATGTAAATAGTTGCTGAGGCTGTTGAAGCTCTGTTAGTAATTGAAGAAAGATAGGCTAAGAAGAGAAGTTTGAAGCTGTAAAGACCTACTGGACTTGAAGATTGTACTGGTTTGAACATCAAATATACAAGCTGATTTATGGGATCCTGGTCTATGTTAATGGTGATGTTTTTCTTACTGTAATTTTAATTTTACTTATGTTTCCATATTGTCCACTTTCTCTGATAAAGAACATCAAATGTAGATTAGGATTTACTTCTAAAAGCACCCTCAATCTCACTGATAAGCTTTATCTTTATGTTTTCTTCTAATTGTGTTTTGAGGATAATTCAATAGAGTATAACCAGTGAAGTGTTGGTAAGCCCATGTTTATTGAGTACAACTTGAGATATTTTCTTTGAAAGTTTTCCTAAGAGTATGCCAAAAGCAGGCTAGGTTCAAAGTCCTTACCTGATCTTAGGCTACTTTTTATGTTTATCTTAAATGTTTTCCTTTGAATATGCTAAAAGAAAGCTAGGTTAAAATTCCTTACCTGATCTTAGGCTGCCCTTTTTTTTCTCATATGTTTTCTTCTTTCACCACACTTCTTAATGTTCCATATCACCAATCAACTTAAAAATATCCTTTGATATAGATGACTTGCCCCATAGACCAATCTTGAAACTTGTTGTGCAATTAAATTCTTTTGTGACTCCATAGCCCAATGGATTGATACTATTTCTTACCTATCCTATCAGCTGAACCATTATGTCAACTTTCTCACACCTTTACCCTTCAAAAGACTTCCTTCATTTTGATGATATCCCACCCAACCAAAACCAAAAAAAACCCTTGTACTTCATAACTAGCCTAATATCATATCATAAGCCTTAAAGATATATCCTTTGAAAACACTTATATAGAGAGGTCCCTCTCTGAATCCAGGAGGGCTAGATCGTAGGATTCCAAAGTGGTTTTGATGTAGGCTCTGTAGCGTTTGTTCTTGCCAATATTGCAAACTACGGAGTCCTAACATAGTGGCGACCATACTGGGGAAAGACAATATTGAGTAATAGATAACTTCACAACTCAACGAACCCCTATTCCTAAATTAATCAAGTGTTACCAAGAATGGTTATTATTGATTGTTGATGGTGAACAACAACCAAACCTTTAAAACAAGTAAAAATCCTTCACCTGGTGAATTCATTGGTATTCAGTCGGCCCGCTGACCCCACTGGTTTTTCCCAAGACTCCACTGGGAAACATTTATCATAACATCATGAAAACTCAGTTAAGAAGACTTTGAGGATTGAGTTTTCTTTGAAACAGATTAGTTAGCCTCTTAAAGACTGTCATATTTGGCTGAAATTTTCTCATTATTGGGTCTAAAAACACCACATAGTGGCTTCTAGAAGAATTTATACTAGAGCCTATCCTGACCCAAATCCTCCTGAGATAGTTGATAATCCAGAAAGTATCCTTAGGAAATCTCCTAAATCCAAGACTCCAACTGTTGTCAGACCAATTCAAAGAGCTAATTCTGTCCCTGAAAATTTCTCAGCTCTACAAGATACACAAGATGACTTACCATTCATAAGAAACCCATCCAGAACTAAGTCACTTAGTGATATAGATCAGATAGACTTTGAGTCTCCACACTCACCCCAACATAGTGGCGACTCCGCTGGGGAATTCTGAGTGAATTACATCTTGTACATCCTTAAGACCTCAGAGGACCCAGAACATTTCAGATTGGTATTTAAATAAATCAATGGTGGTGGACCATAAAACATTTTACCTTCAAAAAGATAAAAATTTCCACCTGGCGACTCCACAATTCTCAAAAGACCTAATGAATCCACTGGTAGAAGACTTTGAACTAGTTGAATGGACACAGTGACCTCTTCTCTGATTTACAAACATGGATTCAAGTATCGATCCAAAAGCAAAAAAAAATTCCATTATGGAAAAAATGATGTACATGGTTGAAAAAATAATGGATAGGTATGAGGCCAATTTAAATATTGATGATCTAGAGCAGCCCATGCTTTTCCCTGATCAAGAACAAACTCAACCACTACAGCACCTAGACAATGAGCAAGACATGTATGATGATCAAGACTTTATAGAAGGTGAGGAGGAAGGTTGTCAAGAAATTCCTGATTTCCTACCTATAACTTGTGTTTTACTGTTAAAAGAACTTTACGACCAAAATGAAAATACTAATAGTGAGCAATGGTTTGAGGAAACAAGTAGCCACTTAAAAAATGCAGAATCTGAAGTGGAAGGAGAACCACCACATATAGGGACTCTCCCTCTATGTTACAACTCATTTCAGATTTTAAGAAGAGAGTGGCATCCTGACAATGTAATAGAAACAATTCATGAAACTAAAACTAAATATCACAAAGATCAAGAAGAGTTGTTTGAGAGTGGAAAAGATCAGGAAATAGAAGATAATCCTCAAGGTTTCCCTGCAAGCATGAGTATTGATTCACTAGAAGAGGCTCAAGAAGACATCCAACCTCAAAACCAGTTAACACAAGAGAAAGAGGACTGCTTTACTTCTGTCTATGCTGAAATATAAATCCCTCATTTGACAGAAGGAGAAATTGATCAAATACTAAATAAACAGCTAGCCTCTGAAAATTTTTACAAAAAAAACACTCTTGCCCATTCACCTAAGGAACTTTGTTGTAAAAATTTAGAAAGTTCCCTTGTAAACCAGAATAAAGAAAGACCTGCTGATAATCCAGTATGCTTGATTGGTGACATTACTTATATTAATGATTTTCCTAACTTTGATTTGTCTGATGATGATTCTCTACAAACAGAAGTTGATCTTGCATGACCAACATTAGTAGATTTGTGGGAGGAAGATCAGTTCCACCAACTCCGAGAAAGTAATGAGCCAAAGCAGGCTATTTATGATACTGATGAAGAAAGCTTTAAAAATGCAGAAGAGGGCGAAGAATCTCTGAATATTTTCTCCGCTCCATTACAACTCATCAGTAACAGTTTTCATGTGATTGGGAACCAGCAGTATTTCAACTCAAAGGTTGAGGAGGAAAACAATGAAGAATTTCTTGAGCATGATTAATATAAGGAACCTTCTCCTGAAAGGGTTGAGGTAATAAAAGATACCTTGCTCAAGAATATGACGATCTCTTCACAAAGTACAATCCACTGAATTAGAGCATACCAGGACTACAAGAGGACAACACTGCCAAATATGATGAGTCCTCCAGTTCAGATCGCAATGAGGATGAAGAAGGTTTTCTTTCTCAAAAGAATCTTTTTCTTGATCCAGTGGAAGAAAAAATAGCCTTAGTGGAAAATTACTTGTCAAATACTCCCAACCAGGTATTATTTCAAGATGCCTTTTCTCATTTTTTGAAGAAATTTGAGGAAGGGATAGAGATTTTTAGGAAGTGTATCACCAAATGCAACAATTTTTTTTAACACTGCTACTAAAGAACAAGTGAGATGGGAGTGGCCTTGTCTGTCCAACATGCTCAAAGAGATTAGCAAAGACTAGTCATGGAACCATCTGATAGAGTGGATGTATTGGAAAAGAGATTTTGTCAGCTAAACATGTAAATATTTTAGAGTTAGATTAGGGTAGGTAGGAATGTTAATAAAGCTCAGCCTTTGAGAATTTAGTTAGTTTTTTAAATTGATTTGAAAGAAATATGAAAAATACAAAAAACACTAGAAAAAGAGAAAAAGAGGGCAGAAGTAAAAGCAGAAAGGTACAGCCCCATACCAAAAAAGAAAATAAAATCTGAAAGTGTGCAAGCTTAAATGCCACTACCAAAAGAGAGCACTGCTATTTAGTCATACAGTCTAATGATGACTATATAGATTTCAATTTACTGCTGATAGGTTAGTGAATCATATTTTCCAAACTGTTTAATCTTAGCTTATCAGTAGATTAGATTAGGATAGAAAGAAATGGCTCTAATCAGATCAAAACTAGAGCCAAAGAGAAAAGAAAAGAACTGGTCCTAACATGTTGAAAAATTGAACCAGGTGAACAAGAAGACAACTCTAAAAAGATCAAAACCAGAGCTGAGGAAAGAATGAAGGATGTTCTTAATTTTCAGATCTTAAGCCTTCACAATTTTGTTTTGAATTTCTGTAAATTTCAGTCTATGTGCAGCTTGTATTTATGCCATAGTTTGAACAGCAAATCAGACAACTTAATCCTGGTTTGGCTGTGTTTTAATTTTCTGCTTTAGAATATAGAGAATAAAATCTGTCAGACAACTTAATCCTAGCAGATAGTAGCTTAGGTAGAGAATAAATGAGTTCAACTGTTTAATCTGGACTCATGGAATAAATAAGGGTAGATTTAGATTAGTTTTTTGTTTTCAGTAAAAGAATAAAATGTTGATGTCAAAAGGTTTGCAAGTCAAAGTGCACCTTATGAAGAAATTTTTTAAGGAAAATAGGCTGTGTAGGTAGAATGTTTGGGGGAAAACTGATTTGTTATGATGTAATGATTGATCGTCTTTTAAAGCAACAAAGGGACATGTTTGTATTCCAGAAATAAATCTCTGAGGTTCTTGACACCTCCCAGGAGCTACCATCCCCAAGTGGAGCCACTGTTAGCCATCAATAAATTTTGTCATAGCTGATGATGGCTAAAACAAGTCTTTAGTCTTCAAGAAACAAGTTTTAAGCAAAATTGTGACTTATTGAAGCCTCTCTATGTTCTTTATCCTCAAGGATCCAACCTTCATTCAAAATCCTTCAAGAAACCCTGCTGTTACAAAAAAGGGTTGTTTTTCAGACTATTTTCCATCAAGTTCATCTTCATGACCTCCTCTCCATTTCATCATTTGTTACTCATCTTCACCCACCCTAAACATTCATCTATTCCTCTAAAAACCTTAATTTACCCTCCATTCCCTTAAAAAACCTTTTTTAACCATGAAATCCCCTTTTACTTGGTTAAAAACCCTCTTTTCTTCCTATCGGAACCTCAAGAACACTAAAAAACCCAAAAAACCCACTTTAGGCCTTATTCCACTCTTTTATATTAAAATATAGGCTTTAAGCCCCTTAGGGCTTAAGCCTTCAGCCCCTTCTGAATATAACCATAGCCGAGAAGCGTCGGCTAGGTCTCAGCCCTTCTTCTTTCCCGCCCCGTCACTTAAACTTTTCTCCTGCCTCGCTTAGCCCTACAACCGAGTGCTTAAACCCTTCGCTCCCTTTCCTTATTTTCTTCTCGATAGATCTGGACCGTCGATCTCACCAGATCGAACGGTAGCCGGAACCCCTCTGCTTCCCCAACTCCTCTTCCACCACCTCCCCCAGGAAGCCATCACCACTGTAGATATTATTGATCTAACGGCTACCGCGCTCCCCACTTCTCCTCCTTCTCCCGAAGCATACTCCTGCTACCAAAAAAAATAGCCTACATCACCCCCTCAGCCCCACCTTCCACCAACGAAACCATCTCCCAATCTCTACTTGCCACCTGGCCTCCACTACCTCCTCACACACCGCGCAACTTTCCAACCTTCGCGCTCATCCACGACCATAGATCTTTGGCCTAAAGATCAATCGGTCCCAAGTCCATTTCGTGCTCAAATCTGCAAAAGAGCTAATCGTGCAAGTTCAACACGGAAATAGCAGTTTTTGCCTAGACACGTGTCGCCCGATGGGAGATATCATGTTTGTTTCGCGCTAAACTGCTTACCACCCTTTGCATGCGCAAAAACCATTCATGGTTTTCCAAAAACTGCCTCCACTATTATGCGCCAAAATTTAAATTTAAACCCCGTTTTCGTAGGTTTCATCCATGGAACCTCCTCCCTCACACATTTTCACCTCTGCACTACCCTTTTGCCCTGCGCCAAGCCTCCGAAGCAGTTTAGCCATGAAAATGTAGGTTTTATTGATGTTTTTTTTTCCGTTTACAAGTTTTAACGACAACCTATAATGTTAAAGGGTCCTCCACAGCCAGACCAGTGACAGAAACCCCCCAGGATGATGATCCTTGGGGTTTAAAAGTGCAAAAGGGGATTTATGTGGCTTTCAACTGTTTTGTCAGTGACTTATGAACGCTGGTAAAAAAATGAAACCCTCGTCATTAGATATATTCACAATGAAAAGAGCTTGATGAAGATTAGGGCAAATGATCCAAAGCTAAGTCAACAGTTAAAGATAAATACACGATTTAAAGGATAAAGCTTGAACAAGAAAGGACCATATTTCGAAAGAATCAGAAGAAGCCTTAAAGCACAAATTAAAGATTAATATCAGTGATTAAAGAGTTAAAGAGATAGATCAGTAAGGAAAGCCTCCAAATGCCACATTAGTGAGGCAATTAATCCTCAGAAATGCCACCTTCAAGCTTATTTGCCTCAAAAGAATACAAAGTTAATGCACAGTCAGAGATATTTGCCAAAGACAGCTCAGAAAGTAATTGCCAGCCTACCAAAAGCCTCCAAAGTCAAAAAAAGTTACTGAAGTTGATGAAACTTAATGTAAAAATCAATTAATAGAGTTAAGACATTAGAAATCTTCTCCATTTGGCCTCCCAAAGGTCGAGAAGCATTTATTCTATATTAATTGAATAATTAGACCTTCTTTTCACTCCACCTCCTCAATTTACCTATATATATCATAAGAGGAGCACATTGTTTTTGTTGGTTGAATACTTATTGAATGTAAATAGTTTCTGAGGCTTCTGAAGCTTTGTTAGTAATTGAAGAAAGATAGGCTGAGAAGAGAAGTTTGAAGCTATAAAGACCTACTAGACTTGAAGATTGTAACTGGTTTGAACATCAAATATATAAGCTAATTTATGGGATCTTGGTCTATGTCAATGGTGATGTTTTTCTTACTGTAATTTTCATTTTACTTATGTTTCCATATTGTCCACTTTCTTTGATAAAGAACAACAAAAGTAGATTAGGATTTACTTCTAAAAGTACCCTCAATCTCACTGATAAGCTTTATCTTTATGTTTTCTTTTAATTGTGTTTTGAGGATAATTCAATAGAGTATAAATAATGAAGTGTTGGTAAGCCCATTTTTACTGAGTACAACTTGAGATATTGTCTTTGAAAGTTTCCCTAAGAGTATGCCGAAAGAAGGCTAGGTTTAAAGTAATTACTTGATCTTAGGCTACTTTTTATGTTTATCTTAAATGTTTTCCTTTGAATATGCTGAAAGCAGGCTAGGTTAAAATTCCTTACTTGATATTAGGCTACCTTTTGTTTTCTCATATGTTTGCTTCTTTCACCACACTTCTTAATGTTCCATATCACCAATCAACTTAAAGAGATCCTTTGATATAGATGACTTGCCCCATGGACCACTCTTGAAACTTGTTGTGCAATTAAATCCTTTTGTGACTCCATAGCCCAATGGATTGATAATTTTTCTTACCTATCCTATCAGCTGAACCATTCTGTCAACCTGCTCACACCTTTACCCTTCAAAATACTTCCTTCATTTTGATGATATCCCACCCAACAAAAACCAAACAAAACCCTTGTACTTCATAACTAGCCTAATATCATATCATAGGCCTTAAAGATATATCCTTTGAAAACACTTATATAGGCAGATCCCTCTTTGAATCCGGGGAGGACTAGATCTGGGGATTCCAAAGTGGTTGATATAGGCTTTCTGCAGCGTTTGTTCTTGCGATCTTGCAAACCTCTTGAGTTCTAACCATGTTCATCCAAAGAAGGCTGCTGCAATCAAAGAAGAAGTTGAAAAAATATTATGTGCTATTTTTATTTATCTTGTTCTACTAACTAAGTGGGTTTCCAACATCATTCCTATCATGAAAACATAAGGAACCATTAGAGTGTGTGTCGAATATCAGGATGTTAATCTTGCTTGTCCAAAAGGCAATTATCCTACTCTTTTTATTGACCAGATTATTGACGATTGTCTTGAATACGAAATATTTTCGTTCATGGATGGATTTCATTTCTAAACAAATCAATATCCGCTTAGAGGATTAAAATAAGACATCATTTATCTATCCACAGGGGTACATTCGCTTATAGGAAACTTCCGTTTGGTTTAAATAATGCTGGGGCAACTTTTCAGAGAGAAATGGATTATGCTTTCAATGACATCAAGCACACTGTTCAACCATATCTAGATGATTTACCCGTGCATTCACGAAATCAGACTGATCACCTGATGCATTTGAGAGCAATTTTTTTATGTGCCAACACTACAAAATTCACCTCAATCCACATAAATGTGTGTTTTGTGTTGGTTCTAGTCGTTTTCTTGGATTCATCGTCTCAAAATAAGGAATTAGAATCGACCCATTGAAGGTTCAGGCCATTCTTGATTTTCTTGTGCCATCAAATTTACTTCAGATACATAAACTTCAAGGAAAGGCTAACTTCCTAAGGAGGTTCATACCCAACTACGCCAAAATGGCTAAAGGATTTACTAGACTTTTGAAAAAAGGGGTTCCCTTCCATTGGGAACAAGTTGTGCAAGCTTCTTTTGATGTTGTTAAGGATACTCTTATCCAGGCGTCATTAATGTATCCCCCTAATTATCAAAGTGATTATTTCCTATATATCGTCGTGGCTGAAATGACCATTGCTATGGTATTGGTCCAAGTAGAAGATGGGATAGAACATCCAATTTATTATTTGAGTCGTAATATCAATGATACAGAAGTTAAGTATTTATACATAGAAAATCTTGCCTTGGTAGCTGTTCAAGCTGTCCAAATATTTCGCCACTATATCTGGTAGACTCCTATACCAATAGGTGTCATTTTTCATGATTGTCTTGATTGAACTATGGAATATGTTCAAACCTTTTTCTTGGGCAAAGGTGTTCCATATTCTTGAAAAACCAAAAAAATCAAAAAAATTAAAAAATGTAAAGAGGGTATACCCTAAAAGAAAAATCAAAGGGTAAAAAGAATAAAAATGGCCAAAAAGTAAAGAAATGAACCCCATCAAAAAGAAAGGCCAAGGAAAGTGTGCAAGTCTAAATGCCACTACTTTTTACTCTGATGTAATAAACAAATTGTGTGCAACTTGTATTTTATGCCACAATTCATGAATAGTCAAACTGTTTAAGCTTGGCTAGTTCATTTTTCAATTTCATGTTTTAGAATAGAGAATAAATATCTGACCAAACTGTTTAATCTTGGCAGATAAGTAGATAGGTAGAGTTAATAAAAGGTGCTCAACAGTTTAATCTGAGCCCTTGGATGTAATAAGGGTAGAAATAGATAGATTTGTCATGTAAAAGAAAAGAAGATTGAAAAGGGTTTGCAAGTCTAAATGCACCCTAATAAAGAAGAGAAAATGGTAGTAGTAGATAGGGTAGGTAGATGGTGTTACAAATTTTTATCTGATGAATGATGCTGCTAAATGTTTTTAATCATTTACTTTCATCACAAATACTGAAGCAGGAAATACACTGGAAAATCACAGCAAGAAAAGTCAAAATCATTAACTTCCTTCATCACTTTCCCCTTAAAAAGCTTTACTAATTTCCCCCAAAGTACTAAGGTTTTTGGAGATCAAAGGGGCTCAAGGAATTTCCTTGACTTTTGGAGGGACCGGACCCTTGGCCTAATGATCAAAAAGACCTAAGTGCTTGAGATAATTCATCATTATAATCATTCATCTTTAACCTTTTCCTAAGTAAAATCTCATTTTGCTTAGGAAAATTATGCAAAATTCCATAAAAATCCCTCAAAATAACTTACTATTCTATGTTTAAGTGTTGAAGATGAGATATTGCAATTTTACTTCAGAAAATATCACTTTCTTAGATGAGCAAAGTGTTTTGAGTTCCATTGTCCCTTTCTCATATTAATGTTTAACTCTATTTTACTAAATCCCTAGTGAAATGCCCTATCCTAAGTATATAGCTCCTTTTATATAAATATCCGAAAACCCATTTATTATAATGTTTTAACCAAAGTATTTACCTCCCAAATATTCATTAAAACCCGCTTCTACAAGCCCTTTGGTTAAAATATATTGTTATATTATAGTCCCGCCCCTATGATAAGTTAACTACATCGGTTAATTGATCATATAATAAAAAATATATATAAGAAAAAACTTTAAACATATAATTCTATATGTTTAAATGCAAAAAAGGATAAAAACCCGAAGTTTGTTTTTAAAACCAAAACCTTGGAAAGATCCTATGCCACCGTGGCCCATCCACCTGGCATTCCATCCGACTTTTCAACCATCCAATGAAATCCCGCCGCAACCCTTTTTTCATTATAAATATGGGATTAATTAGTTATCTGAACTAATTAATAACCTTCCATTCACCAATTAAAAGCCTCCCGGGGTGATTAAATTAAACATTAATTGTTTCAAAACCCGACGGGCCCACACCTTAAACCTTCGCTTACTCCATGTCCTTTTCCACCGTTGGATCGTCCTTCCGCAGATCGACGCTCCACGTCAATCCCGCTACCCATCCTTTGTCAGAGTTTTAACGCGCGGGGGATTGGTGGTATTTGACCAGTCCTCCGTCCACGTGGCAACGATCCAATGGAATCGCTCCCCCCGCGATCAATACCACCTTTGCCAATAAGCGGTGCGGGGACTAAACCGTTTACCGCCCGACCCTCCTGCCCCACGTCAGCCCGTACCAATGTGACGTCACTCCTCGAAAAACTAAAACCCCTCTTTTGACTTTGGGAATAAAACAAAATTGCGTGTTTTTATGTCATTTTCATCGTTTGAACACTACTGTGCTTTCCGCTACGAATTTCAAATTTCCACTGAAATCCACTGTTCAAATCGATTTCGCTCCAGATTTTCGCCAGGCCTGTGTTCAAGTATCCGTCTGCTACCACCTAGTACCTATTAAAAACCATCTTTCATCCAAGAACAGGTATTTATCCTATTCTGCCCCGAACTGCAAGTAAAACTCTGTTTTCTTTGTTTTTCGCTGAATCAGTGTTTAAATCATATTCCAAAGATCATTCCCTGAGTTTTACGACTATAAATTGTTCCCCTGAACCTGCAAATTGTGCCAATTTCCTTCAGTAAGATCAAAATCACGCCCGGCCTGTGAAGAAAACCAGAAACCTCCGTTTTGAATCCACAAGAACCAAAATGGAGGCCCCGACAGCTTTGAATGTGACTCCACTGAATGCCCCTCACAGAGAATTAGAATATTTGCCCTTAGTGGACAAAGATTTTCAGATTAAAGACTTGCATTTTGATGAAAGCCCCCTTCTGAGTTATTGTCGCTGCAGAGACGATTACTCAAAGGGGCAAGATGTCATTGGGTTGTGGGAATCCAATCTCCCAAGATATCTCATCCCTTCAGTCATTTCTTTCCCAGAAATTATCCACTATTGCCATTCAAACTATGATCCCACTCAAAGAGCTGTAATATCCCCTGACCAGAGTGTTATGTTCCCCATTACTCCTCAGGCCATCAATCCAATGCTACATTTTGAACCTGATCAAAAGCTAACTCCCTTGTCTATGGAAGAATTGCTTGAAAAATCTACTCGGTTGTCCTCTGAAGAGGTGATCAGAAGATCACATCCTTGGATAAACAGTCTTAATACTAGTCATAAGACTTGTTTACTCCAATATTGTTATCAAATCTATTCAAACAGAGGTTAGAAAGCATAACAACTAAAGAGTATCAGTGGTTAAAGTGTATCAGGTAAAAGTCAGTGAAAGTTAAAATAAAGTTACAGAGCAGTCAAAGGTAAACAGTAAAAGTAAATACAGAAGGCAGTAAAATGGTAAAAAGATATGAGAATAATTTCACCAATAGTGAGGTTTGTCTAAAGTGAAAGTAAAACAGTCAAAAGAGCAAGAAAGTAAAAAGATGAAAAAACATAACAAGAAGGAACATTTTTGCAGAAATTGCATATTTTAGTCATAGTTTTACAGAAACTATTGTGATCAATCCAAGATGAATTTTACAAAACTGAAGGAGTTTTATGTTCTTAAGAGGGCCATCTACAAAAACCTCTCTCACTTTTCTAACAGCCATTATGGTTTTGGAAATATTAAACAATGTTGGAAAGCACTTTTTGCAGAAAATTCCAGTTTAAGTCATCATTTGGAAGAGAGGATTGTGGCCAATCCAAAATACTTCATACAAAACTGAAGGAGGTTTTTGTTCCTAAGAGAACCATCTACAAAAACCTATCTCAGTTTTTTCACAGTGGTTTTATAATGAGAGATACATGTGCATCTTTACAGGCCATTTTTCAGACTCTGTAAAACTCTGTTTTACACATATTGTTTACAGAGACTATTATGCATAGCTGGAGAGGAATTTTTGGAAACTGAAAGAGGTTTATCTCACCACAATATATATCTACAATAACCTCTTTCACTTTTTACATATCTATTACGGATTGAGAAATACAAAGACATCATTGGACCCCAATGTTGCAGAATTGTTGGAGCAGATTGCACAAAGAAAGGAAACAGTTAGTGACTTGGATGCCTCATCATCAACTAAGAGTTGGATCAAATTCAAATTCTCCTCTTTGTCATCACCTATTCATACAAAATAGTGCCAAATAGATGCATTAGTTTGAGTGTCATTTAATTAAGTTCTATTTATGTAAATAGTTGGAGAGATTTGTGAACCAATTTTGGTATTTGTTTCAAGATATTTTAGTTTAGAATTGGTATAAATACTCCACTCTTGGAAGCATTTGGTGTGGATTCTATTACTTTGATGTAACATTGAGATTTTTCAGAATAAAAGCATTTTGGAGAAGTTTATTAGTGAAAACTACTTGGATGACGATTTGATATGATGTTTATTCACGGATTCATGTTTTGGACTACGATTTAATAGTCTTTCTCTTTATGTAGTTTCATAGGGGTTATAATATCATTATGTCCATTACAGATAATTGGTAAAGGTTGAGATGGAAATTTAGCAATTGTGCATAGTTTAGAAATGTGATTGTTCTTTAATGTTTTCTCTAAATTAGTTATAAGCATGAATTCTTAAATGCTCTTGCTTTGCTAATTTAAAACATTGTTGATTACTATAATAAAGAATTCTTCATTGCTCTTTGTTTGTAGTCATCTCATTTCTTTCTTTTGAACATGGTGAAAGATTCTTATTTGCCTTTCATCCCTTCAAGATCATTCCATCCACTTTAAATTTTAAGGATTGTTTCTCTGTCCATTCTCTTCTTACTGTAAAACCATCTTGTGTTTAGAATATTAGAAATCCGGTAAAGCCATCCTTTGACTTAGCCCAATGGACCGAAAACTTTCAACCTTGCCCTTAGTTTAAGGATTCCACCATTTTCAAAACAAACATCTTGGATCTATAACTAGCCTAAAACCACAAGAACAAAGATAAATCATAAAGAGAGCCCTCTGCGGATGCGGTTAATGAATTACGCATCTAAAAAGGTTGGTTGTGGTTACCTCGGGTATACTTTCTTCTTACACAACTTCTAGGAAAACACGAGTGATAACATATCCTCGCCAAAAATAAGTATCGTTTCGGATTGTAACCCCATGACATAGATCTTATCATGTCAATTGCTGGGGAAAATATTCAAAATGGATTATCATTTGCGAAATTTGATTTGGAATTCATCGAAATCGGGGTCAATAGAAGTCTTTAATTTTGGTGACCCAGCCTGTGACCTTCCCACTACGGTAAATGCGCTACTACGTCGGAACCATCAATTCACGACGATACTGCATTTACGATTGGATCATTTGATCCTTGGTAGCAAATTTCATCATTGTCTCCAAACACAAGAATTTTTGACCGATACCTCTCCTCTCACGAACAACAATGTATTAGAGTACGAAGACAAATATTTCTTAGGATATTCGACACATAGGAAAGAGTTAAGAATAACTTAGTCTAGTGTGGGGTTAGGTAAGTGTGTTTCTTTACTGTGTACATTTGTAACTTATAATCAGAATCACGATTTGTAGTGGTCAGGTAAGTTGTCTTTCACCTTCTTATGAATGACACTTGATGCGTGGCTTAACACACGATTGTTCCATGATCTCTATTTAAAGAGCATGGAGGTTAATTTGTCTTGTAGCCATTTATGAGAGAAACACATATAGCTTTTCTTTTATATTAATAAATTCACTGAAGTGGCCGCGTTAGCTCGGGGCATGGTGTTCCCTCTTTGAGGGTTTTAACCACGTGATTATGCGGTGTCTTGATTTGTGATATGTTTGTGAGTGGTGACCTTTGGTTCTTGATCTATGAAACTTACTGCTGTAAATTCCTACATGGTATCGAGCTATTTTGAGCGGCGTCCATTGTTGATAAAAATCCATTAGTTTGTTGCATGCGAATGTCGTTTTGTGGTCTACTATTTGCGAACATTTTTGGGCTTGGAGAACTACTCGGTTGTGTACGGAAAGCGTCTGTTACGGTGAGGAATGCCTTTCTTTTCATCGAAAAGGTTTCCGGCCCCGCCTGGAGACATGTCGATTTAGATACGGAGGTGAGCATCTATTTTGCGGTTATGTTTGTTAATAGTTACCTTGTTGGTTTGCATATTAAGGTTTTATTTGTTTACGGGATCACTGCCTCTTCTCTTGTGTATGCTTTCTTTCTGTGCGTCGTGCGATCTTGGGAAATCGAGAAATGGAGAAGAATTTTTTGCTATGTGTCTTTCACAGCAAATCTTATTCGTCTAGGAAATCGAAAATAGTAAAAAGTAGGCCAGTTGTGATGAGCTAACCAAGAATCTAACATTCTATCGCTAGGCACATTTATTTTATTTTTGGCTCGTTTTTTTGTGTTTTTATGCGGGAAAATGCACACACACCAAACAAACAACAACAACAACAATACTAATCCCCCTTCCTCCTTTCTAAGCTAGCATTAGTGCTTTTATGTCTCACTTGGTGAGGGGTTATTTTATAAGAATAGAGGTCTTGAGTTCAAGTCTCGTTCTCAGCTTCTTTAATAAAAAAATTTGTTTTCAAGGCGAATAAAACACTTGCTTCATCAAGATTCGTAACTTTCGGCATCTCTGACTCGGTTTTTAAAGGCATAACTTCTTCATCTAAGAAAATTTGTTTTTTTCAAGCCGTTTTTTTTAAGCAGCCCTGCTTTTTAAGAGATCTTTCCATTGCATTGGAACGATTGAATTTCAGCTTTTATCGCTTTGGTAAATGGAAAATTGCATGCTAGTTATTCTTAACAGCACGATTATTTCCAGTAATACCTCATGGTGAATATGTAGAAGTAAAAAGGCTTTATAGAATAGCCATGGGACAAGAAACTAAATGTTTGGGTATTGATACGCCCCCTTTAAGTAAATAAACAAGATCAAGCACGGTTGGTAGGAATGTCCATTGCTCGGGATATTTCGATTTCATATCCTTGACAGTAACACAGTGAGGCCTAGAAAAGCTAAAAACTGCATGGCATTCCATTAAAATCTGGACACTAGCTTGAAAATGAGTTGCTTACTTTGGACCAATAATTTCTCCTCCATTGAAGATTTTTTGTCCAGAATTTAAGACCTCAAAATTCTTTTAGAAGCACCCAAGATCAAAAAGGACAATGGTAGCCTCATATATTGCATTCTTGCTAAGCTTAGTCTTACATGCTGCGCATTAGTTTCTTCATTCCACTAAAGGCCATCATTTCTTTGAACCACCTACCAAGAATCCCTCAATTACCTTTTGCCAGTTCTTTGATACGAGAACAAGAAAAACTTGTACACCTTGGTCTTATCTGTGCGGAAATGCTTCTAAGAAAACGCCAACGACGACAACAACCATATCAAAAATAATCCCAAAAAACGTTATCACAAAAATAACAATTCTGTTGAAACAAGGGCCCTAGCAATTTCGTATGAACTAAAAAAATCAAATCACCAAAAATAATAAGGTAAATCAAAACAAAGGAAAGAAGACAGATAGACATTGCAACTTTTACGCGATCGGGGATGGCCATATAGAGGTCAAATGTTTTAAAGAAGATGGAGGCCAACAGAAGCAACAGTGAAGAAGCAAAACATCAATTTGGAGCCTCTTGCTTCATCCAGGCATGGCACTTCTTGCTTGTGGTTGTCAAGCATCAAAGATGGTTGTGGGTAAGTATCTTCTTCTTCTCCTTCTCATGAGCGGCTCATTGATTTTGGGCTTCTTACCATGGCTAAAAATAAATCCATGTTTTCTTCTTTAAATGATTGTAACACAAACATATTTATATTGGTGATGATAGATCTCCTTAATGTTGTAGGATACGGAACCATTCATAGATAATGGTTAGTTTAATGATATTACTATATGAACCCTACCATAATAATGCAACAACTACTATTCATTTGTCAGTGTCAATGGAGTGAAGAGAAAAATATTAGAATTCTCACCTCATGATGTTGTAATCAAGGACCTCAAAAGTCCTATTAAATTTTGATTCTTGGCGACTAAGTGATTCATAAGGTTGTATAAGTTTAAGCAACTTTGGGTCATCATCTCTTCCTATTGTTTTGTTATCATAATGAGTGATAACGAGCAAAATTTGGCATGACGGTTGGTGCTTAAACTATCATATCCCAAACTCTGTAAGGAAAATACTGGTGACGGGCCTTCCTATGGTATCTTGATGAGATGGTGTTTTGCTACGAGGGAATGTTAACACTTGGAAAAACATCATCGGGATAGTTTGCTCGGCTGTGCCTCTTAACCATTGCTCCTTGCCCTATGACTTGTACACGATGATTTATGTGGTCCACTTCCTGTTGTTTCTTTCTGCGGTTGCAAGTACTTCTTAACTTTCATTGATGATTTTTCAGGACGCACTTGGGTATATTTCTTAAAACTCAAGAGTGAGTTTTTATTGTGTTCTTAGCCTTTAAGGCCTTTGTTCGAGAAACAATTTGGACATCACGTTCTTGCAGTTAAAATCGACAATGTTGACGGAAGTATGTTAACAACAAATTTATCACCTTTCTTATTTGAGCATGGCATTCAATTACAACATATTGTTCCATATACTCACAATAAAAATGTGGTGGTGTAGGCGAAGGAAAGAATCGCACCTTAAAGAAATGGCTAATTGTATACACTTCAATCTAAAGGACTTGGTATCAATTTTGGGTAGAAGCCATTAAGCATGAAAATTACATGGTAATCACTACACTCTACAAGGTTTTAAAGAATATAACTCAGGAAAACTTTGAGCTCAATCAAACCGGATGTAAGTCATGGTGTTTTGGAAGTGATGCTTGGGCCCATATTAGGATGTGAAACGTAAAGCCTTAGAACCTAAGAAGGTAAAGAAAAATGTATTTTTGGATATACGAAAAGATAACTCAAGATATAAAACTACTAGCTTCAAATCTGAAAATATAATCATGGAAAAAGAGATGTAAGTTTGATACCAAAAATATAAACTTTCACAAAACTAGTTTTGGAAAAATGTTCTTTGCTAACACGAAACCTAATTAGGCATATCTTCTTTTGTCTCTCTCTCTTCTATTTTTAATGGGATTCCCTTCTAGTTCAAATGATCGACAACGGGGATGAAAAATCCTATAAGCTCATAAATTGTTCCTTATACTCCACCTCTTCCAAGATGGGTCTCTCTGTGGGATACGTTAGGTTACTATTTATAGGTAACCCTATCGATCGACGATGTACCACGTTCTCCAATTCGAAAAAGTCTCTTCATATTGGCTTGATCAGGAAAAAAATCAGCTCTAGAAACCTTTGAAGAAGCCTTTGAGGTCGTCAGTTGAGGATGAAGCTATGAATGAAAAGTATCGTTCACTTATTGGAAAACAATACTTGGGATCTTGTTCTGCTCTTCGAAAAGGAAAGCATCGAGATGCATATGGGTTTACAAAACAAAGTTTGGACCGGATGGAAAGTGGACAGACATAAGCTTGTCTTGTATTTAAAAGGTTTTTCACAGAGATGAAGGCATTGACTATCTTTGAAACCTTCCCTCTTGTAAAATGAATTCTGTCTGCCTTGTTCTTTCCCCTTCTTTTAACCTCCTTCCTATTTTAAAATGGAAGTCCCATCGGATAGATATTTAAATCAACTAACACATGGATATTTGCATGAAAAAATCTACATGGAAAAACCCTTGGCACATCCAAAAGACTCCCGACCTTGTTTGTCACCTTCAAGAAGTCTCTCTATGGTCTCAGCGTAAACTCCTCGGCTGATATGCCAAAATGGATAGATTTCTCTTAGATAATGGCTGCTAGGTGTCATTCTGTAACACTATCTACACCAAGGGTGGGTAGTTGTTGCCATCCTTGTTCTTTATGTTGATGATCTTGCTCCTTCTTGGTAGTGATCAAACTGTATAAACCATGTGAAGTCTAGCCTCAAAAATAAGTTTGAAATGAAAAACTTTAGGACATTTTCTGACATTTAATTGGTCTTAAGTCTTGCAATCCAAGGAAGGCATTGCCCTCTCTCGGTCAAAGTATTCTGTGATCTTCTGCACTTTCACATGGAAAATTGTAAACTGCCCTTCTCGCTTTAATTAAGAGTCCAAGCCTGGGTCAAGTTACTGTCACAAGTTGATGCCTTATCCCAAATCAACTTGTTGATAAATTTTATATCACTTACATACCCATCCTTTTCCTTTATGTTGGTCTTGTCACTCGGTTTATGCACCAACCTCATGAAATTCCTTTGAAAAGCATTCAAAATACTTCGATATATTCTAGGTATGGTTAGTTCAAGGATTCATTGTAGTCTGAAACCTTCACTTGTTGATTGGTTCTTGATTAAGTTGGTACGTACAGTGATCGAAAGTCTTGTAAGATATGTATTCACTCTGAATTTAGGACCTATTACTTGGTCTTGTAAGAAAAAAGTGCCATCTTCGTAAGCGAGTATCGTGAGGTACGATTGAAGCGACGAGAAGCCATGTGGCTTCGTTAGATCTGTCTAGGGTGGTCTTCATCGGTAACATCGCTACACTTTGGTCGCATTAATCGAGTGCCATTCGGCTATGTAAGAATCCATCTCGGCATCGGCATATGAAACACATTGAACTCCCTCGCTTCATCGACTCATTCATGATCGTGTTCTTGAAGTGCGGTGATAGCAGGCCAATGATCGAGTAGCGAATATCTTTATGAAGGCTCTCACATGAAAAGTTTACCAAACTTCGATCCATCATTGAGTCCAGGGAAAGTTGTCATTAGAGAGATGGGCTCTAATTCATTCTTCCTTCTCTTATTGTGTCACTTTTGTAAACCCTTCAATCTATCCCAATTTGTCTTAAGGGGGGATGTTAGGATATTTCGTCACATGAGAAATAGGCTCCTTTGTGCCACCTTTAAATCTTCAATCTGTCCCAAGTTGTTCTTAAGATGTTGAGATATTCCGAAACATGAGAAATAATTGAAATAACAGCTAGTATGAGAGTTAGGTAAAGTGTGTTTCTTTACCATGTAGGTTGTAACTTATAATCCGCTTGATCACGATTTGTAGTCAGCGATTTATCTCTCACCTCGGTGTCGCAGCACTTGATCTGTGGCTTAACTTTGATTGGTCCTTGATCTCTATTTAAAGAGCATGGAGGGTCATTTTCTTGTAATTTATTTTATGAAAAAAACATATAACTTTTCTTTTATATTAATAAATTCCTTGAAGTGGCGTGTTGGCTCGGGGCATGAATTGTTTCCCTCTTTGAGGTTTAACCACGTCATTATACCGGTGTACTAATTTGTGATATTGTTTGTGAGTGGTGACCTTTGGTTCTTGATCTACGGAACTTAACTGCCTTAATTCCTACAAGATTATATGATCGTCGACAATACAATTTATCGTACGTGGTGTTGATACAATTTTAAAAGGTGCCTCACTCATGAGGAAGCCGAAAGAGTTTAAATGATTGTCATGTTGGTGCTTGTGGTGGAAATTTTATGCAGATGTACTCATATGAGAAGATAATCCGCGTAGGTTACTTTTGGCTTCATATTTCATGATTGCATTATCGTGGTCATAAATTGTCACGCGTACCCGGAATATTTGATCGTAAAATCGATAAATGGCCGAGCGCCAATGCATCATGTTGTCTGTGGTACCATTTTCAAAATAGGTTATTGACTTCATGAGCACCCGCCAACCCTCATTCTGCGAGGGGGCATGATTTATATTATTATCATGATGAACTACTTTGCGTGGGCCAAGCGATGCCTACATTCAACTTAACACAAGGCAATCAGATGCATTTTTTTTCTTTAATCGTATTCTCGGTTTGGGGTCCCACGGATATAGTTGCACATCATGGGAAGCATTTAGCAACCACATGATAGCTGAATTAACTACGAGTTAGCATGGTCACATGATAATTCTACTCCTTATTATCCACAATCAAATGCACAATTTGAGGCTATACGACAAAATTCAATGTATGCTTCAACGAATGATAGGAGTTCATAAAAGAAATTGGCATTGATCCTATTCTCGCCTTGTGGGCATATCGAACCTACGGTGAAAACACAAGCGCGGATTTACTCCTTTTCAATTGGTGTATGGTCTAGAAGCCATCTTGCCTATCCAATGTGGTCTTCCGTCATTAAAACTACTTAATCGACTTGTTGTGACACCTAAGAAGAAAGAAGCACATCTTTTTAACCTCATCCATCTTGATGAAATGTACATCGTGAAACCCAATTGGCCAACGAAGCGCATGAGAGACATATAAAGGCACAATACAACAAAATGTCCATTGCATTTTCTCGGAAGGCGGCTTGGTCGCTTCTTTATGATCAGAAGTTGAATGTAATAGAGTACGGTAGAACTGAGCCATTATGGCATAACCCCTATATTTTTAAAAGCGTTCTTTAAGGGTGCCTATGAGTTGGTTGATTACAATGGGATTTAGTTGGTGTAGCCTAGAAATGGGTTGTATCTAAAATGTTACTATACTTAAATGCCCGAGCCTATTAATATTTTATATCTATTGTATATATATATGATGTTGATTTTCATTCATTATCTTAGTTTGTTTTTCGATTTTTCATGACGTTATTAATCAATTTACATTTTATCACGGATGCTTTGAATCTTCGGAACCTGGATATGTTGATGGTGCTATTCATAGTACGAATACATCTCTGTAGCATAGGCCATTTCGCTCGACATTGAAGTTAGTGAGTTTCAAGGGATTTGTATCGGTAGATACGACAAACAATATCGTGAGTATCGGCAACTTTGATAAGATATCTCTCTGAGTACATTTGTTTGGTAATATACTCATTATCATAAGGTTAGACTCACAACTTGTGGTATTACATGCCTGGTGTTTATCTTTGTTAGAAATCCAACTTTCTTCTTGCTTCGTTTGTTCCTAAGAGTTCGACTTTTGAAGAACACTTTGATTTTATTCAATATAAATAAATTTCCGAAATTTGAACACATTAATTGATTCTTTGGCTAATCAAGTTTTAGAAAGACATTTTTTCCAACACATGTAAAGAAAACATTCACATCATTGAGTGAGATTGCACCAATAAGCTTGTAGGGGAAAACAACTTGAAATCATATAGATAGATAGTTACAAATTTAGTGTGGCTGTGAAGACACATTGGTCATACGACCTCAAAATGTATGCAAAATTTTAAAAGTAAACTAATGGTGCTCATGGTAACGTGCTATAGATCTAGCTATCCTGTACGTGTGTCGCATCCAACGGTTGGGGTACCAAATAATTAATGTTGCGCTGCGGTCGCATGGGTAATTATTCGATCCAGCGTCTGAATCTTCTGAAGTTCAATCCCTCGCGAAGGCTGAAGCTCGAGACGAGCCTCAACCGCTATCAAGATGCAAGGAAGGGGCCCCTTCAAAACCCAGCCCTTCCCTCTTGGCTCATTTGCTTCATGCTCTAGTGATCACACAGTTGGTTTCAGACAACATTTTACGTACTTCAAACATTTAGTTTAGTCTTGGAAAACATCAAAATACAAAAACATTGTATAAACCTTAGGAAAATCAACATGGTCAAAAAAATTCTTACCTATTACACCTAACGAGCGCCTTACGGGCCATTAAATGCGGATCTCCTCGGAAATCAACATAAACATACTCATCGATGGTGACAACTTTGTCACCGAACAAAACGAACGCGATCGAGGCAATGGTCGTTCAACTGTACCTACCTTAGTTCCATCTCTGCATCCTCGGATCTCTAGGATTCGCCACCGATTGTCCGTGGCTGCATCGGTGGAGATCCGTTTTTAAGGTAAATGATATGGGGATCGAACCATAACTAAAATTGTTCTTCCTTCCTCCCTTTTCTTTGATAGGTTGTTCTTTTATCGAAGGTATAGCTTCAGACAGTTGAGCCCAGCAAGCTCCTCCACTCAGTGCATCTTGCATATATGATATATTCGCTACATGTCTGCGTAACGGTGCGAGAAAAGTTTTGCGATCGTGAAAGGATAGTTCTCAAGGAAAAATATGTAACATCATGGATGTTTATCTTTCCATATTTTTCTTGTCTCTTCCCCTGAATACTTAATATACGAACATAATCTCTCCATAATCTCCTCCAAGAGCGGAGACAACGGTGAAATAGAAAGCCTCTCCTTGAAAAACACAGCGAAAGTATACATCCTCATACGTATGAACCACTTGGTTCTCCATGTGAAATACCTCGATAGCTAGATCCCATGCTTGAACTAGAAACTCCAAGAGTTTTGTTGTTCCATCACCGACAGTACATTAATGGTCCCCAATCTCTTAAGGCTCTTTCGCTGCCGAATCATTGAAGGCAATCATATCTTGTTATTCATGCTCTCTTTCCTCATTTAATCTTCGTTATAATCCAACGAAAACATAAAATATAATCATAAGAACCATTAGATTCCATTCGTGCAAAAATTAGGCAAATTTTGGGCATAATGCGAAAAACAAAAATGAAAATTGCGTCGACGCAACCACGGACAAGAGAACGGTCGTTATTGTATATGCGTGTGTCATTTTAGGCACATGTAACTACTTTTCGATGTCCCGAGGATGTGTTTCCTCTTTGGAGAAGAATTGCCCTAGGGACCCCAAACCTAAAAAATTTGCGAGAAATTTGAAATGAAATGATTATTGAAAAGAAAGGGAGGTTCATGGAACTAACTTTAGATCAAACGCAATGAAATACATCACAAGAAATGATCGCAATCGGTGAAGTTCGGGCGAAAAATTAGGTTCGAGCTCCAAAATTCAAATGGTAACTATAGAATGGTAAAAAATGAATAGTAAAACTACTTTTTAATAGTCATTTGATTATTTTAAATTATATTTATTGCAATGACTATGGTTTTATTATGTTTTTAGCATGAAGCAGGTATTTTTAATCCATTTGATGTTGTTTTGAACATGGTTTACAACGATGAGCAGTTAATTAAATGTGATTTATGTCAAGAATGATTTGACCACAAAGCATACTTTTTTCTCCTTATTTTTCGAGCTTTGTTAAAAAACGAAAAAGGATTTGAAGTGCTGCACTTTTATCTCTTTTTTCAGCTTGACACTTATTTGAAAAAAGGAACCCTGGAGTCTTCTTTCGACTCTTTTCGAGACTCCAATAATGTGAAAATGTTATCGAGCACTTGTCTTTTCGGGCTTGTAAAAATAAATGAATTGATATCTATCTCATTATCAGTTTAACCCTTTTTCGGACTAAGATATATTATTTGAAAAGGAATACCTTGGTCAAACATGACAAAGGAGGTTATCTCGAGATATTATTTTACACTTTTTCGGATCGACAACTTTATGAAAAAAATATGGAGTTTTCTTTCGTCCTCTTTTTTTTCAAACTATCTAAATATATAAGAAAAAGGACCGGTATCTTGTCGTTAGGCTCGTTAAAACATAAAATAGCGACGAGCTTGTCGATCATGGCAAAATCGGGTTTATTCATTTATGAACTCGTTAATTTATTAAATAGCAATACATTTAATGGCAAAATTGAATTATAGTCATATGTTATCCTCCTCAATATTGTTAAAAAAATAAAGAGGCATAAATAAGAAAATAATGAGAAAATTTGGAAAGTGAGAAGAACTTTTGTAGTAGCGAGTCGTTCTTAGACATGAAGCACTTCACTCCATCACCATTGGTTGTTTTGGGTTTAGGTAATCTTCTTGTGATTCATTCCCATACCTATGGTTCATCGTACCTTTACTTCAATTTTGGGTCAATGCTTCCAACTCATCTCAGTGTCGCCGATATGTTCAAGAGAAGTCATCCAATGAATACTCATCCTTCTACAATACTCATAAAATTTCATTCTCATGACGGTCATCCCTAAAAATTGCTATATCGAGTCATACCTGTCTCTTGAGAAATCAATAACTCTCATTTTGCAATAAGGTGACTTCTTGTCAATGACAAATCATTATCCGAGAAGTTCACTTGAAAACATCCTTACCATTCACAGACTTATTCTGACATCGACAAGATCTCGCTTGAGGTTTTGACGAAATATTTTGTTTAGCATTGAACATCAAATCGTATTGTGCATGCCTTACCAAATGTACTATAGTACCTTGAGGGCCATTGACATTAATTGTGGTTCTCTCGCATTTTAACTCACATTATTGGTATTAATCAAACGATGTCTTACCATGTTAGACTACAAATCATATGTTGCTTGGTTGGACTTGAATGAGAATGATGGAGTGGGCGAGATAAGAAGACCCGGATCTGGCAGATTTTATCCGTGCGAGGCATGATTTTAGGATTGTGGCATTTATCTTTATGGTGACCTTACATACGGATCATCATGCGAACATGGGCCTATATCTATAGGCATTTCTATGTTGAGAAACATTCCAATGGTGACTTTTTTTGAATTATGTACATGTTATTAGATTGTTTGTGTATGATGAAACATAGAATTCCCCTTCCCTCGACGATTCGTGATCAAGGATATCATGATGTAATGTGTGTAAGATTGATACGGGTCTCCACTCCGCTTCATCTCCGGCTCATCACGATTAAAGCCTCTCAATCAAAATATTATTATTTTTATTCTAACTTCGCCTTTAAGGGGGCAATTGTTATAGGTGATTTGGGCACCATTCCAATGACCTAGTTAATGAACATCATCTCCGGGGACTGTGAATACTGGAAGTTTCTATCATCATATCATTTAGGTTGTTACATGCCCTAAGACAAAAGACAAGACAAATCAGCCATGACTTCCATTACCAAGGTTTCCAAGATTTGAATTTTATGTTGTATCATGCTGAGCTCACCAACGTTGCCTCTTTCAAGGGACTAAGTGTGTTGCGTATGCGGGTAACCCACTCAAGGGTGCTTTGCAAAGCACTACGACATTCATCGATCGTGGTCACATTGGGAGCGAGAATTCTCATTGTTGGAATCTCACTTGGGCCAGGTGCAACTTCTAGAAAGAGTTCACATCGTCAGGTGAATCCATCGTCCGTTTAACTTCTACAAGATTGGGAACATGCCTTTCCTATTATTAGAAATTCATTGATTGTAAAACTTCCTTTAGCTCATCTATAAATAAGACACAGGATCCTAGTGCTTGAGAAGGAATAATATGAGTAGAGAAATGCGGTGGAATTTTAATTGAGATTGTGGAATTTGAGTGATATGTTGTTGGAGATACGCATTATGATGAGGGTACAGGATGTTGCACTAGAGATGGTGACACTAAATCAATCATTGGGTTGTAACCTCCCCTTCTATATTAATAAATATTTTTTTCTTTACTTTCACACATATGTGTCTGTATAAGCTCATTTATTCCATATTATGATTCTTATGATGTATGTGGTTTATGTTTCATTGATTTAACTAAATAAATTGAATAGACATCTGCATTATTGCTATCTTTGTTGTTTAGTGACATTCTAATTTCTTGTAGGAAATATTTTCGGATATCTAAACTGGATTTGAAGCTACATAAAAAGTAGCGGAAAAGGAGAATAGAAACGCTTGGACTCCAAGTAAGTTCTTTGATCTATTCTATGTATCTATTTATAGTTAGGAAAAGTAGTCGCAAAGTATTTAATCTGTTGTTCTTGAGTGACACCACATGTTAACGGAAAGAATGTTTTATACGCAATCGATAATTCACATAACAATTAAGGACTACATTAGAATAAATAGAAAATGAAATTATCCTTTAAAGAATAAGAGAATAGGTGTGTACGGAAGGGAAGATGATGAGATAACCTGGAACCCATGGAAGATTCTCACAGTTGGAAACCGAAAAGCGAATATAGATCTACTGTGGTGAATCAAATAGAAACTTTGAGAATGAAGAGAAGGATTTTGATCGAAATGATATCTCTGATGACAAACATATATGCTCTAAAATAGATCAAGGAGATAGCGAGAAGAAAATCTCAGCGAAAGGAGCGGTTGCACGAAGTGTGAGCTCGAGAATGAAGTTGAAAAAACAATAATCGATACGGATAGTCCCAGCAGTAGGAGGCCAACATGCTTAATGGTGTGTTGACCAATCTGACAAATGATGAAGCTTCTTGTGAGAGACTACAAAGTGGGCCGTCTCATTGAGATGTGATTAGGAAAGGTCAAATAAAGAGTTGTCTCAGTATCAAAAAGCACCAAGGGAAGAGTAAAGAAATGCAGCAGATGAGATGCTTGTTAAGCAAAGATCCCCTCTCACATCGAGGTTCGTTTTTTGGTTTCAAAGAAGAACCAAAGATCCAAGAGAAAGGAAAATGAGAGACCAAAAAATACTAAGCAAAAATATTTTATTAGACAACGACAACATCAAAATGTCAAGCAACAACAACAAAGGAAGCAACAACGGCGAGGGTCTTGAGCAAAAAGAATCAAAGAAGAGAGTAATAGCGAGAGAAGTGAAACAACAACACAAAACCACTCAAATTGAGAAATTAAATAGCCATGGAAGGCACATGAAAACCGATGGGAATCCTTTCCCCTTCAAGGACTTAAGAGAGAATTAAAGGAATTCACTCTAGCCCTAAGCAAGAGCCAAAACAAGGGCAAAGAAAAGATTGGAAGGAAATCCTCATCGGGACTTGACGAGAGGAGTTTGGGTGAAGAAGCATGGTCTGCTCGAGTATATCCTTTGTTTCTCTCCATTAAAGGAAGATAATAGCCTCAAGGAAGTTCAAATAAGTCAAATGCGAGGCATAATAAATATTATATAGAAGAGATTCACTGTGTACATTGGAGGTATGACCAAGTCCTATGATGATTATAGTGATGGTTCTTATTTCAAATAAATATACATTGAAAGAGGAAGGAAAGTGTAATAAGAATAGTCGCATGGGGAGTACACAACAATAGTATATCTTTGTGGTGAGAGAATAATATGAGTAGTAGTAGAAGTGTGGAATGACAAAGAATACCACGGTTAATTCGGATCACAAAATTTATCCCCATGTATATGCAAGCGAGCAGAAGATGGAGAGAACTGTTTGGTAAAAGCGGTAGCTTAAAAGTATTTTTAGCTCAAGAAAAGAAATGTTGGTGAGTAAATAAAAGATTTTCACCTTCGGGTAAAATACCCTTATTTCATTTTATATTGTGAGTTTGATTATGCCTAGTAGTCTAGGTGTTCATGAAACATAATTGGTACAAGGTTTGCATGTCCCTTAGCCTTCAATTGGTATCACTATACGATTAGTGGTAATGAGTTCGAGTGGATAAACCTTTGTGAAAAATGAACATTTCTTTTGAGAAATAGATACAAGAGTTTTCTGGTACATTGTCCAATTTGTATCAAATTTTTTGGTGCAATTGGTATTATTGCAATGTGATCCAAAATTTGGATTAGCATGATCTCAAGGAGAGTATTTTTTAATTGTTAGCTTGCTTAGGATAAGTAAGAAAAATATTTGAAGCAACAAGAAACAACAATGGTGAAGTAAACCCAAATGCATCACAAATGGGTGGTATTTGCAACAACAACAATACCATTTGTATTTTTAATTGATAAACGTTTCCTTTATTTGGTACAAAAAGATGTTTTGGTAGAGAGAATTAAGGTAGCAACCTAAGGCATTCATAAACGGAGAATTTCAAAGAAAGAGTGCGTAGTCCTTTGCATAAGGTGTGTAAAAATAGATAGTTATTAAAGAAGAGGAATTATATGTTCGGGGGGATCATATCACATATGTCTAGTTCATGGGGCAAACAACAACTACTGAAGGGTTGAGCTTGGGTGACAAAATTCTAATGTGTCATTAGAGATAAAAACCATTGAGAAGAGAATTTTGAAAAAAAATAATATTTCACATCGGTAGCCAAATCCTCTTTCATTGATTGTAATAGGGAGAAGAATCATATTATGTGCCTTCCCTATTGATGTCAAAGGAGGGTATTATGGGAGAAAGTTCTAATGGACCATGTTTGAGAAGAAATCCATCGGTGGCTCATGCAAAGATAAGTGTGGAAGTAACATGAGGATTTTTTTCCATCGATATCGAAGATGTGATGAGGTGTTTCCATCGATTCAAAGGGGATATTGTTGGAAAGTTGTCATTGTATGGATGGCTAGTGGTCGTAAGTGTGTTGGGTTTAATGTCAACATTCATGCGGGAGATGTGTTGGGTAGTAGGAATTTACGACGAGTTGGAAGAGTGTTTCAGTGATATCAGCCAGACCTTAGCATGGATTTTGTGGTAGTGATTAGCATTTATGTCCACTAGGATAGTTGTGATCGGAGAAGATGCTAGCTTTGATTTGCTTCGTATATCAACTCGGGGAGATTCCCATGGTTTAACGGTCTCTTATAAGAATCATCACAATAAGCGAGGCCTATTGAAGCCATAAAATGATCCTTTGTGGTGGTTAAAGATCCCATTATTTGAAGGAAATTCTTCCTCAATAGATCAACTTAGATACTCTTAGAGATAGCACGGTTGGTTATTTCTCATAAATATATTTAAAACGGGTATCTTTTGAAATCAAAAAAGGCATTATGGATCAAGAGTTACAACGGTTGAAGTAAGAAAACGAGAAAATTTCATTCTCTCAAGACTAAGGCACATTTTAGGTAACGTCGAGGCCTGGGCGGGTCCCCGGCCTGTTCGGGAGGTCGAGGCCATGTGAGAGGGGTTGTGAGAAACATCTTCGAAACCTGTCCCCTGGCTTTGTGTGGGACCATCTAAAGTCAAAATTTAGGCCTGAACGGAGGCTAAGGTCATGTAGTATAATTGGCGGGGGAGAACACTCACGACCCCCAGGCTATGTGGGACTCGATATAGATAACGTGGAATATGATGCTAGTATGATGTGGTAGTACAAAGGACACATGGCATGAAAATTCCAACATTCTTAGGTAACCTAGTGGGCCAAATAGAGGTGACACTTGTCCTCATACGAAGGTGCCACATGGCCTAGATGATCTGAGCGCAGTATAAGATGATGATGTGGCAAGGTACGAATTTTTTCACAATGGGATGTTTTTTGTGAATATTTTCTGTGTATTTGGTCTTCAACATTGAAGTTGATAAAATAGGCAGAGTGTGGCAGAAAAGTATTTAAGTCAAACCTATAAGCAAGTCAAGGTTGAAACAAATTAGGGTACATGAAAACAAAGAGAGTAGGGTCGATAAAATATCTCAACATACAGTGGGAAGGCATGCCCAAGACATGGTTATGTGGTGTTTCTATGTATTAAAGTACGAAGGTTTTTACATGAATGTAAAGATAAAAAGACTAATGCATATGGCCATATGACCTAAGGCTTAGATAACATACTAACAAGCCTAAGGTAAATAGTGTCTGAAAAGCTGAGATATAAGGAAACAAGGACTCGACCTATCACATGTTAATGATGTTTGGAATAGTCAACCCAAAGTTCTCCTCCACCACTAAGAGATAAATGAGTAATGGAGATTAGACCAAGATCAATAAATAAATGTTGATTGTAAAAGACCTCGGGATAGCGAAGTAAGTGCGTGAAAGAGTTGGTTGTTGGAATAAGAAGCTGACTAACGAAATTCTTGGCCTCGATAGCACCACGGTTGCACGGAGATGAAATTATGGGGTATGTCATGAGTTTATAAAAATCATCTTTGATCTTGCTTGCACACTACAAGAAATTCAATTAAATTGGTGCCCAAGGGAGGGGACATTTGTTCACCAAAAAAAGAAAAAGTCTTGTTCTGCCAGTGTGGGTGGACTAAGAACTAATTCTCATCGTGGATTGCGAGAATCGCTAAAGCCCATTAGACAACCGCTTGCTTCATATTATGCACATTTATGTTTCCTACGAGTGTCCCCGGATGAGTTGCATCATATGTCACACAATACCTTCTACTGAATCGTGTGCTTCTAAACACCAGTACTTTGTTATGATGCTTTACGAAAAGCACCCAATACATAGCCAGTGAATAATTCTTTAAGTCTAAGTACCTCTTCTTCCATGCGGATAAATAGGGAGGGCATTGTTCCTTGCTTGAGTATTGGCTCACATATGTGTACCAGGTACGCAATTATAGTGGGAGGCATTCACTCAACATTGTACATTTCCTTTCTTGCCCATCTAGAGGGATCTTCCTCTTCCTTCACATCTGCTATGCTGCTACTATTTAAAATGAGCTGTGGCTCTTGATTGTGTGGTAGTTCGAAATCTAAGTTGTATCACGTAAACCGGTCATCCAATTTCCTCTTCTCTCACCATCTTGTTACGACAATGATGCGACAATTGGGTGAAGAATCAATATAATACGATTAGTTTTTCAAGAGATAGGGCCAAAAGTGTACCACCACCTAGTATAACACATAAGCTTGTTTATAAATCATGGGATAATTGAGTTGGTCACTTCGAAAATTAGAACTCGTAAATATATGGGCCGCTCATTATTTTTATTATCCTTTTGCGTAAATACGGCGAGAGAATATCAAAAAGTGAAGGTATGAAAATAAATGTTCACGAAGTCTTCGTTATATAAGACGGTGATTCTACGCTAGATTTTTTATACAAGAAAAACACATCATTTTCCATTTATCCCATTTGTATAATGCATCCTTCTTTAGCATGTCTGTATTATTTGTGTTGAGCATAGTCGGAGATGAACTTACGGAGGAAGTTCATATTTCCCTAGGAAGGAGTGCATAGATTTTTTTCTCCTTTGGGAAGGAATTTTCACAATTTCTTTGACCTCTAGATCTAATTTAATCCACTTTTAGCACATATGTGGCCCAATAGGTTACCCTAGAACAACATGAAAATACTCTTCTTGGGATTAATATATATCCCGTGTACGACATCGTTCCAAAAATTTTCCCCCACACCTGACGTATGTGGTGAGATCTCTTATTAGACAAAGCTGGCATTAGCATTGAGGTATACAACTACGCTTTGTCTAATCAACCCATGGAATGTGATTTCCATGGTGAAGTAAAATGTCTCACCAACATTAATCAACCCAAATGGAATTTTCTTGAATGTGAATGTGCCCCCACTTGGTGCTGAGATGTTGTTTAAATGCTGTCGGGCTGCGAGAATGAAGACAGTTTTGTATCCCAAATATCCATGCAATAGAAAACATTTTTGACCCCAATACTATTTTTTGTATATGTTCCATAGATGCTACAAGGTAGTTATCCTTGTTTGAGGCATGGTTCATATTAAAACAAAAAACACAAGCGTATTTCTAGACTTCTTTACGACGGGGCAGTTTGATACTAGGTAGAATGTCACCTTTTACTGATTTGAGCATCTAGAAGCTTCCTTAACTCCTTTTCAATAAAAAGGCTTAAGAGTTAGATGTACCTTTTGTAGATTTATTAGGCAATAGCCCTTCTTTAATTGGAGACATCTTCAGATAATTCCGTGTCATAATTTTTTTTGTTCATCATACATCCGTGAATACATATGGCCTAACTTAAATAAGCGGAGATGAAATATTTCCTCTATGATATGTGACCATTACCAAGATTGGCTCGGATCACTTTTGCATTTAAATTTATCTTCTCGTAAGCAACATTGAGATATGGGTCTTATAATCGACTAACCCATAAGTGGTCTACAAGTCATACATATTTTCTAATGACAACACGCCTTTCGACATGATGTTTCCTTTATGCCATTTGGGCATCTGCCAACACCTTCTAGTGCTCATCTTCGTCGATAACTACATCTTTGAATACATCAACGTTATTCATGAAGTGTATTATATATTGCTTGGTTATCATTGAAAACAAACAAAAATAGTAATTTTATCGAGGGGTGAAATGGCTTATAAATAATATTCACATAAAAATCATACCTTGACGGTGATAACCTAGCATCGACATTTTCAATGCATCGACAATTGTGTTATGCATTCTGGGAACATAAATAATAACCAGAAGCTCGGAAATGTGATATTAAATGCTATGCCTCTTCATTGTAACTTTTAAGATAAGGTGACCCTCCAGATTCATGTGCTAGAACACCTGCATCATAATGCGAGATTTGGTGAGATACCCGACTTACCAAAGGTAAGGATGACACACCCCCAAGCCTCCTCCAACACGTTTCCCAAATGGGGAGGGACAATTCCAATAAGCCCAACTTATCGGTATGATGCCAACATACAGGTATAATCTGCACATAGACAAAGATAGGGAGATACAACTTGTCCAAAATAGACAAGGATCATGCACCCTATATGGGTGACAATAGGGGAGATACCCGACCTACTACGAGAGTATGGATCGCACACCTATTGTCCGAGGTTTCCTAAATCCTGGGAGCCATCCATCTCAATTTCTAACCACGAAGGAGCTTAGACGAGGGTGGAATATCTAGCTCGGTGTCTCCCGATCGATGATGCCCTCTAGATCACAAACGTATCATCGTGCTAACGTCTAGTATAAACTTGATCATCCGGTCTCATGTTTTCATGCGGGTAGTCAAATCATATTAGATATATATATATATATATATATATATATATATATATATATATATATATATATATATATATATATATATATATATAGATAGATATTTATTTATTTATTTTAATATGATTTGATGACACTGCATAGACATGCGGCTTCAGATGATTAAGTTGATGCAGAACGTTAGCACGATGATACGTTTGTGATAGAAAGGCATCATGGTACAATTAACAAACTAGATATACCATATTCATCCTCACTATCACGATGAGAACCAAAAGCCAAAGCTTGTCATACAACAACACCGATTGAATATATCTAGGATCACTCATTATTATCATGGTGTATCCATGTCATATCAAAACTTGCTCACCTGATTTCCAAATAGCATCTTCAGCTTTGACTCATAGCTAGCCATGCTAACACCATCATACTCAACATTGTTAGTTTTTAAATACACCGAGTTCTCATCCAACAATATCATGGAATATATCATACTAAGGAAGCACCTAGATGTGATTACCTCATTAACAACAATCCCAAATAGTACAAGTACATCCATTAAGTCACATATCACGGGAAAGAGTGCCTCGGACCAAATTATCATCCCATACAAATATCTCGAAGTGTGCTTAGTGAAAACTCAATGTGTATGAAGAGGAAACAAATCATGAATTCAATCATCAGTACTTCAACTACGTTTCCAAATGGGTTCAACATGTCTCTTCATAACTTCTTCTAATTAGGTGTCATAAGGATTTTCATTTTTAACTTTATTTAATATATTCATAATATGTGTTTTTCTTTTTTCCCAAATTCAAAATGTAATTGATCATGCCATGATTCTTCATTTTTAACTTTAAGTCATATCACTACCAATTTTATCATCATGGGCTCATTACCTTGTCAAAGATGAAATATAGGTATATAAAACAAAAATCAAACTCATTCTTGGACCCACTTTTGAAGTGAGGTTTGGTTTGCACATCTTCTTGGCTTCATAAGACATATCGGTGCACACGCAACAAGGTGGGATTTTTTACTTTATACAACGCTTTTGCACCAAATATAACACTTGACCAAACCATTATTCTTAGCTTTACACAAATCAATACTATGTAATCAAATCAACTTCTGAAGTCACCTTGTAAAGCCTTGAATGACGGATCAAAACTAATATCAAAATCATGAAATATTTTTCCAATGTCATTGTAACAAACCTTTGTACTAAGTGGTAGTGAAGAGATCATATCCAAATACCAAGTCCATCAAGCCATTTAAATAATGATAATATGAATTCTTTTGTCACTAGATGTGAATGCATATCCCAAGAGATAGGTCATAATTGTTTATCCACTTGACCAATGTGGAAAAATGAAGTAAATACAAAATCAATCCCCTAACATAAATCATTGGAAATTCACCGTACGCATGAAACTGTCATCACTTGTAATTATCGGAGTCATCATGTAAAGATCGGATCAAAGTTATTATGACATCATTGTGAATTCAAACAATCCAACATGTCTATGAACCATCAAGCATCTGTCAAATTTCTAAGCCATCATCAATTATACAAGCTTGACTAAGTTAAGTCAATAAGCACGAATATTTTCAAACCCTTTCCAATTTTTATTAAATATTATGGTATATTGTCTTCAATAATCAAATAAAAATAGCATAATATTATGCATATTTGATCCTACAAACACAAGTTTAGTCAACACATTTTTTTAATTCTCGCTTTAGTAAATTAAACAGCTGGGCTTCCTTGCTCATAGGACATTCGGATGTTTGTATGTCCATATCTGTGGGGCAGGTCATATTCTTGGTGCATTCTTGATTTTTCCTGCATAGAGCTTCAATTTTGCGACCTATAGACATAACTTCTTTTGTGAACCTTCTTTCATGTGATTGTGGAGACTTGTAACCATCTTGATAAGATTTCTTCCATGCATTTGGGCTTAGACTAGAAACCTATCTTCTCGAGACTATAACTTGTTACCAAACCAACAATGTCATATATTTTCTATTATGTCCTAGAAAACATATTTCGATAGTAAAGAATCTTCCATATTTTTAATGAAAATGATATTAGGTGTAAGGATATTGTAAGAAGTCTTTCTCTTAAGAATCCAATTTATCTTCATCAACTTTGTTTATCATGATACTCTCATAACATCGGCGGGCTTGATAGATCCACAATCAAGCATATCAGTTATAAAACATATATTCATCATGATAGCATTAACTACTTCATCATCAAATATGATCATGACATCAAAATTTCATCAAGGGTTAGAAGGTCTTAGGATTAAGGAATATATCAAGAGATTCATCATACTTTAAGGATCATTATCATATAACTTTATTTACATGTATTCAATAATCAAATCAAGGCGACTAATTTTACCATATGTCATAATCATTAAGCCATGGTAAAGAAGGAGATATTGAGAAATAAACTTATTGTTACACTTTCATCATCCTAGTTATCATGCTTATCAATGAAGTATCAACTTTATCCTTATAAAAGATTCAATGTGCTAGCCTTCTTTATGAGATTATGAAATCTATCATGTCCAAAAAAAATGAAATATTCTTGCCAAATATCGAGAGCATCCTATATATCAAAAATCGTGTTTCTATTTAGCTTTACCATGACTTAATAGAATGTAAGATACTTGTCCAATACTAAGTGCATTCAAATCCACATCATAAGTGCCATGAATCAAACTTTCATGTGCATGAACCATTTGTCAGGTGACATTCCCATCATACCTTACGGCTTTCCTTGCATCAATATTGTTGTTGAAACATATAAAATTGAAATAAAGCACCATACATGTCATAATGTTAAATACCGTGCACCTTTTTTATTTGACATATGTAGGTGTAGCACTTTGTCAACTTTTCATCAAATGCATCATTTCTTTTTTCGGCTTTTGATTCTTCTCTTCTTATATCCATGATCACTTAAGAATGATCACTTATCAAAAACTAATCAAGAGGTTAAAAAGTATCAAATACTTAAATATACACAAGAAAGTATAAGTAATAATCAAATAAATAACCTCAAACATGAATAGAATCACAAGAAGGTAACCTAGCTAAAGGTGGTTATATTAATCGGAGGTGATCTCCATATTGAACTAGCCTTCAAGTCATGACTATCCATTGACCATACAATAGTGATGCCTTAAAATATATTCCTTGACTTCAATAATCATACCTAGATAAGACTATCCCATGTAAGGCTACATCAAACACCCATCACAAGTGTGAACATATTCATCTTGATCATGCTAGGGTTTCTAGAAGTGCATATCTCAAATGTTTCCATAAAGTGAGGACACCATAAAACATTAACCTCACAATATACATCAAACCCTAATACACAAATTACACACCTTGGTTTCCTTTAAACCCTAGTATTATTTTGAGGTCTTCACCATATCCTCTTGCTTCCATCAATGGTGTCTTCATAGGAGTGATATTCGATGACTTTTTTCATCTGGATCTAATACCATGTTAATTTTTTCTTGGGATATATTTTTCTTTGCTTTATTGATTGCATTTCAACATTTACATATTAAATTCACCACATAGATTCATATCATTATTCATATTTACATCATTATTTAGCAACATATGAAACTATATGAAAAGAACAATATCATCATCAATGCATAAATATATAAATGATTAATAGAAGAAAAGCATTCACATAGAAACATCGGGGGATTGGTGAAGGCTTGGTCAAAACCCACAATATGACCATTTCAATTATTCTTCTCATTAGATTTCATTGAACTATTCACAAAAGTATAGTCCATATCTTCATCATACAACTATCAATAGAAATCAACTAAAAAATATCTACATAATATGAACCCAACAATCTAATAATCCAAAAACCAAGATTCGGGACCCTATGTAATTTCACTAACTATGGTGAACTTCTAAGCAACTTTTGATCACTTCAGGTGAAAACTTGATGAATTGAAAAATTAACCCTACATTCTAGTTGCATGGAAGATGTGTCATGCATGCGGATGAAAAGGTTTGGTTAGAAATATCTCCATGAAATAATTGCGGCTGCCGGTCAAAATTTCTTCATGACATGCACGGCAGCACAAACTGGGCCAAAACCATAAAAAGATGTGAGCTTCGGACCTTGCAATTTTAGGACCTCTTGCCAACCAATCTCTATGAACTTGGCTCGGACACATGTGATCCAAACCAAAGAAGAGAATAGAAAAATTATCCATGATGATGTCCAAATGAGGTTGAGGTCACTTGTATTTATATCATTTAAAGGGTTTCCAATTTTCTTCCGGCCACACAGTCAAATGTGCATGAGTTTAATTCAAAAATACTTTCCCTTGTCCAAGTTATTATTCAATTGTTAAATTAGTCTCCCAAAGAAAGAGAATCTCATCATGGATGGAATTTTTCACTAAACTTCCAAATTAACAAGTTGTATCTTTTTACCTTCATTGGGATCTAGAGGTGTGACAGTCTACTTAAGTCGATTCGAAGAGCCATTTGTTCCATGAATTGATGATAGCCTTCATGTCAAATTCCTAGTCAATACCCAATAGTTGGATATGGTTATGTCTCATCTACTATTTCAATAAATTCCAAATATTCTATAATTTCACACCATCAAGGTTTATTCACATATTTTATCATTCCAATTAGGATTATTTATACTGATTACGTGGAACACACAATTGGACTTTTGACTGAGCCAACTATGGTCTTTCATCTTTTCACATGATCATTTGGGTAGAATGTTTACATATCCAATCTAAGTCGAGAATGACATTTTGTCCCATTTTGTAATATCTTATCTCTGCTAAAAATTTAATCTAATTGTTCTTTATTTTCTCTACCTATATCACTTTTCTCTGGTTAGTCGGGTTGAGATAGGGTTTGCATCTTTTAATAATTCTTGATAAGGTTTTTTATCTTTGAGTTGTTGTAGTACTTTCCAATTCTCAAGAAGTATTGAAAAAATCTTTGACTTGGCCCCCATATTTTTTCACTCCTTTCTTGGTGTTTCAGAAATTATGGTCAAGGTCTTAAAGTACGTAGGTATTCTCTTTCATCATAGTGCCTTCATGCTTCAAACATAATTCCTTTTTTTCTTCACATCGAACTGGTGGTAACACATATCACGCTTATATGAAATAATATTTGATTGTGGAATGGTTATGGGAATAAGACAACAATTTCATTTGGTAGTGCTCATTTATGTTATTTAGAAAAAACGTTGCCATTTAATTTAGTAGTGATTATGGAAATATTATAAGCTAAAAGTGTTGCAAAAATTAATTGGTGACAGTGTGCATGTTTAAAATGGGGCCTTCTTGATCACACACCATGTGAGACATGTTATTTTAAAGGTAAACTACCAAAATTTCAACCACAAGCTTTAATGATTTCATTATGTCAAATAAACACTTCAACAAGAAGAATTGAATATCAGGTTGAAATAATGTAATGAAATCATGAGGGAAATATTGTTTATCCATTCTCCTACTTGTTTTTCGAACAAGTATATTTGTGATTTTACGTTTCCAAAATCAGCACTTGCGAATACCTACATTTCCTCCACATTTTTTGTTTCCATATTGGGTTGTTAGTTGTAGAAAGGTAGGCACCTTTATAGGAACACGACGAAGGCCCAAAAGTTTTTGAAGCCATTCACGAGCTTTGTGAAAATTTGATCCTAGCGGTTGGGGCAGGTTTGTTTTGGTGTCAAAACGTGATATGGTTGTTTCGAAATTTGTTGAGATTTGATAGAAAAATGATATAATTGCATAAATATCTTTCCTATTCATGGGCGTCATCAACGAATCCATGGGCTTACCTCTTCGGTGGTGATTGTTGGTTTAAGAATCAAAATATCGTAAATGGTAGTCATTTTTCTATAAGGATGAGCATAAGAATGACGATTGTGAACAGAGATTAGAGAATGGATCAAGCCTCTTGAAAAACAATACTTGGGATCATCTTTTGGAAACCTTTGAGCGGTACTAAGGGTGAGTAAATCAATAGTGTGATCTATATACACTTTTTTCCTTTTATTACTTCACTTGCGATTCACATATACATGGACAACAACTCATTAGATTATCCATGCATATAAAATATAAGAATTAAATCATAAACCATGTGATAAACATAAACAATAATAATAGAAAAGCAAGTACAAAGACACAAGATTTACATTGGAAAACCTTGGGGAGAAAATCCACCTTTATTGTTGTTGCTCTATAAATTTCTCTTCAGTGGAAAAACCAATTTATATTTTACATAGCTTGATGACTCCCATCAGCATGAAGACTCAACCTCATATACAATATGCCAACCTCGATTAGATAGGAGACTTGATACTACTAATTAGTAGAACTCTATTCTCTACGGATCTACGAACTTCCATCCATTGAAGGCCACCATGATCAAAGATACTCCCACTTGGTTACCCTTGAACTAAAAATCAACTCTATAGACTTACGATCTATTGGTCACCACCATGAAAAAAAGAGCCTCACCAGTTTCTTTCAAACTATCTAACCACTATTGGATGAAAAAAATTGTTTCTTTGTTGAAACTTCATTATCCATGTTCTCTCTCATGAAGTCACTACTCTACTATATTATAAAGACCTCCTTTCATATATTTTCAAACTAGATCCTAAGACACTATGCTTAACAAGAAATAATATCAACATACATGCTATCAACAATAAGATACCATCATCAAATCAATATAAAACAAATGCGCCAAAACATGTGCTCTCCAATAGAAAACCTAAGCCCTGGAAATTTGATATCAAACCCTCACATCAAAATGTAATTGTTGCATGCTACAATTAGAAACATAAAAAAATAAGTGTATGCACCAAAAGTAGTAGAATATACTGTTGGGTGCGATGTGTAGTCCCAGAGTTAATAGTGACATTTAATGTCAATGCGGGGTGCGCGGACTTCGAGACACGACAACACGGAAATGGTAGAGAGAAATTTCGACAGCATAACGAAAGCAAAACCCTAGTTTGTCTAGAAATTGTTCACCTTGAGTTCATGCACTAGTAAATCCATCTCTGTTCCTGCACTCAAAACATAGGATATAATCAAGACCATAAATGTTGCAAACACTGGCTTTACCAAAAGCCAAGAATTTGTAAGCAAGCCTTAAGTATTGGAAATTGAAGAAAGTAAAAACCTAACTAGTAAAAAATTAAGCCAACAAACCCTAACTATGAATAAATATGGAAACATGAGCATAAACCAGGAACAACTTAAATATTTCTTAATAAATACAAGCTCTACTAATGCAAAAATAAAAATTTCAACTCAAAATAAAAATTCTGTTCAAGTTCTGCCCATGTTCACTCAATCCAATGTGAAATCTAAATATTGGAAATCACTCACTCTATGCATGTAATTGAAAAGTAAAAGTGTGGTTTCAATTAATCCTTCACATACTAATCAATTATTTGCAAACAATTAATGTGTGAATGCATAGAACAATCATTTTTTCGTAATATTCCTTCAATCTTTGAGCGCACGCAAGCACTAGATTACAGAAACTTTGTTTTTTCAGTACGAGGGGCACACTAGAAAGAAGAAATTATGTTACTATGAAAATGTAATAATAATGTAAACAAAGCTTTTTTGAACACAATTTCCTTTTCTCAATAAGCCTATACTTGAATGTCAACAAATAGCTTATAATTGCAACTATTCTCCTCCTAGCTAAAAGAATTTTGAAGTTTATATGCATTAAACAATAGTCCAAGTCCTCACATAAATTTATTCAATGATTAGGGCATCTAACTATTAACAAGATTCAAATGATTATGAATCAAATTTCATCATAGGGAAAGAGTATTGATAAAGATTATCAATTTATTAGTATGAATGTCTTTGTTAGCTTCATACAACCACAAGTTTCAACGTTACAAAATAGTTTCAAAGCTCTCGACTATATATTCAAGTAATAACATAGGAGAAAATTCTTTCACTCTCCAAAACCAATAGTGGATGAAAATTTTATAAATATATATAAATGAAAAAGCAAAGTATAGACATATATGTAAAGGGAAAACATAGACGCAAGCGAGAGCATTCACAAATATATCAAACCACCAAAATATTTTATTGTTAACATGCCATTGCTACCATGATATGCACACCAAGGAAGATATGCAAACCACCCCAACAAATACAAATCTAGAGAGGATGTTAGCTGAGGTAGGTAGCCCTACCAGTCCGGCCCTCACCCCTTGTTAAATAAAAAACGTAAGCTACTGAGAGCTACAATTATCATAAAATGCACACGAAATAAAGAGAACATGGAATTAGAATCTTTGTATTAAAAAATTTAGTCTTTTACATCACAAGCCATATGATCAAGCTCAAAACTAGAAATATTGAAGCTACACTAACATATCCTCTCTCCGTAGACCACGGATAATCCTTTTATAAAATTTACAAGAAAATTTTGGCTCTAACAACCATTTTTCTTAATTATGGAAAAACTTGTATTTTTTAACAAATTGGCCTCAAATATTCATATATTCCTCTCCATTGATACTTTTGGAACTTTTTTTGGAGGAAATCTAACTTGTCATATTTCAACAAAAACCTCTCTTTATAATTTTCTAATTCAACTCCATTTCCTTAGAAATCGTAGAGCAAAGTTATGCTGTTTGGCTACTTTTTGCAATTCTAGGATTTTACTGATTTTTTTCACCAATTTTCGTAAAGAACCCCATGTATGTCAAAACGGTGGTGAATTTTGAAAACGACCTATAAAATTATCCGTTTTACTATGATGGAAGAAAATCACGTGTTCCATAATTTTCATATTAAGCATTAAATACGTAAATCGAGGAAAGTTAGCGAGTTTGAAAAAATGCTACGAAATTGGGGTTGTAGCATTAATTATTCTCTAAATATTTAGGTGCATTTGACTCATGTGGAAGTGTTCTAACATCATTTTGGACAAAAATTGTTCTTGAATTTTCACAGAAATGTGCCCGATCTATATGAAAGCTGCAATTGGTGTGAGAACCCAAAGGAGCGAAAGCACGAGACGAGGATCGGTGAATAATAAGTACACAGCAGATGTCGAATCACTCGAAAATAGTCTTAAAAAAAATTCATGTCATCTCTTGCTATCACAAGCTTCTTATTTGTTTCATCATAGAGACGATATCCTTTGGAGGTATTGGAGTACCCCCGAAGATACATTTTGCTTCTAGCACCAAGTTTGTTCCTTTGACCCTTGGGTATCAAGGCATAACGAGTGGACCCAAAGACCTTTGAAATGCTTTCTTGAGAGAATGCAGCCATGCCACATTTCAAAAAGGTTTTGTTTCTAATTGAACTTGAAGAACACCTATTCTTTATGTAAACGGCACATCGTGCATCGACCTAAAACATCAATTTTACATTCTTGAAAAATAACATGGAGTGGACCATATTTAAAATAGTTATTGTTGTTCTTCATTTCACCGTTCTGTTTGTGGATTATATGGCACGATTGTTTGATGTTTGATTCCATGTTGACGAAAGATAATTTTTAAATTCGTTTGAGTGTATTATTTCGATTATCGGTGCGTAGAGAGCCAATATGTGTTTGTGCATCTCATTTTCAGTATGCATGAAAATTCTGAAAGTTTGAAAAGCATCGGACTTGTTCTTAGGTAAGTAAATCCAGCACATTACGGTATGATCATAAATAAATGTCATCATGTATTTGTTTCCATTTGCGAGAAGCAATAGGCATAGGGCCACATAAATGCAGATGAACAAGTTCAAGTTTCCTATGTGCTCTTGAGTGTGAATCATGAAATGAGCCCAGCCCTTCATCTTCCTAGAATACAAGCATCACATTCCTTGTTCTTAAGTTTCTAGGAATTGTGGCGATCCATGACACCATTTTCTTCAACAAACGAAAGTTTGTCATAGTTTAAGTGTCCAAATCTAGCATGCCATAAAAAAGACTTGATGGAAATATGCCTTCTCATGATGTGGGCCAGATACAAAGTTTTTGAGCATGAGCAAATGAACCTTTCGACTTCAAAATCCCTTCTTCCTGTTCCACTCATGACAAGTGAGTGATCTGATGCTTTTTCGACCTCTTGCCATCGAGCAAGTGAATTGAGTGTCCTTGTGGCAAGTTTCGACCGGGGACAACAAGTTTCTCTTCAACTCCGAGAGGTATAAAGCCTCATGTAGGATATGATCGGGAAGACCAAGCCCGGTTTTAGCTTTGAATGTGCCAATAGGTAGGCGAGTTTGGTTGTCTGCACGGAAATCTCTTTGCTCCCATCGACTTTTTCATCGGTGAATTCTTCAAAAAAATCTTTTCTAAATGTCATGTGACCGCAACGCTTACGAATCTAGCAACTTAATCATCTCTCCATAAATCGTAAACATCAAATAGGTTTTCGATTATCATTGTTACAATATTTAGAACATAGTGAGCGGATTCGGTGCTTTACCTTTGTCTTTGTCATTAGTTTTGCTTTGTCTTCGGTTCTTTATTTGCTCAATTTTACTGCTCATGGTGTTATGCATTTGGATGCATCATGTCCATCTCTATTGCAACGTGTGCAATGAAGATTGAATTGTCGGCTTGTACGCGCTTTTACGTGAGTTTCTTCTTTATCTTCCTCTTACCTTACCTCTTCCTGCAGATGAATACGGAACGCAGCTCTTTTCTTTATGTGCAGTATCGGCCTCTTCGGAAGATGGTGTCATCTTCCCAAAAGCTTTCTCTCTTTACTGCAAACTTTTTCTCAGAGTGTATCGAAAGGTGATATGCTCAAAGTTTCCACTTGCTTGCAAAAGACTCGGAATAATGTGAGTAATTGGGATATAATACTTGCTTAACATATGCTATGAGATATGTCATTTTTACACCGGTGTTTTAATGTCATGCATTATAGATCTTATACAGCAGAGAAGCTCTAATAGGGGATCATCATTCTTCATTTCAAAATTTGAACATCTTAATCATCAATTGAACATTTTCTAATTACGAATGTGAGTCATAAAGTTCTTTTTGCTTCTTCAAGGCTTCATAGGCATTTGAGAATGATGAAGAGTAGCGACTCACCTCTTCACTTACTAAAGAAATTTTGCCAATCAAGGCACTGACCTTGGGTTCTTATTTTCCCAAATAGCAAGCTCTTTGTATAAAGTGGGCTTTACGGTGGATTTTAACTTGTCCTTCAGGGATTCCTTTCCTGACTCATTAAAAATGAGTGTGTGTTTAATCTTAAAGAGACGATTCAAGATAGTTCTTTTTTGCAGGAGAGAACCACCCCAACAATTGAGATGAGAGAATGCATTAGATTGCTAGAAAAAAAATCTTGAAGAGGAAAAATTTATAACTATAAAAACTTTTAACTCTTGAAATTTTTTTCAGTTAAAGGGAAAAAACTCATGGAAAAATATAAGGTTTAGAAAACTCTTTCTTTAAAACTAAATTCTGCACAAAAACTCTTCTTGGAAAATTTGAATTTAAATGGACAAAAAACTCTTTGCTATATTTGGATGCCCCGCACAAAATATATATATATATATATATATATATATATATATTTTATTTTTTATTTTTTTTGAAAAAATTTATATGAATATTTAATGGTATTATAAAGGGTGGAAATAAATGGGATATTACAAAAAGTATGAATGGGGCGGAAATATATATATGGGAAATCGGTATTACAAGTATTAATGGGGCGGAAATATATATGAAAATGGTATTAAAAAATATGAATGGGAAATGGTATTAAAAAATATGAATGGGAAATGGTATACCATACCATTGTCATATGTCAATACCATATTACTACTGTCAATAAAGCCGATATATATGAGAAATGAGCGCATGTGCCGTGGGCGGGCGTGTACCATGAAGGGCGTATTCCACTATGGAATGAGAGCGTGTGTGGGTGGGAGGGCGGTAATGCAATATGAAGTTGCGCATTAAACGCCGGAGGGGCGAAATAATTGTATATACGTAATACACAATATTAATTGCGCATTAGCGAGCGAGTGTATACAAAGGAGGTATGCAGAGTCGAGGGCGACGATGTGCGGCCCGACGATGTTTTATATACAAAGATAGGAGGCGGCGGAATGTATGAAGAAAGCGTTGGATGGCGTGAAGCTTTGCCGAAGCGTAGGGAGTATGGTATCGCGAGGAGGGAGTATTTGTGTATTGGGTGAGCGATGTGTGCGCGCAGGCAAGATGAACGGCGTTGTGAAAGGCGTTGTGAATATGTGTTGAATGGAGCGTATTATACCGAGGGGTATATATATTACGAACGAGCGTGGAGATGAATGATGAGAGGCGTTATATTATAAACGACGTATAAAATATAGACGAGGAGAATGACGTTTTACGGTGCACGTAGAGGGGGAGCGTGTGAGGGAAGAGGCATGCGCCGGCCCCTGAACGGTGTAGAGTGTGAGGAGTGGGGGGAGGTAAGAGACGTAGACCGATGAGGGAGAGTGTGCGGTTGGGGATGGGGAGGTGAGTCGATAGAGAATGGAGGGGAGGCCCAAAGAGCCGGGTTACAAAAAAATTTTGAGGGGCGGAATCTTGCGGAGCCAGCGAGCACGCGGTTGCGGAATGACGAGGAGGGCTGCCGGTCTTCGGGGAGCTGCGCGGGCTGCAAATGTCGAGGCTATATGAAGAAAAAAAAGTGCGGAATAACGGTCCCCGCGGTGGGGAGCGACATAAAACTGTTAATAAAAAATTAGTGAGCAAGGAGAGGGAGTTGCACCACGAGCGAGAAATGCCAATAGTGGAAGTGGCCTCACAATGCCATCATCCAAACAAGAATCTTGCTCCTCCAAAAATCGAGTATTATTAGTGAGAAAATGCACAGCGGATTTATGCATGGAGGGTGAGGCTATTGGGATTCATCTCCCAATGACTCTTAAAGCTTTCCTTATTTCCTAATATTAATTAATATACAATATTAAATATGCACACCCATCCATAGGATTGAGTGTCAACATATCATTTTCCTCCATGGAAGGACCAAATGATTGAGTGGTCCCCATATCAGCAGTACGAATCCCTACATTGATGTAGGAACCACTTTAACAAAATTTAATGAATATTAGTCTTAAGAAATGCTCACAAATGTAAATCTTCATTATTTCATTAAGAAAATGTATAAGTGCAAGATTAAAAAATTCATAAACAAGTAAAACAAGGGTAAAGAGAAGCCATCATGTCGACAAAAATATGCATTAGACACAACAGTTACGGGGCCTCACAACTCCTTCAAAAACAAGTGTGAGAGTCTACACAAAAGCTCTATCCAAAATTATAAAACACTCTCAATAAATCACTTCACCAACAACTCCAATTAAGTATATATTGAAACATGCTTCATATACGCAAATTATTCGGTCATTAGCATCCATGGACTAGGAATCTGGGCTCTACTCAGGGATTTGAAGAATAAACTCCTTCTCGATACCTTCTCACTCTCATACATACATATTCAAATCAATCAACTCACAATCAACCATCACATAGCTCCAAAGATTAAGTATATAAAACACAGCAAGGAAATTTTAGATTGAGGATCGGATCAAAGGTGCACAAAATTGGACCAAAAAAATCCACTAAGGTCACTACTAGTGCACTAAATGCATTCACATCATGATAGGACTTTTTTCAAACCATTTTTGTCTTTTTCACTTTTTCTAGAAGCCTTTGAGAATTTCCAATCTAATTTTCTTCGAATAGTGCGAGGAATCTGGAGGAAATCTCATGAAAACCCTTGAGCACGCTCCCTTGGCATTGCCTAAAATCATATAGGGCTATAACCGCTCCCATAGGATGGCCTCCATGCGAGGCGGAGCATTCCAACCACTCCCATAGGCTTATGTGCATGCGATTGGGGCAGAAGCTCGGTAAAAACGTCATTTCTTTAGCACAACCTTTGTCACCTATTGGATCACCTTCCCATTTATGTATACTAGCCTCCTAGACCTATGACATGCCAATTGACACATTTGCAAGTAGATCAAACATGCCTCCCAAGTGTGGTAGCAAGTTTACGTACAAGGGCCAATAAGCAAAGGTTGGAAAGTGAGCCAGCAAGTCCTCCACTCTCCATGAATCTCTTAATAGGCTACAGCATATCAAACACCTACTGCCCAACCTATGTGGCACCATAATCAAGCCATCAAATCATTGAAACAAGTTGTTGGGGAAAACACTAAGGGTGTGAATCAATATTTAAAACTCATAGGCCTTTTATTTTTTTAATGAATTACATATCGACTTTCATTAGGAAACTAACGTATGCCCGGAGAACTTATAATTTAGATAAATCTTCAATAACTTTACTTAGACCATTGAAATAATGATTCATGATACATTTAGTAAGTAGTAAACATGTGCGGTAAGAATAGAATAAACCATTACCATAAAAAACTCACATGAACACCAAAATTTAGGTGGAAACCCAATGTAGGAAAGCTACGACTGTTTTTGTCGTCTTTGTCTTATTATTTATTATATAGAAAACTTCTTACAATCTTGTCTTGTCGCTCACTGCAACATGCGAGCACCCACCTACGAAGGTTGCAACCTTTGATCATTTCTCCAGCGCTACTAAAAGGAGCTCCCGGCCCCATGATCTCGTTTACCATCCACCACTAGAAGGGATGCTTGAACCCTTACTCTCATTTTACCAACCACTACGGAAAGGAGCTACAACCCCCGAGCACGGTCTTAAATCCTACTAGAAGGAAGCTTCAACTTCCTCATGACTCCATTAACCCTACGACACCACTACGGACCATTTTTCATAATTTTTCACATTGGATCCACCGACTTCAATTCGACACAACTTGTAGGCATATTTTCATCATATTTTTGATTGGACCCACTACACTCATTTAAGACCAATACCATACATCAAAATGAAATATATAACTATACCAAATCATTCACTAAATCATCAATCAATCAAACAATCATTGATCTTTAATAATAATCAACGAACAATATAATCAATACTCAAACAACCCATGTCTATGTAGAAGACATCATTGACAAACAACGAAATATGGAAAAAAGCCAGTCATACATTTACTTTAGAATTCTTGGTAAAACCCTACCTTGCATACCACCTTCCAAAATAATTATCCGCGTATGTACCCGCCTGCTCCAAACCAACTCGGCAAAGGATCTCAACATATTAGTGAACATATATGCTACTCGAACCAAACTGCGCATGTATATGTGCACGCGCATGTACAACCGCGTGTAGATGCATAAAGAATTCGAGGACTCCATGACCAATTCGAACTTCAAACTTACTTAGATCATGCCCACTTCAACTGCCCAGCAAAAATGTGCCAAAACATAGATATAATCATCTCATAAATATATCATGAAAATACATCTTCATTTTCATGCATATATATCATGATACATCATTGTATTCATGGGTGCATCATTATTTCAAATATATATCAATAAACTATAGCCCATATCATGCAAATATACTTGATTGAAGTATTCATTCATTAACCTCAAACATGCACACTTGGCACTTTTGTCTTCACCTCATTATATAGTTTGAGCCTTAGCCATTACCATGAGCCAAACCACACGAGTGTTGATGGTTTTCTTGGACGAGTTAAATAATCGTTGCCATGCTCAATATTGTGGGCTAATACCATGTTAAATACCCACATGGTATTGTTAAAATTAGAGCGCCAACATATACAAAACTTTGTGCTTTGTCGCATGTGCATGACTTCTCTTAACCAAATGTACGTATACACTACTTTTGCTTATATACAACTTGGCTTCATTGAACTTGCATATACACATATATATCGCTTCCCTTCATCGAACCTACGTATACTTCTTGAAACTTTACATAATTATTCCTTTGTCACTAGCGGTATTCCTTTATACGTACGCTACGAATTGGCAAGTAGATACATCATGTTTATATCTTCAACACGTAGATTTCTATCGAGCAACTCATCGATAGGTTTCCATCAAAGACAGCACATTGCATCAATACTTAGAAATCTCCCCCTTTGGACTTGATAGAAACCATGTTGGTGTTTGATCACACAACTTATGAATGCCTATTACACAAATCAATATAAGCATTATTCAAACACCAAGCTACTCTCCCCTTTGACATCAATAGAAAAGAGCGGACCAATCTTTGAAAGCAGGGTTTCTCTTTCCTTATAGATACAAGAGCTCTATAGATCTTATCTACACTATCTTGACCATCTCTACCCAGGCACTCTTGAATGTTTAGATATATTTCAATGAAGAACATGACTTTTATAAATCAACTAAGTATGACCTTTCCTATCACCAAGGAATCACATCAATCACCCAACCAAGTGGGGTTACATATTTTACTCAACTACCCAACCAAGTAGGATTACATATTTGACTCAATCACCCAAACACGTGGGTTTACATATTTGAAAAAGTCCATACATAACTGAATATGACAATATTTACATCATAGGTCTCAACATGACCTTTACATCAAATTACATATATGAATTTTATAACCAAGACCAAAGGACCTCAATAGAGATACATCATCGAACATAATTCATCAACCATTATAAACATAATGCCAACAATGGATTATACTCAGTAAGGCTAATGCTCCCCCTGAACCCGTGCGTCCTGATCACTATCAATTCTAACCACAACAACTCATTCATCAAAGCATATTCATAAATCAGATAATCATAACTTAATACCATATTAAAAAACTATAACCATCAACATTATACCATGAAAATTAAATCATAACTATTAGCAACATGTCAGAATATGTTCTTGAGTCTGTCTCACTGTTTTTCTATCAGAGAAAGACATATGTGATTGTATTCAAAGGAACTCAAGTACATACATGAGTTTCTTTCATCGAATCTATGTATAAAATGTGAAATACCAAAAATTGTAGTGCTTCAGCTCCCCCTAAGCTTGTACAGCTTGTACCCATCTTCTGTTGTCACATTAGATGCACTGTCAGAAATATAAATAACCAAAATTACCAAACCAACCATGGGAATCACCATATATTGCTCCCCTTGTGATGAAACATTATTGATTCTGATAATATATATCACATCACTCCTACATTCACTAAGAGAAGTAAGCTTTAGAAACAAATGACTGCAATAGTGTCAACATTCCCTATGTTTTTGACCGGTGTTTCTTTTCTGTCCAGTTTTTCTTGAAATTTATTATTGTGTGTTGGAACTTCTCCAAAATCCTGGTTCTCTTGAACATACTTAACCTGCAAATAATGGTGTTATGCCCAAATGAGTTACAATAGAAACAACATCCAAGAAACCATCCTTTCTTGATCTATGTGATTCTTCAATAAAAGGATTCTTCTCTTTTAGAAAATTATCATCATTAACAGTAAATTCCATGAATACTTGCAGATCTTGATTATACTCTCCCTCTTCTCCATTTGACAAACCATCACTATCTTCATTTGTATGAAATCTTATCCTATTTTCAAACCATTTCCCTTTGTCATGATTTTCTTTATAAGGACACTTAGCAGCATAATGACCAATTCTACTACAAGCAAAACACTTGAAGTGGAGCTTAACTCTGAACCTTCCAATACCTGGCTGAAGTTTCCTCACAAAATTTTCCTCATCTTCTTTCGATATATAAATTGATTCCTTAAGAAATTCCTTTTCTTTTCCTTTTGCACAGGCCATAAATGCAGCTTCTCTGACTTATAAGGGACCTCATTCTCTCATTTCAAAAGCAGTCAAAATCCTGTGAGGTTGAAAAACAGAAAGAGTCTGCAGATCCTGCTTTTCTTCAATGGAAGACACATTTTACTCAAATTTTGGAGTTAGAGATCTCAAGATTTCCTCTACTAAAGTTAAATATTTTATATCTTCATCGATATTTCTCATAGAGTTCACAATCTCATCTATTCTTAGAAATAAACTTGCAATACTTTCATCATCATGCATTTTGAGATTTTCATATTCAATTCTAAGAGTTTGCAGTTTAGCACTTTTTAACTTGGCATCACCTTCATAGATCTTAATGTTCTTGACCCATATTTCCTTTGTTGAATTTAGGTACATGAGTTTGACAAATTATGGTTATGTTAAGCTTCCCAATAAGGAATTTAAATTTTTTGCATTGGTTTCATATCTCTTATTTTCTCTTGCATCTGTAGGAATGAATGTTTGATATTGATAACCTCCTTCCATGATTCCCCATACATTTGCTTCAAGAACCTGCAGATAATATCTTGTTCGTATCTTCCAGAACAATAGATTACTTCCATTGAAAAATGGTGGCCTGATAGAAAATACTCCTTCATGACTTCCCATTGCGACGGATCTCCTTCAAGCGATCAAGCTTCTTCAGAAGGACCTGCTCTGATACCATTTTTGGGGAAAAATACTGAGAGGGGGGGGGGGTGAATCAATATTTAAAACTCACACATAATTTTACTTTTATTTACTGAATTCTATACGTGAATTTACTAAATACAACTAGCGTATGTACGCGACTTTCATTCAGGAAACTAGCGTATGCCCAGAGAACTTATAATTCAGATAGATATTCAGTAAATTTACTTAGACCAGTGCATTAATGATCCATCAAAAAATTAGTAAGCAGTAAACATGTGTAGTAAGAACATAATAAACCATCACACGTAAGAAACACACATGAACACCAATATATAAGGTGGAAAACCAATGTGGGAGAAAACCACCATTGTTGTCATCTCTGTCTTCAATATTTATTATATAAAAATATTCCTACAACCTTGTACTCACACAGACTCAGATGCGGGCACCCACCTATAGAAGGTTGTAAGCTTCACTCATTCGCTACCTGCTACTGGAAGGCAGCTCCAACCCCCTAATCTCGTTTACTAGCCACTAATGGAAGGGAGCTTCGACTCCCTGCTCTTGTTTACCAACCACTACTACAAGGGAGATAAAACCCCCTGATCTGATCACCAACTCCTACTGACAGGAAGCTTCGAATTCCTCAGTGAAGGCTCCAACCCTCAACACCGCCACATACCACATTTCATAAATTTTAACACTCGATCCACCGACTTCAATTCAACACAACTTGTAGACCTCATTTCATGAGATTTTCAGACTGGACCTGTTAGTGTTATTATTTTCATACTGCCATCAATGATCAAAAATACCCTTTTTATCATTTTAGGATTCACAGTCAGAAATTTTTAATCATTCCATTATGTCATGTAAAAAATTCACACGTTGATGGTAGCCCTACTCATAAAATATCAGCCCTCCTCAAAATTTATAATTGTTGGCCCACCTTCATTTCTTGTTGAGCATATTTCAGTCATGAAAATTGATTTCATCATGTCATTATATCAGTCAAAGTCACCATGGAGTCTGGTCATTCATGGTCCCATTAGGTCAATAGGTTTCATTTTTCAAGGTTCAGTAGAACACCATTTAATTTGCATAAGGTCACCAAAAATAATGAGAGTGATAGAATAAAATTCCTTTATCATCTAAAAAGGACATGGAAACATGTAAATATGATCTCTAAGGAATATTTCCAAAGTTTTAAATCTTCTTTCAAGTTATGATTTTATTCTGCAATGCAATTTTTATTCAAAAATAGAGATGTAATTTATTTCTATTTTTATTGTAATTTTATGTTCACTAAATGTAATAAGCACTATTCCCAAGCTACCAATTCAAACTCTACATGCCAAACTAAAACAACAAGAAAAAGCAATCAAAGAGTGCCAAATTTAGCATCATCAACTTGCAAAGAAAAGTCAAATTGTAAAAGAGTTTTTTTCCAAAAGTTTGAAGGGTGAAAATCAAACATTAGAAAGTGGGTTTTGAATGAAAAGATTAATTTCACACAAGTATAAAAGCCCTCAGGACATCAAGAGAGACCTCATTTGTCTCTTACTACCATCGAAAAAACTTAGCAAAGCAGGGTTTTCAAGTTTTTTGAGCCAAATCATCAAAACAAGGGAAGGCACTGTGCGTTTGCTTAAGGGAGGGCGTGTTTACCAAAGAGAGGGCGTGTTTACGAGTTTGCTGATATTTTGAAATTTCACTGCATATTTTTACTTTTGTCTTGAAAATCATGATTTCAATTATGTAATTGAGCATAGTAAATGTAAATATGATATGTATAGGTTACCTATGGGTAGATTCATGATGTAAATGTACTCATCAAAGTCAAATGAATCAGTTTCAATGTAATTAGGGAGGAGTAACTTAGAGTTCCCTACACTCCAACTTTCAGTTCAAATTTTTGTGGATCTCATCCTCAACTCAGGAATTTACCCCTGAGGATGAGAGAATGTAGTTTTTATGTATACATCTTCCCTATATTCACTCTTAGCAAGGTTTGGAATCAGTTTGGATGCTAGTGTATTGATCAAGAATGAATTTGGCCTGGAAATAAATGAAGAATTGCAGTTATTTCCTTGGGATTCATGTGGTCTGGATATTTGGCATAGTTTTTTCTTTGTGATCATTTGTATGAATGTTTTGTAATCTCATAAACATTTCATGTCTATTATATGATAAATTTCAAGTTGATAGGCAAAATACGTGTTTTTCATGCTCCGTTTTGTGAAATTTGTCATAATTTGTCCATTTTCTTCAGTTTAGGAAGAATACATCTCCTATGCTCTTCCTAGCTCCTCATCGGCCTTAAACCATCTCACCAAAGCACCTTTAAGTGATGAGCCTTCTACATACCTTGCCCCATCAAATGGACTAGAATTCCATCTCATTTTCCCTGACCTAGTCCCCTTGACCTAATCCTCATCCAGCAAGCCCAACCCAATCAAATCAAAACAAAAAACTTATGCATTTCATACCAAGCCTAAAACCATTTCATCCAACACTCTTGGTTGTAATATTTGTGGAGAGAGCCCTCTCTGACTTGGTAGCGCTAGATACCAAGTTCAAAGGTTGGTCTGTGGTTACCTCTGTTGGGATTCCTTCTTCATCATTCGAAATCTGGCGGAGTGATAACATGACCCACTACACTCATTTAAGCCCAATATCATACATCAAACTGAAATATATAACTATACCAAATCATTCATTAAATAATAAATCAACCAAACAACAACATAATCAATACTCAAACAACCTAGATTTATATGAAGATGTCATTAACAAAACAAATCAGAAATTTTCTTCAGCATTTTTCAGCAAAACCCTGGCTTGCATATGCACCTTACAGAAGACTTATCCACGTATGTACGCACTTATCCCAAACCACCCGCACATGATCAATATACATCAACATACAATGCCACCAAGAAAACCAAATCATGGTGTGTTACATACCTCTGTTTATACAAAAGTTTAGATATATATATATATATATATATATATATATATATGTATATATATATATATATATATTATATATATATATATATATATATATATATATATATATATATATATATATATATATATATATATATATATATATATATATATATATATATATATATATATATATATATATTTATATATATATATATAAAGAATTCAGGACTTCGCAATAATTCATAACTTCAAACTTACTCAGAGCATACCCTTGGCATTGCAACAAAAATGCGCCAGACCATAGATCTAAACATCTAATAAAAAGATCATGCAAATACATAGTCATTTTAGGTCTAATGATCCCGATCCATAATTTTATTCATGGGTGCATCATTATTTCAGATATATCAATAAACTATAGCCCATATCATGCAAATATACTTTAGGTTGAAGTATTCATTCATTAACCTCAAACATGCACCCTTAGAAATTTGATCTTCACCTCCTTATATAGTTTGAGCCTTAGCCAATAACATGAGCCAAAACTACACAAATGATGATGGTATTCTTGGATGGGATCAAATAGCCATTACTGCGGTCAATATTGTGGGCTAATACCATGGTAAAGACCCTTGGTATTGTTAAAATTAGAGCGCCAACATATACACAACTTTGCTTCCTTGTATTCGCGTGTATACGCGACTTTTCTTCACCAAACCTGCATATACACTGCTTATGATTATAAACACAAATTCTCTTCATTGAAATTACATATACACATGTGTATACACAGCTTCCTTTCATCATACCTGCTTATACTTCTAGAAACTTTACTTTCATCATTCCCCTATCACTGACTGGTATTCCTTTCTCTGTCACATTTGAACTAGCCTTCAAATACATCAAGTTTACATCTTCAACAAGTAGGTTTCTATCATAAGAAAACTCATCGAGTAGGTTTCCATTAAGGACAACCCATTACATCATAATGCCAACAATCTGTCCCTTTGGGCTTGATGGCAACCATGTTGGTGTTTGATCACCACAACTTGTAGATACCTATTAGACACATCAATATAAGAATGATATGGATTTATGCAAGAACGCAACAAAATACACATATACCTATAAATACAAATATGTAGCGGAAATAACACTTCATTTCATTAATATCAAAGAACTGAAATTTTCTTATAGACAAAATGGAAATAAACTAGCTAGGGCGATGGTAGCTTATCTCTAAGAAGAGATGTGGCAGCTATAGGCCTCGAAACTGTGTTACAGTGAGGCTCGAGGGCCTAATTATTATTTATAAATAATGGAAAACCCTAAACATCCAAAACCCTAACCCTAATAGATGAAGCACCAAAGTTATGGACCCTGTTTGGGTAAATTGGTGTTTCAACTTCCCGGGGACATAACTTTGGCATAAGATCTCCATTTGACACGCACGATACCTCGTTATAAATATCTATCTGAGGACTACAACTTTTGATGTGAGAAAAATCAAGCAATAGACCCTTTTTGCTCCCGATTTTCCCAAAAAACATCGTTTAGGGCCTCAAAACAGTTCCGGAAGTTCAGGACCCGAAAAACTACTAAAAATAGTAAGTTGTGCCAAAACTGAAAAACTAAAAGAGACAATGGTGGGGCCTCAAGTTGAATAGGTGGGTGGCCACAAACATCCACCTGGATCATTCATCCCCCCTTAGGAAGAAATTTTCCCCATTGTGTTGAGTTCCTCCATGAGATGAGGAAACTTCTGCTAAACTTGGTCCGTAGTGAACCACTTGCCTTGGTGTAGGAGTTGGCCAGCTTTGACAACCCAATATAGTTGGATCTTCTATTGGCGAGTGTTCTTGATTTTCATGTCCATTATAAAATCTATGGCGACCTATTCCATGCAATCTAGGTTTAACTCTGTTGGTGTGAGTTATTCTGCAATGTTAGAGGTGTCTAGTAGAGGTGGGAAGTAGGGATGAAGGCGGTCCACATTGAATACTAGGTGCAGACAAAGGAATGGTGGAATACTAAGCTCGAAGGCATTTTTCCCTACAACCTTGGTGATGGTGTATGACCCATATCAGAGTGGACAAAGCTTGCAGCGAGGTCCAGTGAGGCACTCCTTCTACAAATGTAGCCACACTTTGTCACCCACCTAGATGTTGTGTGGCACCCGATGTTGATCATGTCATTGCTTGTACTGAGCATTGGATCTGTCCAATATGTCATGAAATTGTTGGTGGATGTGTTGAATGCACTCAATGAAGGTGTTTGCTTTGTTAGCTTCAGACTAGACATGAGCCGAATCAGCCTAAGTAGCCACAAATGGCATGACTACATCAATGGGACATAGTGGCTGGAATCCCAAGCCCACTTGAAAGGGGTTGTGGCCAGTTGAGCTATGGAGAGCCCGGTTATAGCTTGTTGTACATAGGGGAGGCTCTCATCCCATGTGCGTGGATGCTTTGAATTGTACATGCGCTTAATGTGTACAATCATCCTGTTGACGACCTCTATCTGGCCATTAGTTTGGAGATGGGAAGATGTGGACTTGGTGAGCTTGGTGTCTAGCATTGACTAGATGTTGGACCAAAATGCGCTGAGGAACCTATTGTCCCTATCTGAGATGATAGACTGTGGGATCCCAAAGTTCACCCACACTCATTCAAAGAAGAGTTTAGTAGTGGCTTCTACTGTGATATTCTTCTTACAGGCCGCCATAATGGACATCTTCGAGAATCTGTCGACGACCACGAAAACACAGTCGTTTCCATGCTTAGTAGAAGGAAGGCCTGACATGTAATCCATGGAGATGGTTTCCCAAGGTCGACTAGGGGTAGGTAGCGGAGTATAAAGGCCTTGCTTCTTTATGGTCAGTTTGGCAATGACACAAGGAGTGTAGGATTTGATGTACTTCCCGACATCTTGTTGAAGGTTCAACCAATAGAAATACTTCTACAGTACTTCCACTATTTTGTCGACCCTGAAATTCCCAGCGACTCGACTGTAGTGTGCTTACCATATCATCTTGGCATGCTCGCTTGAAGGAGCACAAAGGTGTCCCAGGTGAAATAACAGTGCATCTTGGAGGTGAAAATTTGGAACTTGCATACACCCCAAGAGTGCCTTGTATGTGTGGCCAAATTATGGTTCGCTCTTGTAGAGAAGTGGAAAATTAGAAATCTCGTGCCCACAAGAGTTGAGAATGGTAGTTAGTGTCACGATCGGTGGTTGGCTGAGGAAATCTGTAACATTATTGGTGCTACCCTTCTTGTACTTGATGTTCAATGAAACTGTGGCAGATATGTGGACCACTTCTGATGGTGATCATTCTACAACTTCCCTTGTGTCTGTATGAACTGTAGGGGTCAGTGGTCTGTGTGGATGATTTTTTCCTTCCCCAAAATGTAATGCTTCCATTTTCGACAAGCCTGCATAATGTAATACATTTCTTTGTCATAAGTGGGATACTTGCAGACTGTGTCAGACAATGTCTCACTATGATATGCCACTGGATACCCCTGTTGAGTAAGAAATGCCCCAATGTCATAGTTAGAGGCATCTGTATCAATCTCAAATGGTTGTTGCAAGTCTGATAATGTGAGCACTGGGGCAGAACAAAGGCGATGTTTCAATTCTACGAACACCTTATGTGGAGATTCCGACCAAAACAATTTTTCTTTCGCTCCTCCCTTGGTGACTTGACTCAAGGGCCAAGTGATATGAGAGAATCCCAACATGAACCTGCGGTAGAAATTAGCAAGACCCAGAAAGCTACGAAGCTCTGTTATAGTGGTTGGGGCTAGGCAATCCCGAATGACTTGGATCTTGGTTGGATCCACATGCAATCCCCTTTCATCAATAATGTATCCTAGATATTGAACCTGGGTCATGCCAAAAATTCACTTCTCCAAATTGGCACAGAACTTGTGTTCTCGTAGTGTTTGGAGGACTTGTCCGATGTGGTGGAGGTGCTCTTCCAAAGTTTGGCTGAAGATCAGAATGTCATCCAAGTACACCACTACAAATGAGTTGGTAAATGGTTGCAAGATGTCGTCCATCAACCTCATGAAGGTTGCAGGAGAATTCATCAACCCGAAAGGCACGACCAGCCATTTGAAAAGGTCCTCCTTGGCTTTAAAGGCAATCTTCCACACATCGGAGTGTTCAATTGGTACCTAGTGATACCCAGACTTCAAGTCGACCTTGTTGAAATATTTCACCCCTTTGAGTTGGTCCAGAAGGTCATCAATCTGTGGGATCAGGTACCTATTCTGGACACTGATCTTGTTCAACACCCGATAGTCAATACGGAGTCTCCAAGTCCCATCCTTCTTCTGTACCAACATAATCAGGCTCCCACAGGGCGATGAACTCGATCGGATGTGACCTTTCTGTAGCAGCTTATGAATCTACCTCTTGATTTCATCATTCTTCATAACATAGAATTGATAGATCGGTTCATTGGGTAGCGGCGCACCTGGGGTCAAATAAATGGGGTTCTTGACCTAACAGTGCAGAGGCACCCCTATTGGTGAGGTGAAGATGTCCTCGTACTCCTCCACAACCTTTTCCATTTTGTTGTTTTCGTGTAGAGGAGCCCTATCTGGAGGTCGTGGCCATAGTATTCTTCTCGCCTTGGGGGAGGATCATCAGGAAAAAAATTTCATGGTTTTGGAAATGAGCTTACTGCATTGTTTTGCAGTGCCCAAAGAGATAGCGGAAGGCAATGGTACCTCTAGTATCCTGTAAAACTTATTTCCCAAAGTAACAATAAAAACACAAGGTCGAGACTCATACACAACATCTTGCTTCCACAAGTATGTTTGGCCTAATAATACATCACAAACATCAAGAGGAACAATGTCACATAATACCTCATCCATGAAGGGCTTGATGTTGTAGGGAAGGCGACACTTCTGGCTAACACGAAGATCTCGTCCTTGGTGACGCCACCCGATGGTGTATGGTTGTGGGAGTGTTGTGGTCAGCAAGCCCAACTGCTTCACAACGTCAGCTGAAATGAGGTTCTTTTGGCTCCCATTGTCGATAATGAACTGTAGCGGGGAACCCTTTACCCACATAGGGAGTGGAAGAGATGCTTCTCCTCCTCTGGATCTTCACATTGGCAACAATGGCATTAGGCTCTGCATAAATTATATGTTTCACTTTTTCATTCCCATTGTCAGGTTCTGATTTAGAGTCAGAGCATGTACCTGATTCAAAAGCCCTCATCTCGGCCACTAGTGACTACTTGGCCCGAAACTCACTTGTGTTGTGAGTGGAGCTCTTATGGAACTCACACCACTTTCCCATGTCCTTCTTTAGCTTCGCTGTGTTGTTCTTTTCTTGCGGCTTTGGCAGGTTGTCTTGGGCCACCATGCCTTGGCTTTGTCCTTTTTTTTCTGCAGTTTGGGGGCACCTTTCCCTTGCTTTTGATTCACAGATCCAAAGTATCGCTTCTTCTGTTTGAATTTCTGCTCAATCTTGGTAGCATACCGATATGCCGTACCAAGCGAGGAGATTTCAAGGAACTCCATTTCCTCCTGAATGTATCTCTGCAAAAAACTGCAATAATTTAGCACCAAATGTTTCTCTAAATATTTGATACCCAAGTTTTTGCACAGGGCATGGAATAGATTCGTCATCTCATGCACATCTTGATCCCTTTGTTGCCGCAGCGTGGTCCATTTTATGTACTTGTCCTGATAGCTCCCCATAGGATAGTATTTTTCCTTGATTGTATCTCAAAAATAATTCCAAGTGGGTACAGATGAGAATAGAGAGGGTTTTGTCTCGTCATTTTTCTCACAACATGTTTCTCACCGGTCCTTGACATGGGGGGTAGCTTTGAGGAGTGCAAAAATAATCTTCTCCCTGTCTAGAAAAATCATGAACCGAGAAATATCCGTCTAAGAGATTCAACCATCTATCTACGACATCTGCATATACTTGACCCTCAAATATGGGAATGTCAAAGTTTACTTATACCTTAAAGGGAGTCGCACCTCCAGAGTGGCTGCTAGATGCAGATGCACCACCAGTGGGCAGTCATTGAAGGATCTAGGAAAATTTATCCATTATCGCTTTCCTTTGTTTTTCGAGGGCCTCCTTGAGTAATATTTTGATAGGATCTCCTGCTCCCTCATCTTTCTTTTCTTCCCCCAGGGGCGGCCATCAGGGTTTGTGAGGCTAATCTTGCAAATTTTCAACTAGATCGAGCCCTAACTCCTCATACCCTGACCTCGTTGGGGACATGCAAAGAAGGATTGAGAAAAAGCAGACTGCTCTAATACCACTGATCCAGATTTATGCAGGAATGCAAAATAATATACATATAACCATAAATAAAAAGATGTAGTAGAAATAACACTTCTTTTCATTAATATCAAAGAACTGAAATTTGCTTACAGATAGGATGGAAATAAACTAGCTAGGGTGTTGGTAGCTTATCTCTGGGAAGAGATGTGGCGACTACAGGCCATTGAACTATGTTAAAATGAGGCTCGAGGGCCTATTTATTATTTATAAACAATGGAAAACCCCAAACATCTAAAACCATAACCCTAGGAGATGAAGCACAAAAACCATGGGCCCCTTTTGGGTAAACTAGTGTTTCAACTTCCCGGGGACGTAACTTTGGCATACGATCTCCGTTTGACACACACCATACCTCGTTATAAATATCCATCTAAGGACTATAGCTTTTCATGAGATAAATATTGGTCCATTGACCCATGTTTCTCCTAGTTTTCCCAAACAACGTCGTTTAGGGCCTCAAAATGGCTCCGAAAGTTCAGGACTTGAAAAACTGCTAAAACTAGTAAGGTGTGCCAAAACTGAAAAAAATGAAAGAGACAATGGTGGGGCCCCAAGTGGAATAGGCGGGTGGCCACCAATATCCACTTGTATCAAATAATTACTCAAACACTAAGCTACTCCCCCCCCCCCCCCCCCCCGGCCCTTTAACATAAAGGTAAAAGGGTAGTCCAATGCTGAAACAAGGTTTCTCTTTCCTTGTAAATATGAGAGCTCTGTAGATCTGATCTGCACTATACTAACCATGCTCCCCCTGAGCACATGTTGAATCTTCAAATAAATTTTCAATGAAGTACATGAATCTATAACTAAAATGAGTATTACCTTTCCTATCACTAAGGACTCACATCAATCACCCAACCAAGTGGGGTTACATATTTTACTCAACTACCCAACCAAGTGGGATTACATATTTGACTCAATCACCCAACCAAGTGGGTTTACATATTTGAAAAATTCCATACATGACTGAATAAAACAATCTTTACATCGTAGGTCTCAACATGACCTTTACATCAAATTACATATATGAATTTTATAACCAATACCAAATTATCTCAATAGAGAGAGATCATCGAACATAATTCAACAACCATTATAAATAATGCCAACAATGCATCATACTCAGCAAGGCTAATGCTCCCCCTGAACCTGTGTTTCCTGATCATTTCCAAGTATGACCACAATAGCTCATTACTCAAAGCATCTTCATAAATAATATAATCATAACTTAATACCATATCAATGGACTATAACCATCAATATTAGACCAAGAAAATTAAATCATAATTGTCAGCATCATATTAGAATATGTCCTTGAGTCTATCTCATTGTTTTTCTATCATAGAAAAACACATGTGACTGTATGAAAAGGAACTTGCATACATATGCGACTTGATTTCATCGAATTTGCGTACTAAAAGTGAAATACCGAAAATTTCATTGCTTCAGCTCCCCTTGAGCTTATAGACTCTATACCTATCTTATGTTTTCACATCAGATGCACTATCAAAAATATAAACAACCAAAATTACCAAACCAACCATGGGAATCACCATATATTTCTCCCCCAGTGTTGATACATTACGGGTTTCGATAATGTATCTCACATCACTCCTGCAGTCACTAAGAGAAGTAGGCTTTAGAAACAGACGACTGCAGTATCGTCAACATTCCCTAGGTTTTTGACCGGTGTTTCTTCTTTTTCCAGATTTGCTTGAAAATTATTATTGGGTGTTGGAACTTATCCAAACTCCCGATTATGTTCAACATACTTAACCTACAATCAGTAGCCTTATGCTCAAATGATTTACAATCCATGAAACCATCCTTTCTTCATTGATCTATGTGATTCTTCAATAAAAGGATTCTTCTTTTTTAGGGCATTATCATCATTAATATAAAATGCCATGAGTACTTTCATATCTTGATCATACTCTCCCTCTTCTCCATTTGACAAACCATCACTATCTTCATTTTTATAAAAGATTCTCCTATTTTCAAACGGTTTCCCTTTGTCATTATTTTCCTTATAAGGACACTTAGCAACATAATGACCAACTCTACCACAAGTAAAACACTTGAAGGGGAGCTTACCTATGAACCTTCTAGTACCTGGTTGAAGTTTCCTCACAGAATTTTCCTCATCTTCTTCTGATATATAACTTGATTCCTTGAGAGCTTCCTTTTATTTTCCTTTTTCACGTGCCTTAAATGCGGCTTCTCTCACTTATGAGGGACCTTCTTTTCTCATTTCAAAAGCAGTCAAAATATCATGAATTTTAACAATAGTAAGAGTCTACATATCTTGTCTTTCTTTAATGGCAGACACTTTTGACTTCAATTTTGGAGTTAGATATCTCAATATTTTCTCTACTAAAGTTGAATATTTTATCTATTCACCCATATTTCTCATAGAATTAACAATATCATCTATTCTTAGAAATAAACTTGCAATGCTTTCATCATTATGCATGATGATATTTTCATATTAAATTCTAAGAGTTTGAAGTTTTGCACTTTTTACCTTGGAATCACCTTCATAGCTCTTAATGATCTTGTCCCATATTTCCTTTTCTAAATTTATTTGCATAAATTTGACAAATTATGATTCTGTCAAGCTTCCCAAGAAGGAATTGGCAAATTTTTCTTTGGTTTCATATCTTTTATTTTCTGCTGCATCTGTAGGAACGACTGTTGGATATTGATAACCTCCTTCCACAATTCCCCATACATTTGTTCCAAGACATTGCAGATAAGCTCTTATTCATATATTCCAGAACAATAGATTACTTCCATTGAATAATGGCGGTTTGATAGAAAATACTCCATCATGACTTCGCATTGCGACGAATCTCCTCCAAGCGATCCAGCTTCTTCGGTAGGACCTGCTATGATATTAATTGTTGGGAAAAACACTGGGGTGGGGGGTGGGGTGAATCGGTATTTAAAACTCACAAGGACTTTTACTTTTCTTTACTTTCACACTATATCCACTTGCTTAAATTCAAAATAACTTGTAGGCCTCTTTTCATCAGATTTTGAGATTGGACCCACTACACTCATTTAAGCCCAATACCATACATCAAACTGAAATATATAATTGTACCAAATCATTCATTGAATCATTAATCAACCAACCAGTCACTGATATTTAATCACAATCAACGAGCTGCATAATCAATCTTCAAACAACCCAGATCTATATGAATACATCATTGACAGACAACATAAATACAACAAAACTGATCAGACATTTTCTTCAGCATTCTTCAACAAAATCCTGGCTTATATACACACCTTCCAGAAGACTTATCCGCGTATGTACACGTCTATCCCAAAACCCACTCACGTACAAATATCAACATATTAATGAACATAGCGCTACTCTGTAGAGCCAAAATTGTGTGTATACACGCTTTCTTAATGTCAAATTCGCGTATGGATTTGTAAATAATTCAGGACTACGCAATAATTCAGAACTTAAAACTTACTCAGATCATACCCTTCACTGCAACAAACATGCACTAGAACACATATCTAAACATCTCATAAACATATCATGCAAATACATAATCATTTCATGTCTAGAGATCCCGATCCATCATTGTATTCATGGGTGCATAATTATTTTAGATCTATCAATAAAGTATAGCCCAAACCATGCAAATATATCTTGGATTGAAGTATTCATTCATTAGCCTCAAACATGAACACTTATCCCTTTGATCTTCACCTACTTATATAGTTTGAGCCTTAGCCAATACCATGAGCCAAAACCAGACAAGTGCCGAAGGTATTGTTGGACGGGATCAAATAGCTGTTACTGCACTCAATATTGTGGGCTAATAGCATGGTAAAGACCCTTGGTATTGAGTTGTTGAATTCATAATCTCCACAGTATACATTTTTGCATCTATGTTTTGGGTCTGGATCAAGACCCATCATCAGGACAAGTCCTACCAAGAGGAGAGGAGGTTAGATGTTAAAAAAATAGATCAACATCTCTTCTTCGGATTTTTAATCCTTATTTTCTTGAGATTACATATCTCAATCCAGGTTTCCCTTCCATACAGGGTACCAATAATAGTTTGAAGGTTTATGTGGTGTGATTTTTGAGTTGTTGAATTCGTAATCTCCATAGTATACATTTTTGCATCTACGTTTTAGGTCTAGATCAAGACCCATCATCATGACAAATCCTATCAAGAAGGGAGGAGGTTAGATGTAAAAATTAGAGCGCCAACATATACACAAATTTCTTCTTTGTACCTCCATGTATACACGACTTTTCTTCACCAAACCTACGTATACACTACTTTTTCTTATATACACGACTTGGATTCATTAAACCTGTGTATACACTTGTGTATACACAAATTCCCTTCATAAAACCTATGTATATTTATTGAATCTTTACCTTCATCATTCATGTCTCACTGACTGGTATTCCTTTCTCTATCACTTCTAAACTAGCCTGTATATAAATCAATTTTACATCTTCAACAAGTAGGTTGCTGTTAGAAGGCAACTCATCGAGTAGGTTTCCATCGAGTACAACACATTACATCATAATGCCAACACAATTCTCCTCATAGGAATATACATGAAGACATAATGAATACCTAGTTGAAAACTTAACTAGTGTTCAATGAACCATTTCTATCATATGCAGATATGATCACCCCCTGTAGAAGCCTCCTCTACAAGTAGCAGCATCAACAAACCATCATGAAATGTCCATCAATGCACATGACAACACATGTCAACTCGTCCAAGACCATGATGCTACCATCAAGCTCCATCAATTCCAACACATACCAACACACACCATGGTCCATCAATCTACATCATCATGAGGTTGACATAACTGTATAACCTTTAGAGTTGACATCAATGGCAACACAACCATATCATTGTTGATACATTAATGCCAATCACTAGAACCACCAAGTCAAACATCCATCACACATGCATATGAAAAGTATGACCATGACAGTGACCTTGTTGACATAAATTCCAACACAACAATGTCAACAAACTTTCCCTTTGGAATTGATGTCAACCTTATAAACATGTGAGGATGATCTCCAAACACTCTCCAAAAACTAAAATTCCACTCTATCCATCCAAATTCTCTCTAAATTCTCTCCCTCTTTGACATCAATCGCAAAGGGTCGGCTTCCATATGAATAGGAAGCATAATTTGAAGCATGAGAACTGGAGTAATACGTCTACATGGCTGAAATATAATGAAATAAATGATCATCCATGTATCCATATAAACAAAAAACATTATATATATCCAATCAAAATTCAAAGCAGGATACCAACCATCAACTACCAGTAGTAAGCAACATCATGCCAACATAAGGCAATCATCATCAACATATGCAACATCATCATAATAGAAACTATGAGCAGCATCATCTATACATATGAGCATCACCATGAAATGCTGCAACATACACATGAGGCAACCACACACAATCTCCCGCATGACTACATAGCATCAACTACCAAACATCTCATGACATGAGGCTAAGAACCCCAATGTCATATCATAGTATGAGGCATATCATGAACACCTCCAAGCAAGTATCATAATTCCAACAATGTATGGATGAAGTAAATAGGAACAAATAATGCTCCCCCTAAACACATGCCATATCCATGTTGTAGAGATACCAATTGTTGGGATGAAATGACTACTTCCACTGCAAAAAAATATTCCTTCGAAAAATAGAAGCACCATATGGAATATAAATCCACATGAACAAGACTCAAGTGACATATACATGATAAATACATCGTCGTATTAGAGACATAATACCTCACACATGACTGATATATGGCCATATCATCACCTCGTGACTCATGGATAATTGGCCCAATGATAGTACAACATAAGTACATGGCTCCATGAGCATATTACATGAATGCATCAATGAAACACATAGTTGTTATGATCATCTTCTATGGACCAATGATCCAAAAACATGATACATCGGGTAATATTACATCATCGTTATCCCATACATGTGGCTGCAAGATGACTCCATAAGACTCCTCCTAAACAAGCCTAACCCCATGATGACTCAAAAAATATTGATTGGACTCTCAACCAACACATAATGATGAATAAATGGAAACTACATGGATGTAATAATTATCATACAATAGTTCATACATTGTTGGTCCATGCCACATGTCATCACAATACATCCCAGAGTCATTATTACAATCTATGCATGGCTACACATCTTTTCAACTAGTTGCTAGTGGAAACAAAAAACATATACATGGGTGAAAAATGTGCTCTTATTTCTACTCATGGAAAACATATAAGTTGTTATAAACACATGAGCATAAATTAATGAAAGAGACAAGATAAATCATGCTACTCAATACCGTTCATAACTCTCCTGAAGCTCAATATAATTCCAATAAGATAGGTTGATCCCGTGGACCTAAAAGTAAATGAAGGTGAAATGATCTCATCATATGCTGCTGAAAATTATCATACACTCCCCCTAAGGTTGTGCACCTCTCATGATATGCAATCCTCTATAATTATTCATGAAGAATCACGAGCTGTGGGAGGTAATGCTCTTCACTAGTTGAAGAGTTAAAGCTCCATTTTCCTCCACATTGTCTTGGGTTGATTCTTATCTTATTCCTCTTTCTTCCTTTCTTTCTTCACTTGCTTTGTGATAGATCCTCTTGGTTTTTTCTGATTTTGACTGTTTTTCCTTGAGTAACGGGGCATCAAACAATCTCTTGCCATATGGCCAAATCTATGGAAAATACAACACTCCACATGGCCAAGATATGAATTAAGAGGGTCAAATATCCTATTTCTCATGCTATATGTATACCATGCATGAAATGTGTCTCTCCGCTGTCGGTTAGACCTGGAATATATTTCCTTATGGCCAAAAAAGTGATGTGCGTAGCAATAACCATAAAAATCACAAGTATACATGTTGGCCATTCCTTTTGGTTGCTGGAATTTCTAGAATCTCTACTGATATGGTCTATATGTTCTGCTCCAACAATTTGTTGCAAAATGCCCAAACTTGTGACAACTGTAACATTCTATATTATGCACAAAAGGAACAAAAGGACTTTGATTCCCTTGAAACTTTACAAATCTATCACGATCATCTGTTGGAGAAAAGGGTCTTCTGAAAGTAGGTGCTCCTTGAGATCTTCTTCTCTACTACTAGTTTTGCTACTTGATTGGATGTTTTTTTTTCTTGCTTTTCTATTGTTGGTTATTTTGTTTGCTATCTAGTTGTTGGATCTGCTTCTTATTTCCTTGGATATCACTTTTTTTTGTTGGTATTGTTTTCTATAGGTTTATTAGGTTCTTCTTTAGATTTTTTACCTGCATGCAAACTAGACTAACCTTTTTGAAATCCAATACAAAATTTATCCAATGGTGATCTTTGGATCTCAAGAAAATTATCAAAGGCAACAATGCTATTCTCCATCTTTCGCTTCTTTCTCAAGGAAATGATTTCAACTTCTAATTTCTCAACCTCTTCTACCTTCACTTGATATTATTTCCTCATACGCTCCTCAACTTTTTCATATTCTTCTTTTAAGCTCACAATCTCTTCCTTGAGCTTGGCCTCATTATCAACACATATTTGCAACAATTTTTATTGATCTTTGCATCCAACTTTTAGTTTAGAAATCTTAGTTCTAAGAGCCTTAATATCATTCTCATCTTCACTAGCCAGTTCAACATGTTCAAAATATAAATCATCAAAATTATAACTCAACATAAAATCATTAATGTTAATAACTTTAGGTACAATATTTTTTGATCTCTCTTCGTCATCTGTTGAATCATGTGCACTGGAAGAATGAGACTCTTGTGGTGAAGATTCTAGTTTTTAGAGGTTATTCTTCGTATTCTTCTTCTTATCTCTTTTCTTCTCATTTTCAATATTACTGCTGGTACCATTTCCAAATATGGATTCTATCTTGTCCCGCATATATTTGGAATGTTTCAAACCCACTAGTCTCTCCATATCATCATTATCAATATTCTTGTAGTTATGCATCGTTATTGTGCATATTGTTGCAAAACTTTATATGTAATTGGATCCTTGCCACAAAATTCACATACTAATTTCCAAATGTTAGATCCACAAGATAATAATTGAGATTTTACATTTTTGTTCCATACCTTGTAATTTACAGTAGTGAGGACAATCATTCTGGGAAAAAAAAATTCAATTTCCACCAACAAACCCTATATCTACTCTCTAACAATCAAGTTGCAACCAAGAGCCCCACTATGATACCAATTGCTGGAAAAATTTGAGCACTAATTAGAGGGGGGGTGAACCATTAGTGTCATATATATGTGATTTTTGTCTTTTATTACTTCACATACTGAATCACATATACATGCATGAGAAACTCATTAGATTATCCATGCATATAACATATAAGCAACTAAATCATAAACCATGTGAGTAACATAAACAATAATCAACACATCAAAAGCACATCCACATGATATACATAAGATATATGGTGGAAACCCTTCTGGGAGAAAAACCACCATTGTTGCTGCTGCTCTGCTCTGAATTGATATATTCAAGCAATTGATATTTTACATATCTTGCTGACTCCCCTCAGTATGGAGACTCGACCTCATACAAGATGCCAACTCTAATTGTCTATGAGACTTGATACTATTGATCAGCTAGAAGACTCTGTTCCCTATAGATCTATAGACTACCATCCGCTAAAGGCCACCATGATCAACGGTCCTCACCCGGTTACTCCTGAAATAATAATAGACTTTACAAACTTCGATCTGATGGTCACCACCATGACTAATGTGCCTCACCTAGTTTCTATCGAACTATACAACCACCATTGGATGAGAAACTTGTTCCTTCACTAAATATTCAATGTCCCTAATCCTCTCTCACTAAGTCATTGCTCCTCTACCACTATGCCGAACTCCTTTCATGTATTTTCAAATTGGATCCCAAGACACTATGCTCAACAAGAAATCAACTGTACATACCTTCTCTCAATAGCAATATCTCATCATCAAATCAATATAAAACAAATTCACAAAACATGTTCTCTCCAATAGAAAATTGTGGCCACAAAAATCTGATATCAAACCCTCACATCAAAATGTAACTGTTGCTTACTACAATTAGCAACATACAACAGTAAGTCTGTGCACCAAAATTTATATAGATCCTACAAAAACAAGTGTGAGAGTGTCCACAAAAACTCTATCCAGCATCATACAAAACTCTCCAATCAATCACTACACCTACAACTCCGATTTTGATCTATACTGAAACATACTTAAGATCTACTCATTATTCATTCATTAGTGATGTGCCTCCAAATTAGACATAAATTAAGGCCCATATGACCATCATTTAGTACATTAAACCTATCTTATTGCATTAGATTACATATTTTTAAATTTAATATGTTCATTAGGAAGGTTTAGAGATAATTGCATATTTGTGCCTAATATTATTTATTTTTGTAGAGTATTGTGAGAATATTAGGCAGATTATGAAGATTTGGAGGAGGAGTTAATCTAGGTACTTACTCCCTGCTAAAGGAGGATCAATATTGGATAATAAATGAACAAAATATGGAGCTTCAGTGATTAAGAAAATCTAGTAATGTATTTCGTGTCATTTAATGCATATTCTTAGTGTTGGGAACCAGATCCACTATTTGAGGGATTTTGGAGGGGAAATATTCCTCCTTTCAAGGAGAATGCTTCCCCATCAATTTGATTTTATCACAGGTCTACCCAAGTCCAAAGGAAAGGGTGTCATCATGGTGTTAGTTGATAGACTTACCAAGTATGCACACTTTTGTGCATTATATCATCCTTTCAAAGCCAGTCTAGTCACTACTGCACTTGTGGAAACAATTCAAAAGCTACATGGAAATCCAAAGATTTTTATTAGTGACAGAGATCCCATTTTAATTGGAAAGTTTTGGACAATTTATTTTCTTGTCTTGGTAATCAATTGGCTCATAGATCATATTATCATCCCCAATAGGATGGGAAAACTAATATGGTGAACACATTTTTGGAAGGATATCTGTTGTGGAGGTAAATCCCCTCTGCAGACAGAGGCGATCCCTACTAGCCCAGAACGGGTCCAACAACAATCGTAACACACTATGGTGCAGGTCCCTAATTGCAATAAACCAACTTGCGAAGAAGTCTTACCTCAAATCCAACGTTGTTGTTTGTAGAGAAGGTAGCGCTCCCGTTCCTTTGCTCCGGCAGATCACAATCCTCACACTCATCACGATCAAACACCTGCACACGCAAGAAACACAACAAACACAAGCGTAAAATCCAATATATACAATTATGCGTCAGTCAGAGAGGACACAACTCATGATCATAATGAACAAAATGAGTGGAACCATAACCAATAGTCGCTTATCATTAATTCATCAAAGGAAAATACAACCTGGCTCTGACGCTGAATCTTCCTTTGGCGGGTCGTCAGCAGAATACATCTCGGTAAAGCTTGTCGGGAATGGGGACAAGCCTCTCTCTTCGATCATAAATCTCCTTGCTATTGATTTGACACTATGAGGAATATTGTAGCATTCTTTAGGCTATGAAGGCTCTTGGAGATTCTTGGAGACTCAGCCCTTCAGCTATTCAACCATTCAGTCATTCAGCCCCTTCATCAATGGATGAAGGCTATATTTATCGAGGAGAGGAGGAGGTTGGGATCAATCTTCCGCCATTTATTTTTAAAAAACACTCTTTATTAAGCCTGGCACGAGCGCGACTCTGATACAGAGCGCCAATTGGCATGCCCTCTTTGAAGGATTTCCCCCATTGGCGCGGGTATAACACTGGCTCATCGCGCCAAGGATGAAAAGGCTATTTTTAGGGTTTTTCACAAGGAGATGTCTTCAGGGCAATGAAAGTACATGTCTAGGGGAATGCCATGAAAGTGTTTTCAGGTTATGTCACTGCTCACAGGTCATGGAATGAGCCCTCCAATGTGCGGGATGGGGAATTGCAGGGACGGTGACAAATTGTTGTGTAACAGATGCCCCCTAAAGCATGAGGCTCGAAAGAGAGAGAGGGGTGAAATGATTTACGAGAATGTGTCCAACTGAAAACAGTGTTGTCGGAAAACCTGCGTAGAGAAGTACAACTAATATCTCAAATACATGATATATGTGGGATGGGCGCAACCATCCATAACAGAGTATACAATAATCCAGATCCAAGGTATGGACGCAACCATCCAGTGAGGATCGATAAAGAGACTCAGGTATGGTCACAGCCATCCAATGAATGAGTCATGTAACTAATAATAATCCACAAAATTGCAGTCTGGATTCCAACAGACAAAATCCATGGTCTTCCGCTCCATCTCGACCCGAACAAAGTACAAGTTCAAGCACGTGAATAAGTGAGCTGAAGTTGAACATGCAAGAACATCGTCTGATTACCAGCCAATGATGAAAGCTGTTAACAGACGTGAGAGGTACCACCAATAATGACAATGGTCCTCAAGGTACTATAGGTACAATCTACGGCATGTGAATCAATAAGCTAGCGTCGAACACCCGTAGAATCACTCGATCGGAGGCCAATGATGAAAACCTCACGTCGAATGCGACGAACCTGCCATTGAGGCATGCAGGCTCCAAGGTACCATCAGGAGTCTCTAGACCAACTTCCTGGATAATGAGTTGAAGTCGACAGGAAGTGACCTTGATCGAAGGTGGGCCATAATGATTCCCACATCATCGACAGGAGACAGAGGAACATAATGTTCTTTAACTGTGGATTTAGATGAGAATCAAAGGAAGGCTGTAAATTTGCAGTCAACCTCTTCTTGAACATACGGCAACATCTATTGATTTGGCAAGATTTTACATCATGTCAAAGGTCATGATGATGAGGCAGAAAAGGAGAGGTCATAAAAAGGGATCACCCAAAACCATATGGAGGCAAGTGGAAAATCTAGATGAGATGTCCAACTGGCTACCTAATGCGACAAGTGCTAGTGGTTCTGGGTGAGATTTAACATACCGTTTCGACACGACAATGATGCTGGTTCCATTTTCCCCACCATTTCTAGTGAGTACCTCTTTATTTTTACACAAGCTTGAAGAGGATACCATATGCTTGCTATATAAATCCATCCTAGTACATTTAATGAGCCCTAGGAAGGAGGAACTCGAATATCATCATTACGACTGAATCCAATGTCATCAGGGTTTAACAAGTCTGACAAAGGAATAACTTGGCGTCTTTTCATATTTAGAGAGTTTGAAAAGACAGCGGAAAAGTAAACTCCAACGGTCCCTTTTCGTAAATAGTTCCTCACATCCAAAAAGGTAGAAAACTATGTCTGAGAAAACCTCCTAGTCACGATAGGCTAGGGTATTCCTTTTTCGTAAATAATCTATCCTAGCCCGAAAAAGGGGTAAACGTATACTGGGTAGATGTCGTTTCGTGTCCACTTTAACGAGATCAAAAATGACAAGGGACTCGACAATCTTTTCATGTTTAGAGAGTCAGAAAAGAGCTGAAAGATGACTCCAAAATGACTTTTTCGTGTTTTTTCTGAGTCCGAAAAAAGTATAAAATACAACTCGTATCACTGTCCAAGTCGCGTAAAAACCTGTCGCTGCACATAAAAGCAAGTGTAAAATCCATTTCTCAAAATATTGAGAGGAATGACATTTAAAACCTGATTTTTTACTTAAAAGTTATAAATAGGCTCCAAATGGTAAAACAAATTTACTTTTACTTTTTACCTTACTTGGAGAGCAACAGTGGTCTATTTGTGTGCAAACTCATGGTGGTGATTGCGACTGATCTGGGACGTCATTCAGCTCCTCGTTTGTTCCAGGTAAAAGACATTCCCTTAAGCTCCATTTTAATCCATTTTTTATGAGTTTCCATTGCACAGTCGATCTCTGGAGGAGACATTTTAAAGTTTTAGGGCTCTGCCATTGGCGCGGGTATCAAGCACAGACCCACGCCAATGGACTTTTCCTCACAAAGGGGTCGCGCCAACTGGCACGACTGTTAGGAAAATAGTCGCACCAATAGCGCAACATAATTTTCCGCTTTAGATTTCCAAACAGTGAGGCATCCATCTGGATTTTCAAGCATGACAGAGATCTAACAAGGGTTTTTGATCATGTTGATGCAGGTAACCAAGCACAATGGTTATTGAATAGAAGGAGAGGGAACACGGGGAGGAAGATGAAATGGCTATGGAAAACGAAGCCTATATGAATGCACTGAAGAACTGTGGACTCAAAAAATTCTTTCTTACTCCATGTTTACGAGCTCAACCTGAGCTGTTACAATACTGGGTCAGCATATGGGACGAAAATGAGGAAGTATTTAAACTTTGAGACCAAGTGTTGGAACTTGATGTTTCTGACATCTATTTCATCACCAGGCTGTCGCGCAGAGGCCCAGTACCCATTTTGACAGGCAGCAGACCTTTCGAAGAGAAGATGGAGCAAGTAATGTCGAGGGTGTGCCCAGGGGCATGAATCAGATCGAGAAGTGGGAAGGTGGACATTCACACTGTCTTCAATCTAGCACTCAGAGTAGTGCTACACACCATTACACGAGCTGCAGGATCGCAAGCTCCACATGAGGCAACCAAGGCCCAACTAATACTAGCCTCCAAGTGTATGAACCCCACATTGTTCGATTGGGCTACTGTAGTGACGAGCAATATTAAGAGGCAGCTGACAAGATGCAAGCAAGTCAAACTAAAGCAGTTTGGCTATGGTTCCATTTTGGTGTCGTTCATCCTAGAACGACTACCCATTTTCCAGGGCCAAGGGGCCATAGTTGCTGAGCCGGTACCAAGAGAGCCAAGGATGGCTAGATGGGCAGAACTTATGCCCAAGTCAGGAGGAGGCCAACAGATGTCTTGGAGGCCCAAATTCTTTGTGTGGTTACGGCGATAGCTGATTGTGGTTGAGGATTGGCCCTACGCTGGGACCAATTTCACCGAAGATCCCGATCTTCCGCTCCCGGAGGGGGAGGATTAGGATGAGGAGTTGGGCATGATACTCTTTTTTATTTTTTATGTATTTATGATTTTTTTTGGTAATACATGTCCATTCTAATAACAGTTTTATGTGTATGCAGATGTCGGCCCAGAGAGGCCCGCGGGCATGTCGCCCATCGCGCGGAGGACCCATGTCATACATGACCCTCAGGCTAAGGGTGGCGAAGGGGGTGAATTGATTCAGAACCTGGAGGGCATTGCCTGGGGGATCTCGGACTACGCACGGCTAGCAGATGTTCCGCTAGCGTACCAGCGACACACTGTAGGGGTGCCTAGTCGCCTCCACCGACTACTGAGATGCTTAGTGCGCACGGTGACTTGTTATCACGAGCACCATGCAGATTAGACATCTAGGGATTTTTAAGCATATTTTTTGAGAGACATGTTGTCTCCGGCTATTATCAGACAAACATGTATATTTTTTTATCTTATGTGATGCACACTATGTAAACATTTCGACACACACACACACACACACACACGTATATATATACCTATTTCTGGATGGATCTCTTTTCTTACATGTGATGATGCTTTAAATGCCATGAAAATGTCTAATACAATGTTATCTAATGTATCAGCTGCATAAAAAATGACCCAATGAAAAAGTTCACATAATGTATCTAATCACACATTTTATTTTTATACAAGCTTAAAAGCACACATGAAAACACACATGCAAACTATGCTTGGAAATGAGTTTTATTTTTATGCAAGCTTAAAATACAAACTATGCTTGAGGAAGACGGGCATGCCCCTAGCATGGTCTCTCAATTTGAGGTACATGCCCCCCAAGCTTCAGGCCATAGGAAATGGAGTGAAGGTTCAAACACAAGAGATTTGATCTAAATCTAACAAAACTAGAATTGAACAGGCTCGTGTTTCATTATTTTAAAGAGGTTGACACACTTAAAAGAATTGTCCTCGTAGCAACTTGTTTCATTGTTTTAGGAGTTTGGCATAAGAAGAGGAGCTGTGCTCCGGTGAGCTCAATGGAGGAGGCTCAATGGAGGAGGCTCGAGAGAGAGATGATCAGAGACATCACGCTCTAGACAATCAGACATTGCCCCCAGGTTGGGTATAAAGGAGGAACGATGATGTCCATCACTCCAAGGCAGCTCCTCAAGAGACATGGTTTCAACGATGGCTTCGTCAAACGGGAAAATCTCTTTTAGAGGATCAGACGAGTCGGCCTCGTCAAGCCAGGGGGATTGAGAATAGATATCTAAAGCCATGCTCGAGGGAGCATGGTGAGGAGGAGGAGGATCAAATGCGGTGACAATTTCACAGTAATTCATCTCTACTGGATTTAAGGGCATCGATTCTCCAAAATCAGTCACCTGTTCAGGCGAAGGGATGATCCATGGGTCGTCAGACCTAGAGATCATATTAACTTGAATGGTGTGCGGTGGTGGTGCGGGAAAAATACCCATGAGGACGGGGTCCTTGAAGAGACCGGGTCCTACACTGTCAGGGGGATTGGGGATCTGATCCACGTAAGGAATGTTGTTCTCAGAGGTGGAGGTGAATAAAGACAACTGATCCAAAGTGACAATTTTTCCCTCATGAGGAAACTTAAGCAGCCGAAAGAGGGTGGATGGCACGCATATTATGGCGTGAGTCCAACTGCGGCCGAGAAGCAGATTGTAGTCAAGCTTGGCATCAACCACTTCTACTTCTACGTTGACTGTCTTCCCCTGTAACGTAATCGACAAACTCTCGAGAACACCCAGGGGTTTGGATTCCCGACCATCGAATGCCTCTAAGGCATTGGGAGATGACGACAGGGCCGGAGAGTCAATGGCCTTCCAGCAGGCGGATGACATGACACAGGTGGAAGCACCTTCATCTACAATGGCCCTATGGATGTTAAGACCATTGATCCCGACTTGAATAACGAGAGCGATCTGATGCGGAAGTCGGGGGGTAAAATTTTCTAAGTCGAAGGTGAGAAGACTAGAATCAGCGGGATCGATTGCACCGATTGCAGACAACAAAGCTTTCCGTTGTGAAGGGAAACTTTGAAGGACTTCAAATGCAGACATAGCAGAAGGTGCCTGTGCCAAGTCCTCAACAATACTGTAGTGCTGAGCGACACGGGCATTTGGATTGTAGGAAGATATTCGTAGAACACCTTTAGAAGGTGGCCTCACAACAGGTTCAGCAGTAGGCTTCTCAATCTCCAAAGAACTGGAGACAGGAGGAGGAGGAGGTGGGCCATCCACAATCTCCTTCCCAGATGGCTGACGTGATCCAGCATAATCCTTCGAACGTGTAGCAATTGAGACAGGTGCAGCACCATTCATCATAAAGACCTAGGACCCAAATGGTGCCGATGGTGAGGGCTGCTCAACCATCTGGGTCTGCTAAGACGGGAACGGTCCTTTAAGAACTGTTGGAGTCCCTTTGGAGCCTTTCAAAAGTTGACTAATTTCAGATCGTCAAGGACAATCTTTGGTGTAATGATCTCCTTCACAGATAAGGCAGGGGTACTTCGGTTTACGTTGGGAATCGTCATCAGTACGAGGTTTAGAAGACTCTGACTTTGGGGCGTCGGGTTTGGATTTTCCTTTGCCCTTCTTCTTTCCTTTGGAGGCTTTTTCCGTAGGATTAGCTTAAACGGCGTTAACCTCTGCAGTCTTGCCAGAATCTGGAGGGGCGGGAAGAGAAGAATTATTGGACGAATTGGACTTCTGCTTCCCATTTGAATATTTTTGAGAATTATGAGACATAGAACCAATAACACCATCCACCGCAGGGATAGGTGGAGCTTTAGAGGTTCCGGGGCGTGGAGCATCAGTCAAAATATCATAAAGCGTGCCTAATTGAGAGTATACTAGATCAAGATACTGGGCACACGCGATGGCTTGTTCTTCAGTCACACATGCCCCCATAGCAATATCTTGCGCGATTTTGCTAACGAAGGATGTGGTGAACCAATGAGTTAGTAGTTGATCAGGTATATCAAACTTGATCAGCCTATGACGACCTCACCACTCATGAATGTGATCAGATATGTGGGTGGCTTTATCCTGCTTCAAGGAAGTCAGGAGATGCGTCCCGACTTCGTAGCGAACCGGTAACTGGAAGTGAGTCAGAAAAGCCATTGCTAAAGTATTGAAATCTTGAAATATGCCATGAGGTAGTTCAATATACCACTTAGCAGCAGTGCCAGTCAGAGTACGCTGGAAGAGACGTAGACGAATTAAATCATCGACCCAAGAATTAGACGAACACCACAAATGGTAGGTCATTACATGAGCTTGGGGGCCCTCTCCAGCTTTACCCTCAAACTTTGGGCTGTCACCGGATACCTTGGTGGGAACCAGAGGCCAATAAGGATTGTGAAGAATCGAATCATTGGTTAATTTAGAAATGTCTAGTAATTCCAAGGTAGCCAAGAACGGCAACTGCGGATTGAACGACATGCCAGGCCCTCGATAAGGACCGGTACATGTACTCCATGCTGGCTGAGAATATCCTTGCCCCCAAGGGTTTTGTCCAGCAGGATTCTGACCGTAGGGGGTATAGGGTGTATAACCAGTCTGATTCGGTTGCTGGTAGCCAGTGTACGAGGCTTGATAACCAGAGTATAGACCCTGATTGTATGTCGGCCTTGTTTGGGCAGCCTGTGGATTCGGCTGCTGAGTATAGGTGTTGCTGGGTTGTTGAGTGTAATAATTGGAACCCTGGGGCTGGTTATAATTCGGTCGGTATTGACCATGAGGATAGTAATCGCCTTGAGGTTGAGTGGGCTGCTGATAGGTGGGACCCTGTTGAGCCTGATAATTAGGACGCACCGTTTGATTCAGTTGCGGCATTGAATAAATCGGCTGTTGGGCAGGGTTGACAGAGTGTGCAGGTTAGCTTGGTTGGACAGGCTGACCTGGTTGAACGGGCTACCCTAGTTGAACAGGTTGACCCAGATAAACAGGTTGTGCTGGTTGTACAGGTTGACCTGGATATTGTGGAACACCGGGTTGTGTCGAATGGACCGATTGGCCTGGTGGAGGAACACCGGGTTGTGCCAGATGGACCGGTTGGCTTGGTGGAGGAATGGATCCAGGTGGTGGATGGTAACCAGTTTGACCTGCAATAGGACCATAAGATGATACTGGCTGATGTGCAACATTTGGAGCAACAGGATACTGAGGTATCATGGGTTGTGAAGGCTGGAATTGTCCCCTAGGACCGTATACCGGCCCGGGTTGGTACCTCGGTTGACCTGTGAGTCCTTGAGGTTGCCCCGGTTGGACTCCAGGAAGAGGCTTCATGAGTTGACCTGAAGGGTTGTAATATTGTCCTTGCGGACCGTATAATGGCCCCTGCTGGCCCACAGGGTAACCTTGCAGGTCATAAGGATAGCCAGGCTGGCCCGAAGGTTGGCCTTGAAAAGGTTGTCCTTGCGGGTTATAAGGCTGCCCAGCCTGGTTATCAGGTAAACCCTGAGCATGAAGTTGAGCCTCAGGAGCAGGTAAACGTAAACGGTTCCCGTGCTCATCGTACTGATATGGAAAAACGTACATGGGCGTACCATCCTGTGCATAATGCGAAAAATACGAGTGGTTGAGATCTTGAGAGGATTGTCCGACCTCGGGGTTTGATTTTTGTAAGGACAATCGATACTCCTCAGGAGAAATATTCTCCGGCATAGCAGAAGCTATATAAACCTCTTCGGGAAGCGATGTGGTCCTTACGGACTGAGTGGTAACAGCAGGTGTAGATGCAGCCACACAAACAGTGGGCTTGACGGGTACAAAAGTGACCTGAGGGGATGACGTGATAGGTGTCCTAGGAGACATCCCCAGTGAAGGAACAACCGGCCTCGTAGAAGAAGCTGATACCCCCATAGAGGCAGCGGCGGTGATAATCTGACCTAAGGATCTATACCCTGCTGGTAGTGAGGGACCGAGCGAAGACATAACAGATGATTCGGCGTTGTCTTCTGGGAATAACTTCCGGGTTACTTTTGGGAATAGCTTGTCGGGAATGGGGACAAGCCTCTCTCTTCGATCGTCAATCTCCTTGCTATTGATTTGACACTATGAGGACTATTGCAGCATTCTTTAGGCTATGAAGGCTCTTGGATATTCTTGGAGACTCAGTCCTTCAGCTATTCAGCCATTTAGCCATTCAGCCCCTCAATCAATGGATGAAGGCTATATTTATAGAGGAGAGGAGGAGGTTGGGATCAATCTTCCACCATTTATTTCTAAAAAACACCCTTTATTAAGCCTGGCGTGAGTGCGACTCTGAGACAGAGCGCCAATTGGCGTGCCCTCTTTGAAGGATTTCCCCCATTGGCGCGGGTATAACATTGGCTAATCGCTCCAAGAATGAAAATGCTATTTTTAGGGTTTTTCACAAGGAGATGTATTCAAGGCAATGAAAGTACATGTCTATGGGAATGCCATGAAAGTTTTTTCAGGTTATTTCACTGCTCACAGGTCACGGAATGAGCCCTCCAATGTGCGGGACAGGGAATTGCAGGGACGGTGACAAATTGTTGTGTAACAATATCTTTCATGCTTTTTTATGCTAAACAAATACATTGGGTTAAGTGTTTACCTTTGGTACAATTGTGGTATAACACTTCCTTCCTTACTGCAGTAGAAATGACCCCATTTATGGAACTTTGTGGATATCATCAACAACACAATGAAATAAGTATTGACATGGGATATTAGGTATTTTTATGGCCACAACCATACAAACAAATGTCCCTCAAGCAAGCGAAGAAGGATAATAAATTATCACTCAAGTATTATGGCACTTACGAGGTGTTGTGAAAGATTAGTACTATGGCATACAAGTCAGAGTTTCCTGCATCTTCACGAGTACACACAATTTTTCAAGTTTCATGCTTAAAGAAGGTTATAGGTGACAAGTTCTCAGTTCAAACTATATTTCTAGAACTCGACGTGGAAGGAAAATTCATATTGGAGCCTGAAGCAATCAATGAAATAAGAATCCAATAAAAACGAAATTGATCAATTCCAGAGTATCTCATTAATTGGAAGAACGAACTTACTAGAGATTCGACATGGGAGGATGAGTAATTTATATAGAAGCATCTAGAACTACTCAACTGTCAATGAAACCATTTTTTTGAAGGAGAGGGGCATGTTAGGTTCCTACAATACTAGTGTAGCCCCTATATTGTTATCTTTGAACACCATAGAAGCCCAATATTACTATTGTTGTGTCATTACATTATTATTTTTATGTAGGCCCTAATTATATTTTTACCATTTAGACTCCTATATATACCAAGTAGGTCTTGTCATTTGAATAATTCAAGAATTATTCATTATGTGATGTAAAATAAGGTCGCCCCCTCGAACTAGCTTACTATCAAGTCATTGATCTATCTTTTATATTCTTATGTTTATGCATTATTTTGATCTGGATACATAACAATGTTACATAGCGTTTCTCAAATGAAATTCCCCAAATTACATTGAAAAAAAATTAGAAATAACCCTATAATTTAATTTGCTAGAAGATGTACACAACCAAAACCCTATCACATAGATTTCTCATAAATTAAATTCCCCAAATTATGTTGAAAAAATAGAACTAACCTTGCAAGTTTTGATGTAATTTGAAACATGAATCATCCATGTTTAACACATTCCATCATCACAATACAATCAAAAAATTAATAGGTGATTCTGGCTACTAGATAGGTAACTATCTAGTATCGGCCATATGAGAGATTAATCATCTCTAATTACTCTTAATTATGATTAGGATTCAATAGAAATCGATTCTTGCGAGTGAATTATGCTGATTTTAAGAGTAAATAGCCTAATTAGTGCACAATTTACAAAACATAATGCATAATTTACAAAAACCCTAAGCTAATTTTGTATTAAATAGATTTATTTGAAGCCCTTGGAGCAAGGAGTTTTTTCAAAGGTCGAGCAAACATCATAGCAAAAAATTCCTTATTTGTGATTTTTAAAATAGACATTTCACTTCTAAGACAAAGGGATCTAGAAGCTCCAAGATAGGTTGAGCAAAGATAGGCCTTAAAACCCCTCATTTCTATTTTCAAAACAAAAATTTCACGGTTCAAACATAGGTAAAACCCTTGGATATAGATTTTTTAAATTTACATCCACAAAAAACAATTTACATAAAAAAACACACATTTCATAACACCCAAAGGCTGTACTACAATTCTCAGTAGATGGATGGGATGTGTTGATAAACATATAACTTTGTAGCAAGTAGGATAAAATATCCTATCAAAGATCCAAAAACGAAGCCACTACCATGCCCAAATATTGTTGTAACGACCATGAATACCCTAACACCTTGCCATAGCTTACCTGCAACAGAAACGTAACTCAATTGCAACATAGACATACAATGGGGTTTTTTCTCAAGAAAACTGTGACGACCCATAAAAATTGCATGGCACAAACATGTAAAAAAAAATTACGCTTTTGAAAACCCAATAGAGTGTGAAATCTCCATGTACACTTCCAAACTGCCTAAAATCTCCCATAGGGTCTAATGTAGAGAAATATACCAACAACTAGTGTGCCGTGGGTATGGGGAAGCACTTGACATGACAATAAATCATCAACCACAACAAACGAAATGATAAATCCCCCACAAACCAGGTGACACAACGATGCCCCTCTAGTAGTGAAACAACATATTTCCATGTCGACTAGAGAAGGATGCCAATCAAAAAAGTATCAGGGTAGCTAAGTGCCCACACATTGGGCCCGAACAACATAACACAACATTTTCTGCCACCTCCAACAAAAACCATAAACAATACCCTAAATTGCACCAAAATAGTGCGCATTAAAGTGCCTTCCCACCATGACAGGTGGCACTTCCAGTTGGACAAGGGTCGTACAACCTCTGTGGAAACGATGACATGATTTGTGGTCGTGGCAAGGAGGGCACACAACAACTAGTGTCCCTCCCTTATGTAGTCAAGTGAGAGGTATTAAATTTAGGTTTTGTGTAATGAGAATGACTTCAGAAAGCAACAAAAATAATCTAATGGTCGTGCCGGTAAGCAAGGTGTATTGGAGCTCGACAGTAATAATCCAACACCCATGCTAATAAGTGAGGTGTATTGGAACTTGGTGGAGAAGGCTAACAATAAATTCCTTAGTGTTAGGGATTTGAATTCTTTGCATATCATAACCATAGTAAATAGTATATGATAATCATGGTCATATTATCTTGCCATGATTATAGAATAAGACTTAAAACAATCATAAGAGATAAAAATGAATTTAAATATTATTAAATAATAATAAAATTCAATCCATAGTATTATATTATGGATAAGCTTCCAATTTCTTTGGTCAAAGAAAAATATATACATGACCAAAAGCAAAATATAACACATAATACCCTGCATGCAAAAGTTATAATAAGTTAAGGAGCCAACGATTGATTTTTTTATTATTAAAACTATCATAGATCCATCTAAACTTTGGATCTATCAAGCGCCAAGAGGGACCAAATCTGTTGAGGTGCAAACATTTCCTCGAGTTTTACACATAAAAAAATAGTTTCACACCTCGAGAGATTTTATATAATTACAAATTAAACTATCAAAAAATTTATGGTTAATGATTATCATCCTTTTAATTTTTCACCTCCACCCTAAAAAAATTAAACTCGCATAAATTTAAAAGTAATGCTCCTCAAATTCCAAAAGAATTTTTTCGGAGAAGAAAAAACATTGTGTTTGCATTTATAAGGTAACAAAACAATACATGATTCTGTAATATTCTCCAATGTTGCTCATGAGCCAGCTTGTTAAATACATTAGCAAAAACCCAACATAGTAATGGCAGGGAAATAAAGTGTAACCAATTTAGACAATGATTTCCTTTTGGCCATCTTCAAAATGTAACTTGAAATATGCAATGGCAATCAAAACTGTGGAAACCATGAAACAAACAAGCATGCTAGTCCAAATATATACAATTACACCTACATTTCTTGGATATTTAGACATAGAAGAACAAAATATTACTATCATAAAGCTAAAATGAGAAAGGAGAGAAACAAAAATAACTTGAACCCTATTGTAGTATATTTATGAAAGTTGTATGGAGTTGACATCCTGTATATGTCCGTCCTTGTAGTGTTGTAACTTAATATACCTGAAACATTCATTGAAACCGTTCCTTGAGAGGGATTTTTCCCTTGTATTGACTTCCCTGAAGATGTGCTGCATTTGAGGAACCTGAATTCAGAGAAGAAGGTATTTGATGCGGTTAATCCAACAATGTAGTGTTGGAGGGTAGAGGTTGGATAGTCCATTTACCCATTTAGTGACATATTTTTCATCCCCAAAAATATGTAAAGTCATGATCTGTAGATGATAAAAGACCCAGAGCAAACTCCATAATGCCAGGATTTAAGCCTTTGTATTCGTGCTCGAACTCCATTCCAAAAGATGTGATAATGCTCATTGTTGACCAATTTGATCTAGGCCCTGCAACCACATATGCCCATCTGTTCGGCCCCATCAAAATAACCTGTAGGAAAAATAACAGGAGGAAGAAGAAGGAAGAGGGAAAGATCCTTGGGAGCAGGAGGAACAACAATGTTACGGTCAAGCCAAGACATGATTGCACAATGAATGCGAAAGGGGACAATCTCCTTGCTCTCAAATATGTGGCAGTTCCTAGCTAGCCAAATTCCCAATAAAGAAAGAAAGGGAGGGATCAGAATTTTAGGTCAGCCCTCTCCGAGGATTTAATGCTCCAACATACTTATTGTCCATTAGAGCCCAATCTCTCTGTCATAATTTGAGGCCATAAAAGAGCTCAGTCTGTCTATGAGAAGTCGAGGCAATAGCTACACAGATCACATTGGATATCATAAATATCAAGCAACAATGCATTGTATTTTTGTGCATCCATGTAAGATCCCAATTCAGTGTTGAGGGTGGCATTGAGAGAAAGCGGCGATGACCTTGTTAGCATCACTCATTTTCTTAATATTTCGCTAGAAACAATTATATAACTCCCTTTCATCATCTTTATATAAATATATTAAATTAATTGCAAATCCAATCAATTCACAAAACCCTTATCCCTACATTAGATTAAATAAAATAATGAAATCTTACTCCATTAATGTACAAATTAAATCATAACTTATCACACGATTGAATATAGACTTACCCATTAAATTAAATTGATATCATTTCCTTCAAATAATGCATTGTTTCTCTTATTATGTAATTTGAAAGATTCAATTTTAGGAATTTGGCTTGTGTGATCCATAAAATGTGTATAAAATATTTCAGTGAAAATCACATTCAAGCAAATTTTGTCGACGCGTTTCAAACCAGCCAGTGTTGTTCAATTTGATTAAAATCCCTAAATAAGATATACAAAACAATGATATCTAAATCAAAATCAAATCATGAGTAGAGAATTATGCTTACATCACTTAATGGAGCAGTACTTTTTAAATTAAATTCATAAGATTTCTCTCAAATAAGGCATAGTTTCACTGATTTCCTTTACCTTCTATTGCCAATGTACAAATCAATTAGCTATCTAAGGTTCAACCCATCTAAGGAGGAAAGGGTATGCAAGGGTCATGTAGATCCTATTGTTTAATTTCTACCTTAAATCAATTATATTTCACATAAGTATCATAGGTCAATACTATGGGTTATTTTTATTATTTTTTATTATTTTATTTTTATATAGTTGTTTCACATAAATGCCATGGGTTCTCAATACCATGGATCATTTTTAATTTTAATTTTAATTTTATAGAGTTATTTTTTTTTATTTGGACCAAGTTGAAATGTTTAACTTGCATTACATTACATTACAATATCTCTACCATGGAGATACTTATTTATTTTTATTTTATTTTGAGAGAGTCAAAATATTTACATTGTATTATGTTGCATTACAATTACTTTACCTTACACATCTCTATCATATTGAGCTAACTCAATTATTGATATTACTATTTTATCTTTATTTTTATTTTTATGTAATTTGATCTACTCAAAATATTTTATTAGTAATTATAGTCATTATTTTTATTTGTATTTTATTTTTTTAATGTAATTTGACCAAGCCAAAATATTTAATGGGATAGAATAAGATAAAACAGAGGATACAACACAGTTAGAGCACCTCTATTTGCACTTATAACCCAAATTTATAACTTTATATAATTAATAATACGGTATAGAATTAAACATATATAGATTTGAGAAAACCTATCATAATTGGTCAAACCAGCAGTGAGGACAACCATCTCTAGCTACCATTAGCTAATGCAAGGTGACTCATCACCTTTATTCAACTAAAACCACCCCACCTAAATAACCAATGGCAAGCTTTCACTCTAGCTAGATGCCTATAGGTTTTAGATGGTTAACATGTTTCCTTATGTCTAAAAAACCAGCTCTTAGCTAAACAAAAACAGTTTTATAATAATAAACATTTTATATAATTAATAACCATAACAATATTAACTTTAATATTTAAATTACATAAAAAAAATTATATATTTATCCATATTTTAACTTAATATTTAACCATACAAGTACAAACAATTATCTTTCTGCCAGCTGGCACCATATTTATCATTTTCTGGATGCATCCATCTCACTCGTGGCGCATGATAATGACTTTCACGCGCTCCACAGCTTGTGTAATGATTCATTGGAATGAGGCGGGCGCCGTTAAAATCAAAACGCCGGTGATGGAAGCGTGCGAGCGTGGACGGGAAAAAATCAGTTGCCAAAATCAAAATTAAATCAAAATGAAGTCCCGTAGCATTTGAATTGTTTTGTTTTTTCATCAGTTTTGCATGGCCATGCCTCTCTGTTGTTTGTGTTGCTTCCTTTTATTCTGTTTTAATACGTTTTACCTTTACATTGCTATTCATTTTTCTCTCTGTTTTTCCCATCGTGGATTTATGTTCACTTCTCTGTGAGATTTGGTTTATCAAAACCAGAGAGGAGTGTAAGCAATGCACAAAAATTGGCTGTCAAGAAATTGCAGGGCTAATGGAGTCGCAGGGATGGCGATGAAGTTGGAGGAGGTCGGTATTTACAGTTTGTTTGATTTGTTATATAAAATCTTTTCATAAAAATGAAAGTGACTTTTGTTTTGTCAATCATTCTTACGGTGCAGATGCCAAGACTTTGTTGGCGAGGCAGAGCATGTAGGAAAGGAAATGCACATCAGAGGAATGCTGTGTAGTCTTGCCTATTAGTGAGTGTTAGTTTTCTTTCTTTCTCTTTTTTAAGTTAATATTGGTGAGTGCTAGTTTTCTTTCTTTCTCTTTTTTAAGTTAAATTCGGTTTGGAATGACATATATTCTAATTTGTGAGTGTTCACTACTGCTTCTCAATTTTACTATTTTATAAGCATTTATTTGATTTTTTTTAAAGGTTGTAGTAGGTTTTACTATTTTATAAGCATTTTTTGCATTTTTTTGGTTCAAGGTTGTAGGAGGTTTTATGCTTCTCTTTGGGTCGGATACCAACCCATTAGTTGACTAAAAATTTTATTGTTATAAATTTCAAGTGTTCTAGCAATCAGAATGTATGGATAATATATTTTCTCTGCTTCTCATTTTTACTATTCTCATTTTTACTATTTTACAAGGCTTTTTTCATGCTTTTCTCTTTGAGTGGGATGCCAACTGGTTAGTTGAGGTAAAATTCTTGTGCTGTAAATTTGTTATAGTCATATGAATATATGGCAAATATCTTTGCTCAGCTTTCACGGCTACAGACTTTATGTTTAGCTGGGTTTCTTTATTTTTATTATGGATAAATTCAGGTTTAGCTATGGATTTTGGTGTCTCCGCTTGCCTGTTATCACTTTGTGATTATTTGTTTAGAATATTCTTTGTGCTCAGTTTTCACAGCTACAGAATTCATGTTTAGCTGGGTTTCTTTATTTTTATTATGGATAATTTAAGTAGGTTTAGCTATGGATTTTGGTCTCTCTGTTTGCCTGTTATAACTTTGTGATTATTTGTTTAGAATATTCTTTGTGCTCAGCTTTCACAGCTGCATAATTTATGTTTAGCTGGGTTTCTTTATTTTATTATGGATAATTTAGGTTTAGCTATAGATTTTGGTGTCTCCGTTTGCCTGTTATCACTTTGTGATTATTTGTTTAGAATATTCTTTGAAATTACACAGCCTTGTTTCATAGCACATTTTCAAAATATAGAGTTGCATGTTATTTAGTTGTATGTTATTTATTATTATTATTATAAGGAGTTCATGCATCTTCAAAATACTTCAAAATACTGAGTTGTATGTCATTTGTCATGGTAAGGGTTCTTACCAGTGGTATAAGGGCTCTTTCCATTGGTACATGGTGTAGTTGTTTTTAAAAGTGTGATTTACTTTGTTTACATTATGGTTTAAATATTTCAGTTATTGATTTTTTTTTAAATGTTCAACAGCTATAAGAATTATTCTTTACTAAGTCTTACGTTTCGTAATTTTGTTTGTTTTTCTCTCATAGTTGTTAATTTACTGAGTTAAACCAACTGAATTGTTTGTTTTTCTCTCATAGTTGTTAAATTACTGAGTTAAACCAACTGAAGTGTGGAGCGAAAGCGTTTGGATTCTATGTAAATGTTATTCAATCATAGTTGGTTTCCGTTGTTTTAATTTTGTTTTCAAGGAGAGATGGAGAATGCTGCTATCTGAATATGATTCATCTTTTTATTCACAGAATTTAATAACTGATGTGCATTTTATCTTTCAATTTGTTTGACACAATGTATATTTTTAAAAGTTTTCTTGTTTTTTTATTTTGTATTTTAAATGTGTAATTTTCAATTTTATATGGTTAATATTTTTATTTTTTTGAAATTTAAAGTTTTTGTTGTTGTAACTTTTCTTTATTGTTTAAATTTAAATAAATGTTTATTTTTTCTGATTTACAGATTTAAATGTTGTGAAATTGGTTGTTGGTGTAAACTTTAGTGCAAAATCACATCTGATAATACTATAAACATATGTCTTACAAAGTGGTGAAAATAAATTTGAAATTCTTGTTAGTATTTTTAAGGTTGAAACAATGGTTTAAATAAATTGTTATATATATATATATATATATATATATATATATATATATATATATATATATATATATATATATATATATATATTATTTAAAATAAATTTTTGATTATTATTTTTATGAGATTTTAATTATTGTTTTATATTGTATATTTTATTTTTTATATTATAAATGAGAGATCCTGAATTAAGATTCTTTTGGGTTGTTCGGATGTTTGCAAAGGATGAGTTATATATTGTTGTGACAATGGTATATAAAAAATAACAAGAGTTTAATCACTATGTTTTATAAGAATTAAATAGAGTTATGTAGAAACTATGGTGTAGATTTGTAGTTGCTCATGAAAAGGAAAGAAATTTGGTAAAAAACCCCAATGCCTCTTTGGGTCAATGAAAAGAGATGTATTATAATTATTTTTCTCAATTGAGCACAACTTGCAAGTGCATGATCTATTTATCTCAGAAGCTTTTACCCTTGGGCAAATCCTTTGCATGCATGAGCTAGTTTAGTTGCATGCATTAGTTAACTAGATGATCTCTTAGTGACACTATTGTCCCACTACTTAATTGACCACCAACAAGTTCTATTAAAGCTTACAACTAGTTTAACTGGTTACAATTGAAATTAACTCAACCTAGGCTCCTAAAATTTAAGAAACACTACATACAACTGAACTTCATGCCTCTAACTCGAATTAACTTAGCAACATATCTTCAACTCATTAACTTGAATTGAGTGTTGTTAAGTGAGTGACAAAAGTCATGTTACCTCATAACTCGAATTAACTTAGCAACATAACTTCAAGTCATTAACTTGAATTGAGTGTTGTTAAGTGAGTAACAAAAGTCATGTCACCTCACAACTTCAACTCATTAACTTGAATTGAGTGTTGTTAACACAACACTCATGTTACCCCCAAGTTTTTTGATGATGTGGAATTTCGAATTTCCTTAATTTAATGAAGGAAACTATCAAATTGAGAATTTCTTGTGCATTTTTGAAGAAGTTTTTTTATTTAATACTTAATGACTTCTAGAGTGGTGTAGAGGATGTAAATTTTGAGATTGTATTTACTAGAGAGTTTGCCGGATTATCCACAGTCTCACGAAACCCTTGTCGACGTTTCGAATCCCAACGGGGATCCATCTTCAGGACATTAGAATGAAGAACTCAAAGAAGGGTTATAATCCATTAATAGCGAAGAAGGGAGGAAAGGCACGCGCCGACCAAATTTTTTTTCTTTTTTTTTTCTTTTTTTTTTTCTATTACTTCAATTTTTATAATTATTAATTTTTGATTTAATACAAAGATTTATTAATTTTTAATTATAATAATAATACTAAGTTTTTTATGTTAATAAATAATAACCTTACTAAATTTATTTTATTATTTAAAAAGTTTATTATTTTAATTTTAATAATAATACTAAGTTCTTTATGTTAATAAATAATAACCTTACTAGATTTATTTTATTAAAAAGTTAATTATTATCAAAGTTTTAATATTAAAAATAATAAACTTATTAAATATATAAAATATATATATATATATATATTTTATTTATTTATTTATTTATTTATTTTTTTACCCTATTAATTCAAAGATGTTTCATAGCTAATAAAAAGTTTAAGGATAATAATAATTTATTTAAGGGGAATTTATTTTAAAAACTTTTTAAGGGTAATTTATTATATTTTTCAAAATTTTTAATATTTTTTTTTTTTTTTTTTTTTATTTATTTTATTTATTTATTTTAAAATATAACAAGTTAAAAATAAAATCACTTATCTATTTTAAGAATTAATTAATTAATTAATTAAACTAAGGAAATCCTAAGGAGTATTAATGTTTATTTATTTATTAATTTTTAAATAAATAATTATTTAATACTTCTAGAAAAACCTTTATTGGTTATAATGAGGAGGGTTATAGTTTAACATAAAACTAAGCTAATTAATGATTAGTCATCTATAATTATTATGATTAGTTAACCTAATAAAAATTAATCTAGTAAAATAAATAAGTAAATAAGTATTTTCTACTTAATAATTATTTATAAATTAATTAATTTTTATTATATAAAATAAAAATTAATTAAAGTTAATAATTATTAAAAGAAAGTTCCTTATTTGTTAAACCACTACTACTTAAAGAAAGGAGATAAACCTAAAATTTTAATATACCTACAAACTCATACCTGGGAGGAATGTGTTCTTGAGGAGCAGATTTGTCGAAGAAGAGGTCGCCAGCTGTCGCTAATTTCATATCCACCGTCCCTATTGAGGTTTTTAGGATGTTTTTTGATCTCCAAGGCCTCTCTTACTTTTCTTCTGTAATAGTGATCTTCTCTTGCAATGATCTTAGCATCTTCCAGACGCACCTGGTGCTTAGTTTTTGATGGATTGATTTTGACCTTTGGGCTGATTCTGTGATTAACTGAAGCGTTTGCTGTTGATGATATAGTTTGATCAGAAAGTTCAAAGAATTTTCTTGATCAAACTTGTCAATTTTCTTGATCATATCTTCTTACTAATCTGCTTGTTGAATCCATCTTGACTTTACTTCTTTGATCATTGAAAACATATCAGACGTGTTTTCTTCCAAAAGTCCTATTTTGAATAATTGATCACGTAAATGCTGTATAATTTCATTTGATTTACTGGATGTTTTAGCTGTTGCTTTTTCTGCTCTAGCAATTTGTGTCTTCCACTCTGTAAACAATAATTCCTTATGAAATTTATCTACTTGAGGTAGATTAGCCTTCTTTCCAGCATCTGAATCTTGCCATTGAATATATTCTTCAATTTGACTCTGAAGTTTTTCACATTCAAGATTTTGGATAGCGATTTGTTGAATCATTATTTTTTTTGAATCACAGTAAGAATCAATCATGGCTGCTTGATAACAAAATACCTTTTGTTGTTTCTTTATCATGGTATTTATATCAAGTGCTTATTTAACAAATCTTTCTGACTGTAATTACTTTTGTAATTCTGCTAAAGTCTTCTCCATGTGTACCTGTTTCTCTTCAAGTTGTGCATGATGTTCTAGCTTAAGCCTCTCAATATCTTTAAGTAACTACTCTGAATTCATTCTAATATGTTTTCTAGTCTTAACCTCTCTGCATCCAATCCAACTCTTGTATCCTGTAATTCTTTTGCCTTAACAAAGTTTTAACTGGAGTTGCTTTGTCTACAGTGGCTGTAGCATAAGCTCTTGCATACTGAGATAGCTTAGTTAAATGTTCAGTAGGATCTTCAAGTGAATCCTTCCAGAGAACGTCAACTGATTCATCTGTAGATTTAAGAGTTTCATCAACTCTTTTCCTCTTATTTCTTTTCACTACAGCTTTATGGCTAGGACTATAGAAGATATCTAATGAAGGAATGTCTTCTATTTGAAAAATTATTTGATCTGTTGAAAAAGCTGGAATGCTTTATTTGTTTTGAGTTGCTGGAACTGTTTGCAAAGGATTAACAGTCTGAACTATCTTTCGAGAAGGCTCAGGTGTTTGGAAATCTGCTGTGTGATCAATGATAGTCTTTTCTTTGGGGGTGTTTATTGCTTGGGAAAATTCTTCCCATTCATTTGAAAGGTCTTTTCCTTCAGATGACTTGGAATGATCTATTGTGCTTTGATCCTTTTGAACTTCTCCTGAATTCAATTCAGTGCCATTTTTCTTTGGCTTTTCATGCATCTCTAATTCATGAATAACTTGATCAATTTCCAAATTCATTTTTATGACTTCAAACTCATCTTTAGATTTATCGGATTGTTGTTGAGATTGATAGGATTCATTTTCAGAATTATCTTTCATTTATTCATCAATGCTAACACTTGGAGTATTCTTTTCATCTTCCATGATAAATAAATTTAAAGGGACATTTTTCAGTCTCTCATTTATGTATTCTTGAAAGGCTTTAATATCTTCTTGACTTGATTCATTTGAAACCCTTTTAATAACATCTAAAAAAACTTCAACTCCTTGAAAGAAGTCATCAAACAGATCTTCTTCCTTGAAAAAAGGCTTTGTCTCAAGTCTTTCCATATAATTTTTAATTTTATCATCACGATCATACAGTCTCCCAGGGATAAATGCAAGATTTAATATCTGCACATTAGGCACTTCTTTGTATGTGTGACCAATGTTGGCTAGAGCAAAAGAACCGCACTGTAAAGGAAAATAAGGCCGAATTTCCTTTTTGTCATCTTTCAAATGTTTAGTAACATCATTAACAAGCTGATAAGTGATCTCTCTCCCAAACAACCTGTATGGAACATAGTATGGCAAAACATGTGGAAGAGCGGAGCTTCCAAATACTCGTACAGATGTAAATTTCTTTTCAGCAAACCATCGAGCTGTAGGAACAATATCCCTACATACTTCTTTGGAAACCTTAGGGATACTTTCATTAAAAATCATCTGATACATTGGCATCATAACTCCATAGCAGACTTTATAAAAATGCAGGTGGTATTTGGAATCCCAAAGTTCTTCGTGATAAATATGGATTGGGTAGGTTCTTTGGAAGTCCATTTCCAACCCATAGTTGGAAAAGTAGAATGAAAACAAATGGCATTCATAACATAGGCAGAGATAAAAAAGGGTGAGTTTTCTTGAGACAAAGCATTTTTCTTATTCCTATACTCAGTAATTTGTTTAACTAAGTAATTGGATAATAGATCTGCCCAATTCAAAATGGATGACTTGATGATTGCGTCAATCAAGGGAACCCAGTGTCTAGCAAACCTAGTACTGTCTGATCTACCGAATAACCTACATAACATACCAGCAGCATAGCAAAAAGGCTGCGAGATCTGTGCAATGGGGTACCTACTAGAATTGTCTTTCTTTAGTTTTCCTTCGTTGTCCTTTCATTCTTGAATAACTTTGATCAGATCCAGGTGTTTAGCTTTAAACCTTTGCACATATACACTGTCATACTTCTTTTTTTTCCTCGAGAAAAAAGCGTAATTTTATTACTGCAGGTGAGTATAAAATTACAATGAGAAACACATAGTTGTGTGTTCAAAGGGGCAAACCCAGAAGTTTGTTTACAAGACAGATTCATAGAGGACCTATGCAAAACCAATAGCTGGGAAATAACAAGGTTGTTCGTAAAAGAGCACAAGTTGTTCATCCTTTGGAGAACAGGCAGAACCTTAAAACCGGAAGCACTGCAACTCTATATACAATCCTACAAGAAACTCTACCTAGAAAAAATAAAATAATTGTTCTTCATGATACAGACAATGATCAGTCATTCAATTAGAAGAATCGAGCTAGCAGAATGTACCCAAAAATTACGCTGTGTCCAGCCCACTTTTGAAGCCCAACCAATGTGAAATCCATCGAAAAAACGTATTCTTCAAGCGCTATAGAGAACAGAGGATGCGCTTTACCAAGAACACATTCCAGAAAAATCAAAATATCAATGAGCAGTTCGGTCCATTGCAGCCTGTCCACCGATTAGAAAGAACCAAATAATATTCGTTGAAGTTCATGACCATTTTCAGCAAATTGTAGTTGAGGAAGAACGCCCACCCTGTGTATGCATCCAAAGGCAAAAGGTTGACCAGTCATCCAATGTACACAAAAACCTCTCAGCCTATAAAATGTGCATTTAGACTCTCTGGTTCCCCTGAACACTGATTCTGCAGGAAACCCTCTCAAAAGCTCGATCAAAAAAAGCAATCCTCAGAAATTATTCCTGTAGAGGCACCACATATTTTGTGAATGAACAAATGGCATTTTGTTGACCTACCAACAAAGGAGAAAAGTTCCATCCATCCCCATAAAAGTGTAGAGACAGCACACTGTCTGTTTGAAAGCTGTTGGCAAATTTTGACAGGCCACTACATAAACCAGAAACCACTTAATCAAATAAAAATGGATGGAAGTATTCAGAAGTAACACCATCCAAGTGTTCTTTGATCCTCCAAATACCTTCGTCCAGCAACAAACCCCTCTTTGAAGCTTGATCAGCCTCTTCATTATTTTCACGATAGATATGCTGGCAGGAGAAAGAGACTAAAGAACAGAGGATCTCCCCGATAGAGCGAAACAGATTTTGTAAATGATGAACCCTGCAGATCTGTATTCCTTTTATCCAATTTATCACATTCAGGGAATCCCCAAAAAAACTTAATTGCCTGCAACCTTTCTCCACAGCGAACAATAGAAGAATCTTGAGGCTCAGCAATTCAGCAAAATTATTAGTCCCTTCCCCAAGCCCAGCAGAGATCTCGAACCAATGAGATTCTGAGAGAAACAGTAGAGCTCCACCCCCACAAAAATTTTGTTGCATGGCACCATCAAAAAAACCCCAAGGGTTCCTCCTGTTAATCTCCAGCATGAGGACCTCCCTCTGATTGGCAGCACAGATATGAATAGGGAAAGCAGAGTGCAAACCAACAGTCATGGCACCGACAATCTCCGGAGTACTGACAGAACCATCAAAAAGAAGCCGATTACGCGCCAACCAACAACCCCATATAACGAGGAGCGGCAGAGCTTTAAGACTCATCTCAGCAGTAGACACCCACCACGAATCCCAGGCATGTGATACAGAATTGCCCTCCCATCTGCACCGGATGCCCAATAACCTGGAGCACTCCAGCCAAATACCTTTGATGAAAGGGCAGCCGAGGAAAAGATGGTTAACTGATTCAACATCAAATTTACACAAGCAGCACCAGCGAGGACCCTGAAAACATCTGTTTTGTAGCCACTATGAACAAGCACTCTATACTTCGAATTACAAAACAAAGGTAAATAGAAGGTATGTGGATTTTTCATGTAATAAAGTGAAATGATAGTATAAAGAGAAGATCTTTTTTCATTATGATTATAACCCCCGCACATTCAAAACCATCATTTCATCGCACGTAGGGGGGGATTTCGAAAATTGAAACCATCATTCCATACCATGCGACCCGTTGTCATTCTTTATATCCATTATTTCGGCCTTTACCGATAAACCATGTTCTTAGTCGTAAACGATTACTTTGATCAAGTTTGGTGATTCGGCGCTCTGCTTCTGCATTTGACTTAAGTTAGTGACTATGGGAGGCCCGACCATCAGACATGAGCCCGGCTCAATGGCTCTTCTTGAATTATTTCCAGAGGCTTACCAAATCTTCCAGCAGGCAGGATGGGTCACATATTTTGAAAGACTGCCAGAATTTGACCCTCAGCAAGTCTTGGAGTTTGTAAAGAATCTTCAGCTGGACCATTCCATAGTTCAGGGGGTCCGAATCCCGGTTACAGAAGATGATATAGCGCATGTTTCGAGATTTTCGGTCACAGGTGCTCGGTGGTTTAGCAGGAAGTACATCATCCTAAACGCACAGAAGGACTTCCTTCTTCTAGGAGAACATGTTGAGATTAAAGGCCGTGGTGTAGGACTCCATTAATTACCTCCTTCGTGGCCAAAGGTAGCTGAATTTTTCAAGCATTATTTAACTTGCGAGGGGCGATATCAGGTATTTTATCAACATGACTTTGTTTTAATGAGCCATTTGCAACATGGTAGACTAGTAAACATTCCTTATTATCTGCTTAGATGTATTAAGAATATGTCATATTATTGTAGACGGGTAAAATTTCCACTACTATCCCTTACTCATCATCGTCTTTGTCAACTATTAATTCAGAGGGGTTTTTCTTAGCAAAACCCCTCTGCAAAACCCTCCTCTAAATAACCTACCCTTACTTCTTCAACAAGCCCCAGAAATTCCCCAAGAAGCTGAAAATCCCCAAGAAATCTCCGAAAGCCCTTACGAACGGCAATTGGAGAATATCCCGGACCCTCCATCAATCTCATCTTTAGAACCAGTCAATATAGTTGACTTATCTTCAAGTCCATCTTATTTAGCAGAGTCATCCCACCCTACTGTTCACATCTCTAGTGATGACTCTCAGGCTGGAACCCCGCCATTTTCCCCTGTTCGTAAAATAAAGAAGCAAGTTACAACCGCCTCTGTATAAAAAAGGCAAACAAGGGTTGCATTCAAAACTACCACATCTTTCGATAGCCCTTCTCCTAGGGAAAAATCCCCTCATAAAAAGAGAAAGCAAGCTAGTGCTTTTTCTGCTTTCCTACCTAGGAGAAAAATGAAAACAACTACTCAATCTGAAACCATTACCCCAGACCCTGCAACCATCTTGCTAAAACTTCATTCATCATCCCAAACCCCCGAATCATTACCTGTCTCATCCTGTGGCACTTCTCCATAAGAACTAGATGCTCAGGGTAATATGACATCATTTTCTACTCAAATAGTGACTGCTCCACAAGAACCAGTTACTCACTCATCGGCTGAAACACAAGAACCAGCTGCTGAAGTGCAAAACTCAAACATCTAGCATGATATTATAAGGAAGCCAGCTGTAGCTAAAACACAAGAACCAGCTACAGCTGAAGAACAACAATCAACTCCAGCAAAAGCAATCGATACACAGGGTTCAGTCACCATGGCCTCTCTTTTAGAGGAAAATGAGTTTTTAAAGTCAGAATTAGAAACCTACAAAATAGAGTTGGTAACGGCAAGGGAAGCCTTTGATAAAGAGCTAAATCCCTACATGTTGGCACATACAGCATCACTGCAAAAGAACGACTCATGTAAAGAATATATGTGCTATGAATGTGGAAACATCTATCAACAGGTCGGATATAAGATAATTAAAGTCCCAGTGCCTGAGGCATCCACATCGGTTGCAGTCAAGAAAGAACACCCTACTGTCACACAAGAACCAGTAGGGGCTTTAAAAACTTTGGACAAAGAAATCAAGCCACAAGTATCTTGTTCCACATTAATTGACTCAGCTACTCAGACTATGCCTCAGCGCATTACCTATAATGCCGGAACACAAACTCCACCATGGAAAGAGTTGGAAATAATGAATAAGTGGAAGACGCAGCATGCTATTGATCAAGACAAAGTTTTACAATAGCATAAATTGGCCTGGCAAAATCATATGTATTCCAATTGGGATAACTGGGAGCAGAAACTTCAGCAACTTAAGGATTCCAGGAAAGAAACTAAGCAATTAAAAGAAAAATTGATCCTGATGTTTCAGTTAATACAAAAATTGTTAGCCACCAGGGAACCTTTTTTGAATTATTCTCTGTTTCTTTCTGAACGCCTTGTTTATTTCCAGTTGAAAGCAATTAAGGATGGGAGACCTTATGAGTTGCTCACAGCAGAACAATGTGTCAAAACATTTGCTGAGGCTTCTGCTAGTGATCAACATCTATTATATGATTTGTATCTTCATAATGAGGCTATCTGAAAATAGAGAGATCAATCTTAATCCGATTGTTGGTGATATACAGATTAGGGCGTTTGTTTCCTTTCTTGACAATCAAATCACATGGAAAACTGCTTTTCTCGCGACTCGGGATAACGAGGATAATTGCCTTCTCTGGATAAGGCCAGAACCTCGAAATCTGGTCATTTTTGTAACAGAGTATCGTCAGTTTTTGCAAAAGCCAGGAATGAGCAGATATATACAGCAATTGCAAGCCTCAGTACTCCAAGAGTGTCATCAGTTGTTTTCCTTCAAAGCATCGGTCTCTTTGGCCCTGATTAACTGATGACACTCTCGGAGTACTGAGGCTTGCAATCGCTGTATATATCTGCTCATTCCTGGCTTTTGCAAAAACTGACGATACTCTGTTACAAAAATGGCCGGATTTCGAGGTTCTGGCCTTATCTAGAGAAGGCAATTACCCTCGTTATGCCTAGTCGCGAGAAAAGCGGTTTGCCATGTGATTTGATTGTCAAGAAAGAAAACAAACGCCCTAATCTGTATATCACCAACAATAGGATTAAGATTGACCTCTCTGTTTTCATGCATAGCCTCATTATGAAGATACAGTTCACATAGTAGATGTTGATCACTAGTGGAAGCCTCAGCAAATGTTTTGACAAACTCACAAGGTCTCCCGTCCTTAATTGCTTTCAACTGGAAATAAACAAGGCGTTCAGAAAGAAACAAATAATAATTCAAAGAAGGTTTCCTGGTGGCTAACAATTTTTGTATTAACTGAAACATCAGGATCAATTTTTCTTTTAATTGCGTAGTTTCTTTCCTGGAATCCTTAAGTTGCTGAAGTGTCTGCTTCCAGTTATCCCAATTGGAATACATATGATTTTGCCAGGCCAATTTATAATGTTGTAAAACTTTGTCTTGATCAATAGCATATTGTGTCTTCCATTTATTCATTATTTCCAACTCTTTCCATGGTGGAGTTTGTGTTCCGGCATTATAGGTAATGGGCTGAGGCATAGTCTGAGTAGTTGAGTCAATTAATGTAGGATATGATACTTGCGGCTTGATTTCTTTGTCCAAAGTTTTTAAAGGCCCTACTGGTTCTTGTGTGACAGTAGGGTGTTCTTTCTTGACTGCAACCAATGTGGATGCCTCAGACACTGGGACTTTAACTATCTTATATCCGGCCTATTGATAGATGTTTCCACATTCATGGCACATATATTCTTTACATGGGTCATTCTTTTGCAATGATGCTGTATGTGCCAACATGTAGATATTTAGCTCTTTATCAAAGGCTTCCCTTGCCGTTACCAACTCTCTTTTGTAGGTTTCTAATTCTGACTTTAAAAATTCATTTTCCTCTAAAAGAGAGGCCATGGTGACTGAACCTTGTGTATCTGTTGATTTTGCTGGAGTTGATTGTTGTTCTTCAGCTGTAGCTGGTTCTTGTGTTTCAGCTACAGCTGGCTTCCTTATAATATCATGCTGGATGTTTGAATTTTTCACTTCAGCAGTTGGTTCTTGTGTTTCAGCCGTTGAGTGAGTAACTGGTTCTTGTGGAGCAGTTACTGTTTGAGTAGAAAATGATGTCATATTACCTTGGGCATCTGGTTCTTGTGGAGCAGTGCCATGGGACGAGACGGGTAATGATTCCGGGGTTTGGGATGATGAATGAAGTTTTAGCAAGATGGTTGCAGGTTTTGGGGTAATGGTTTCAGATTGAGTAGTTGTTTTCATTTTTCTCCTAGGTAGGAAAGCAGAAAAAGCAGTAGCTTGCTTTCTCTTTTTATGAGGGGATTTTTCCCTAGGAGAAGGGCTATCAGAAGAGGTGGCAGTTTTGGATGTAGCCCTTGTTTGCCTTTTTGATACAGAGGCAGTTGTAACTTCCCTCTTTTTTTAATGAACAGGGGAAGATGGTGGAGTTCTAGCCTGAGAGTCATCACTGGGGATGTGAATGGTAGGGTGGGATGACTCTGCTAAATAAGATGGACTTGAAAATAGGTAAACTGGATTGACTGGTTCTAAAGATGGGATTGATGGAGAGTCCGGGATATTCTCCAATTGCCATTCATAAGAGCTTTCGGGGATTTCTTGGGGATTTTCAGCTTCTTGGGGAATTTCAGGGGCTTGTTCAAGAATGGTAGGTTATTTAGACAAGAGGTTTTGCTGAGCAAAACCCTTATGAATTAATAGTTGACAAAGGCGATGATGAGTAAGGGACAGTAGTGGAAATTTTACCCGTCTACAGTAATATGACATATTATTAATACATCCAAGCAGATAATAAGGAATGTTTACTAGTCTATCATGCCGCAAATGGCTCATTAAAACAAATTCATGTTGATAAACTACCTGATATCGCCCCTCGCAAGTTAAATAATGCTTGACAAATTCAGCTACCTTTGGCCACGGAGGAGGTAATGAATGCAGTCCTACGCCACGGCCTTTAATCTCAACATGTTCTCCTGGAAGAAGGAAGTCCTGCTGCGCGTTTAGGATGATGTGCTTCCTGCTAAACCACCAAGCACCTGTGACTGGCAATCCCGAAACTTGCGCTATATCATCCTCTGTAACCGGGATTTGGACCCCCTGAACTGTGAAATGGTCCACCTGAAGATTCTTTGCAAACTCCAAGACTTGCTGAGGATCAAATTCTCGCAGTCTTTCAAAGTATGTGACCCATCCTGCTTGCTGGAAGATTTGGTAAGCCTCTGGAAATAATTCAAGAAGAGCCATTGAGCCGAGCTCATGCCTGAGGGCCGAGCCCCCCATAGTTACTAACTTTAAGTCAAATGTAGACGCAAACAGCCGAATCACCAGAATTGATCAGAATAATCGTTTACGACTAAGAACATGGTTTATCGGTAAAGGCCAAAATAATGGATATAAAGAATGACGGCGGGTCGCATGGTGTGGAATGATGGTTTCAATTTTTGAAATCCCCCCTACGTGCGATGAACTGATGGTTTTGAATGTGTGGGGGTTATAATCATAATGAAAAAGATCTTCTCTTTATACTATCATTTAACTGTATTACATGAAAAATCCACACACGTTATATTTACCTTTGTTTTGTAATTCGAAGTATAGAGTGCTTGTTCATAATGGCTTAATGTTGATGGAAGAATTTTTAGAATTCTCTGAAATATAAGGAGGATTGTTGAGTCCCGAATTTGCCTCTTTTCCATACACTTTTCCATATCTCTTTCACTCATCTAAACCTCCAAAATTGTCAATATCATGTGCAAAAGGGTATCTAACATGGTTTTTAATTATGTTTGTGTGCTTTCTATTTGATTTAGATTTTGTTCATACAGCTGCGGAAACTTGTCACTTTCCGCAGCCGCTGCAACTTTCCGCAGCTATTTTGTGGAAATCAATGTTACATGTGTCAACGAAGGAAACGAGCCACATGGGCAGGCTAGGAATGACAAGGACATGGTTCGTGTCCTATTGGTTCAAGTAAATTCGTCAAGGAAAGCCGCGGTCAAAGCCATCCACGTGGAAGTCAACTGTGGAGTTCTATGTCGGCTGGACTCTGTTTCGTGGCATAGAAACATCCATACGGCTGTTTCCAAGATTGCGGAGGTTAATTGACATCTGTGCAAAGTTCTGGAGTTGAATATAAGCGCCCACCTTCCATAGATCCGTTTTCCAACATGGCCATACTCCTATATCCGTGGCCTTAGTGGTCTACGTGCTGGCTGCTATCATAAACTTCAGGAGACAGTTACATTTTGTTGCTTTATAAAGAGCGTTTGCATACGCACGTAGAGTTAGTGAATGTGAGTTGATAGTTGTTAGTTGATATAGCTGTTGAGCTGATGTGCGTACTCTGTTATGTGGTGATTACGCTGCCTTGAGCCGTAATACCACCAGTCTGTAATGACTTGCTTTTTAATGTGAAAAACTCTGTTTTCATAACTTAATTTGTGTTGAGGATCGTTACCAAAGCTGCGTAGAGGGCCCCTGCTCAGCCGAGGTTCTGTGTATTAATGTTTATATTTTTCATTTCATTTCTTTTAGCAGTCATTGTATCATAACCCATTACATGTTCATATTTCATAGTTGTTTCATTTCTGTTCATACATTTCTGTAATTTCCATTGCATTCCTGTCTTTTATGTTTTTATGATTGTTAAAACACTGATCAGTTTTCTTGTGCAGGTTTTAGGTAGACAGCCCCGGGCATTTTCATAGTATTTTTGCTAATGATGTGAAACTGACATTATTCTGCTGCTAGTTTTCTTTCCACAGTCTTTGTTTAACTTCAGTCTTGTCTTGTGCACTTCAGTTTTGCTTATCTGATTCAGTAGTTAAATTTAGACATATTAAGCTACTCATAGTGTCTTCAGCTACCTCCGAAAGCCACACTGACCGATGGTGAGGGGCCGTATGATGAAATGTGTAGTTTAGTATTAGTTTCCTTCGCAAAATTAGATATATTAAGTCAAGCTCTTCATGTCTTCTGCCATTCAAAGCTACGCTGGATTGGATGGTGAGGGACTGCATGATGAAATGTGTAGTTTAGTAATAGTTTCTTTTCTGCAAATTTAGATATATTAAATCATGTATGACATCTTCATTTGCCTCCGAAAGCCACAGCTGGACTGATGGCGAGGGATTGAATCATGTGTGTATGGTTTAGTATTAGTTTACTTTCTGCAAATTAAATAATCAGTTACACAAGTTGTTTATGATTACTTCCGCAAGTCATAGCTGGTCTAATGATGAAGGGTCATAAAATGAATTGATGTAATCTGATTTAGATTTATTTCATTGCAATTTTGAATTTCCATAAGCGTAGTTTCTTTTGTGTTCAGTTGGCAGCAAGAATAGTTTAGTTTTCATATTCACTAGTTTCTTGTTTTGATTCATTAGATTAACAGCACTTTCCATTTCAGCAATTTACTTTCTTTTGTCATTGTAATTTCAATTTGCTTTTAAAGTTTCGAGATTGGTAAATCATTATAGGGGATATCACTTCCTTGAACAATTATAACCAAGCTTGTTTTTCACTTTAGAATTTCCATTTCACCTTAGAAAGACCATAAAACGACAAAAAGTTAAGAAAGAGGTTATCTTGCACATATAGTGCGCCGCACTTCATCAGCTTACGATTCCCGGATTGACAATTAAATGCAGCAATTTAGGACACACTAAATCGACCAAACATTTTGGCGCCGTTGCCGGGGAAGTGTAACTAGGTAGCCAATTTCTTAAAAAAAAAAACACATAAAATCATAAAAGAAGGGAAAACTTGATAACTTCTTGAAGTATGCTCTCCTCTTGCACCTAGTGTGATCTGGAGGATCAGAAAAGAGAGTTATTGGTTTAGTAATTTCTTAAGTATGCTCTCTTCTTGCACCTAGTGTGATCTGGAAGATCAGAAAGAGAATTATTAGCCCAACTTTTGTTAAAAATATATAAAAAAAAATGACATGCATAGAGCAAGAGATTCTAGGGGAAGGTTTATAGCTAAAGCCAAGAGTTCGATTTTCATAACTCCATCTTCTTCAAGGCATAGACCAGATTCACCATCATCTACCCCTAACCTTAAGATTTTTGGAAGTCAAGGAACAGCTGAATTAGAGGATTCTCCTACACCACCTACTAAAACCCACTTAGTCAACAAAGAGACTTTCTCTCATCCTTCCTTGGTAGAAGAACTAGAGGACTATAAGGACTCTAAAGAAGCTATCATGGGAGAGGAAGTAATAAATAGAGGTGGAGGTAGAGGAGGAGGAGATAATGAAGATAACAATGGTGAAGGAAATAACGGTAGAAATAGGGACGATTTTCTTGGATTCCCTATAGTTAATGAGGAAACTCATGCAACAATGAAAAATATTTCACCATCTGTTCTCCCTAACTTTTATGGATTACGAAGTGAGGATCCTGAAACATTTCTGTTTGAGTTTGAAGTAGTGTGCCGAACTTATGACTATATGGAAGATTCTCAAAACTCAAACTATTTCCTTCAACTTTGAAGGGATCTGCTTTGAAATGGTTCATGGGATTAGCCACTCAATCTATCAGGACTTGGAATGATATGAAACAAACATTTTTGGATAGATACTTGGACTATTGTATGCCCACCAATCATAAGGATGAGGTATTCAAAATGATGCAAAAAGAAGATGAAAATTTGGAAGACTTAATTGAAAGATTTCTTGAAAAGAGCAAAGATGAGCAACTTAGATAATGAAACCTTGAAAGCCCTCCTATTAAAAGCCATTAGAGATGAATGGATAGACATTTTAAACATGATGGGTAAAGGAGACATTTCTCAACTCCCATTTCATGATATAACATAACTATGTATCCAATTCTCAAGGGGAAGATCTAAAACTGGAAAAGGGCCTAGGGATTCTTCTCTTATTAGGGCTAACAAATCTGCAACTGGATCAGTAAGTAGGGCAGAGATTGGTAATATGCTTAATGAGTTTAAAACTGATATCTTAGGGGGTCTTAGTGAACAACTAGACACCCTTAAAATCCAAAACAAGCAGAAAGCAGAAACAGATGCTTTAGCCATCTTTTGTCCGAAATGTAGAAGGAAACATGCTTTAAGGGAATGTCCCTTGGATGCAAAAGTTGTAGAAACATGTATGATTTGCTCAGAAAATCATGAAATCAAGGATTGTCCTTCAATCCCCGGACTCAAAGCTTTTTTTCAAGAAGATCCAAATTCAATAGAGTCTCTCTGTTTTGTCGCAAGGAGACCTTGGCAGGGACAACAATCTCAAGGGTTTAATAACCCTATGAATCTTCAAACCCCACCAAATTGGACTCCTTCGCAACAACCTTGGCCCCAACATCAAAATTCATATCAGCCATGGGTACAAGGGATGCAAAATCCTTATGGGAGATTTGCTCAATTTTATCAATATCCTCCATCTTTTCAAAATCAGCAAGCTCCACAATTTCCAAGCCAAAATCCACAACAACTTTCATTGCCATTTCCACAACATCAACCTTCTCAACAAAATACAAATCCTCAACTCAAGCTCCCATACCAACAGAAGACAAATCAACTTCCAGCTCAGCCATTGCCAAATCCTAACAATAAGAATCCTCAAACTACTTATATGGTAAAAGGACAACAATTCCCTACCTATATGATTGTTCCTCTCAACGATGTACAACTCAGATCTGGTAGAGTTTTAGAAAAACCTTCTATAGACATTCAAGAGCAAGATACCTCTGAGGAGGACTCTCTTCAAGTCAATAAGGGTTCTGAGGAAGAATCTCTTCAAAATTCAAAAATTCAAAAAGAAAAAGAAAAGCTAGCATCCACAACTCCTATAGTTGAGCAACCCGTATCTTCATCTACACCTCCTTTTCCGGAAAGACTACAAATTGATAAGGGGGTGGAAAAACAAATTTTGTTGCCTAACTATGACTTTCTAGATGAATTGAAGAATGCTTGTATCAAGATTCCATTGCTACAAGCCATTCGAGAAATTCCTATTCTAGCAAAAACCATAAAGGAGTTGAGTTTCAAAAGACCAGGAAGAAAGCTAAAGGACACAAGAAGAATCCACCTGGTAGGAAAGATTGCAGACATTATGATGGGAAAAATTGCCATGCAGAAATATGTAGATCCAGGAAGTCCAATTGTCAAGACAGATATAAATGGGATAGAAATTCCAAACACATTGATTGACTTAGGGGCTGCTATCAACATTATGAGTAGACAAACTATGGAACAGTTAAAACTTCCTAACCTTCTTTTTACACCTACCTTATTGCAACTTGCGGATCGATCGGTTATTAAACCATATGGTGTATTAGAAGATATTTCAGTCTCCTTAGATTCTTGGGAATATCCAGTAGACTTTATGATTTTGACTCCCAAAAGTAATCTAGGAGGACATCCAATTATCTTAGGAAGACCTTGGCTGGCCACAGCTGATGCTTTTATTAGCTGTAGATCTGGAGACATGTACATTTCTAATGGTAATTCAACAAAGAAATTCAATTTGTATCCTCCCGCAAGAGCAATTACAGAAATAGGAGACAATGAATGGGTCGATGATGAGAACACTATACAACCTGTCTTTACCATTTCTGAAATTAGTGAGGATAGTCAAATTCTGAACACATTAGAAAATTTTGAGATATCTTCAGAATATGACCCCACACAATTTCATTTGGAATCTGACATAGAATATTTATCATCAAGACAAATGTCTCTTTACTCTATGGAAGAGTTTGGTAGTTCTACTATTGAGATTTTTCCAGGAAAAACATTGAATATCAACAAACATTTGGAAAAGTCACAACAAGAAGAACTAACCAAAATCTTGCAAAAACATTCTACCGCATTTGCATGGGAGTATACTGACATGAAAGGTATTGATCCTAAGACTTGCATCCATCATATCTATATTGAGGAAAACAGTAGACCAATCAGACAACCTCAAAGAAGGATGAATCCAAATCTTAGGAGATAGTGAAAGAAGAGCTCCAAAAACTACTCAATGTAAACTTCATTTATCCAATTTCAGATAGCCGATGGGTTTCTCCTTTGGTTATAGTACCTAAAAAGAACGGTAAATGGAGGGTATGCATTGATTACAGGGAATTGAACAAAGAAACTTTGAAGGATCACTTTCCTTTGCCCTTTATCGATCAGGTATTAGATACATTAGCAGGCAAAAAGTACTTTTCATTTTTGGATGGTTTTAGTGGCTATAATCAAATTCAGGTAGCACCTGAAGATCAAGATAAGACCACATTTACTTGTCCATGGGGAACTTTTGCCTACCGAGTGCTTCCTTTTGGGTTATGTAATGCACCAGAAACATTCCAAAGAGCAGTACTAGGAATTTTTTCTGATCTAATCCATGATTGTGTAGAGGTTTATATGGATGATTTTACAGTTTATGGTAATTCATTTGAAGAGGCATTAGAAAATTTGGAAAAAGTTCTCATAAGATGTAAAGAAACAAACCTTTCATTAAGCCATGAAAAATGCTTTATGATGTTTACTCAAGGGATTGTTTTAGGACATCATATTTCAGGAGATGGAATTAAAGTTGATAGATCAAAAGTTGAAGTCATCTCCAAGTTGCCTATTCCAAATTGTCAAAGAGATGTTAGAAGTTTTTTAGGATTTACTGGTTACTATAGAAGATTTATAGAAAACTTCACTAAAATAGCATCTCCACTCTTCAAGTTGCTTACAAAAGACTGTGAATTTAAATGGGATCCTGATTGTCAATCCGCTTTTGAAACTTTGAAAATAAGAATATCTGAAGCACCTATCTTGAGAGGACCAAATTGGAAACTTCCTTTCCATATTTCTACAGATGCTTCAGATACAGCTCTTGGAGCTGTGTTGGGTCAAAAAGATTTAATTCCTTATGCCATTTATTACACCAGTAAAAATTTGACTCCCACAGAGTTGAACTATACTGTGACTGAAAAAGAGTTCTTAGCCGTTGTTCATGCAATTAATAAGTTTAGACATTACATAACAGGCTATGAAACTTTTATTCATACTGACCATTCTGCAATTAGATATTTAATGAACAAACCTGTTACTAATGGCAGAGTGACAAGATGGCTTTTACTTTTGCAAGAATTCAATATTACCGTGTTGGATAGACCAGGAAAACAGAATACAGTAGCTGATTTCTTGTCTAGGATTCAGAATACTAAAGAAGATTCTCCTGTAGAAGATAAGTTTCCTGATGAATATTTGTTTGCAGTAACTATTAAGACCCCTTGGTATGCAGATATTGCTAACTATTTGGTTACAGGGAAACTACCTTCACATTTATTTCCAAGAGAAAAACGAAAAAATTATTCAGGAGAGTTCAAGATATTCATGGATTTCTAACGAATTGTTTAAAACAGGGCCAGATCTTGTGATCAGAAGATGTGTCAGGGAAGATGAAATGCCCGATATTCTTAAGGCATGTCATGATGAACCATGCGGCAGACACTTTGCGGACAAAAGGACGGCCTATAAAATCCTTTCCTTGGGATATTATTGGCCTTCTCTCTTCAAAGATGCAAAACAATATGTCAAAAGGTGTGATAGCTGCCAAAGAATAGGGAAACCTACCCTTTCAAATGAAATGCCACTGCAAACACAGGTACTCATTGAACCCTTTGAAAAATGGGCTTTAGATTTCATTGGACCGATTAATCCACCATCGAAGCAAAAGAAGTATATATTGGTTTGCACTGATTATGCTACTAAATGGGTAGAAGCTAAAGCATTAGTATCTGCTACTGAAAATTCAGTTGTTCATTTTCTTTATGAGGATATTTTTACTCGCTTTGGTGTTCCAAGAGAAATTGTAACAGATCAGTGGAGCCAATTCACATCAAATTTGGTGGAGAAGTTGATGGAAGAATACAAAATCAAGCACAGAAAATCTACTCCTTACCATCCACAAGCAAATGGTCAAGTGGCGTCCACAAACAAAGTTCTTGAAAGTATCATTACCAAAACTGTTCATCTACATAGAAGAGATTGGGCAGAAAGGCTTCCAGAAGCCTTGTGGGCCTACAGAACTACATGGAGGAATACAACATGACATTCTCCCTATGAACTTGTTTATGGGAAAGAAGTCTTGTTCCCCATTGAGTTCCAAGTCAAGACCTTCAAGATAGCAGTTCAGTTGGGAATGGACTTATCAGAAGCCCAAAAGCATAGAATGGAGCAATTGAATGAGTTAGATGAGATCAGACAAGAAGCAATTCTAAGAACTGATCTAGTTCAATATCAAAGAACTAAGTGGCATGACAAATATATCAAAGAGAAGAAGTTTCAAGAAGGAGATTGGGCATTGTTATTTGACTCTAAGTTTAAAGACTTTCAAGGGAAATTTCAGACTCATTGGCTTGGGCCATATGAGATTGACAAGATCTTTAACAATGGAGCTGTAAGAATCAAGACCATTGATGAGTTTCAAACTCCTCTTTTAGTGAATGGCCATAGATTAAAAGTTTATCATAAGCCACTTTCTAAAGAGGATTTTGTCAAGTTGTTTCAAGAAAGTTCTGCAATCACGCTGGTACAGAAGAATTCTTCTTCTTCACCAGCCTAGCTTTTGTTTTTCAAGTTAAAAAAAGAAAAAAGAAAAAAAAAATGGTATAAGCCTGAAAACCAATCATTGATTGGCAGTCTTATACAGAAAATATGGGGTGAAAATCAGGGACACCTGACACTCTATATTTTCCAAAAAAAAAAAAATTTCTGTCTTTTATTTCATTTCATCTCACCACCCACTCCATTTCATTTCACTTCATTTCATTTCATTTCATTTCATTTCACTTCATTCCACTTCATCTCATCCATTCCATCAATAAAAATCTTTTTATGACCATTTCCACCTGGTCATTTGTCATTTGTTCATTTCTATTTCAGCCAAGTAATAGCCGTGTCAGTTTCCGCAGCTGACATCTGTTTCCGCAGCTGACTCCAGTTTCCGCAGCCAGGAGCAGATTCCGCAGCTACTACTACTCTGTTTTCAAAAAGAATGTACAGTTAGTTGTTGTTTTCATAAAATCATGAAATAAAATCCAGGAGAGGATCAATGGAATATTCAAGACACTAATGAAGATCAATCAGTTGAAGACCAAGGGCAAAAGCAAGGATTCCAAAGGTATGAATAAAGTTTATTTCAAATAGTATAAAAAAACACATTTTTATGTAATTTTAAACTATGAGCTCGACCCATAATGCGCAATGATTATATTGACAGTCCGTAACCTTCCACGATCTCTATGTTATCCTCTTGCATTTATTCACAAACGGTTTCATTATTGAAATTCCGACTCTTACTCATGTTCAAATAGCCCACCGTAGATAATGATACGTATTTGAGTTGACAAAAGGACTCTTACAAGCCGCATAACTTCATAATCATTGATTGAAACGTGTTCATATTTATGACACAGCCACCAAAAATTCAAAATGCGGCCGAATGCATTATGCTTTGTTAACCTCTTTGTCGTGTCTCTGTCGTGTTTACAAAACCTCACTCTACTCATTCTCATTCCCTGTTTCACTCCATTCCGTTCCTTTTGTTCACTCTCATTTCCGTATATTCACCCACAGTCTTATTCCATTCTGTGTATGGTGCTCATTTCCGTTTTGTGATAACGTCCCCACAGCATTGTGCTCGACTCCGTGTATTCCATCGTTCCATTTCCGCTTAAAACCCTCACAGAGGCAAGCCGTGAAGCACAGATAAGTAAAATGGGAAAATTATTAAGGGCAGAGCCGGAAGGACCGAAGTTCATAGAGGGATTTCCACAAGCAAAAGAGATGTTGAGAAAAGCTAAATGGCTGCGTTTTATTCAGAAATTCCGGGGTTACCACAGAGAAGTTACCAAAGCGTTTGCAAGATCATTTGATGGCTCAGAAGCAGAAGTGGGAGACCTCAAGTTTTTGGTTAATGAAGCATCAATAGCAGCAGCCACAAAGCTTCTTCAGGAAGGAGAACGTTGGTTCAAAAACAAAAGTATCAGTGATGAGGCATGGAAAACAATCCTCCGAAATCAAGGTATGGATATCACTGTTTTCAAAAGAGGAATCCCTGTGCATGCAATAAAAGATGAATGGGCCACTTTATTACTCATTGTTCATAAATTTATCACATGTGAAGGCCGCTTTGGCTCTATGTACATGTATCATACTAGGATATTGATGAATTTCCTTGAAAACCAAACTCTCAATCTTCCTTATTTCCTATTCAATAGCTTGAAGAAAATGGCTGTGACTGTGCAAAAACACCTAGGAGATGTAGAGCCTCATTTATATCATCATGGGCTTATAAAAATTTTGATTGAAAAGGAGCTAAAAAAAAAGAAAAGATACATGGGAACAATTCCTAGTTAGAAACTTCTTTGAAGAACCTCAGGAAATTCCTGAAGGTAATCCAATTAGAAGGAGTAGAAGAAAGAAAATGGATGTTGAAACCCAAGATGCTCCTACACAGGAAGTTCCCGCAGCTAGCACAGCAAAAAGAAGAAGAAGGAAAAGAACAGTAGATGAAATCCAAGATACTTCTACTATTACTATGAAGAAAAATGATAGAGAAGAGAGATTGGTAAAAAGGAAGAAGAAGGAAATCAAAACTAAGAAGCCAAAAATATCAAAAGGGAAAGAAATTGTTGAGGCTGTCCATAAAACTTCTTCTGAAGAAGAAGAAGATCACCAAATTCTATCTGAGAGATTAATTTTTCTTCAAAAACAGTCATCTCTATCCAAAAAGGCAAAAACAGGAAAACAAGAACAAAAGGGTAGAGTACCACAACATGTGAGGAGAAGCAGCAGGCTTAAGGGAAAACTGAGAAAAACACAAATTAAAGGTCCTCATTTCATTGATTTGGGTGAAGAGACATCTGAACAGTCTCCAACCGACCATAGTCCATTTCAGTCAGTTAGTGAACCTGACTCCTTTCACTCCCAATCAGACAATGAGCGTACTCCATCTTATTTTCAGCAAAATATTGATGAAAGTTCTCCTCAGCCAAATTTTGAACATAATTCTCCCTTGCAGCATTTTGAGGACAGTCCAATGAAAAAGACACCGGAAGCAGACCCCAAACAGCAGGAGGTCTATGATTATATAGAATCCTTGGAGAAGGCAGCCACAGGCCCAAGTACCTCTTCTATTCAGCCTCATACATTGCAGGATGACTTGGTTCAGTCATTAAAACAAGAGATTTTTGAGCTTGAGCTTTTGAATCGGCATATCAAAAATGAAAATGAAACACTCAAAGAGCAAGTCAAACTGGACAAGATTATCCATGACAATACTATGTTACATTTGGGTATTTGGCAAAAGAAAAATAAGAAGCTAAAAAGGAAATGCCAAAAATTGAGCAGAGCACTTGTGAATATCAAATTCAGGTGCTTAATGAAGAAACCCAGAATGATGGCAGTACCAAAGAAGAAGAGAAGGGGGTTAGATGTGCCGGCTGAAGTATCAAGGCACATGAATTGAACAAAGAGTATCAAAATTTTGGTTGCATGAGGACATGCAACACCTTCACAGTGGGGGTATGTTGAGTCCCGAATTTGCCTCTTTTCCATACACTTTTCCATATCTTTTTCACTCACCTAAACCTCCAAAATTGTCAATATCATGTGCAAAAAGGGTATCTAACATGGTTTTTAATTATGTTTGTGTGTTTTCTATTTGATTTAGATTTTGTTCATACAGCTGCGGAAACTTGTCACTTTCCGCAGCCGCTGCAACTTTCCGCAGCTATTTTGTGGAAATCAATGTTACAGGTGTCAACGAAGGAAACGAGCCACATGGGTAGGCTAGGAATGACAAGGACATGGTTCGTGTCCTATTGGTTCAAGTAAATTCGTCAAGGAAAGCCGCGGTCAAAGCCATCCACGTGGAAGTCAACCGTGGAGTTCTATGTCGGCTGGACTCTGTTTCGTGGCATAGAAACATCCATACGGCCGTTTCCAAGCTTACGGAGGTTAATTGACATCTGTGCAAAGTTCTGGAGTTGAATTTAAGCGCCAACCTTCCATAGATCCGTTTTCCAACATGGCCATACTCCTAAATCCGTGGCCTTAGTGGTCTACGTGCTGGCTGCTATCATAAACTTCAGGAGACAGTTACATTTTATTGCTTTATAAAGAGCGTTTGCATACGCACGTAGAGTTGGTGAATGTGAGTTGATAGTTGTTAGTTGATATATCTGTTAAGTTGATGTGCATACTCTGTTATGTGGTGATTACGCTGCCTTGAGCCGTAATACCACCAGCCTGTAATGACTTTCTTTTTAATGTGAAGAACTCTGTTTCATAACTTAATTCGTGTTTGAAGATCATACCAGAGCTGCGTAGAGGGCCCCTGCTCAGCCGAGGTTCCGTGTATTAATGTATATATTTTTCATTTCATTTCTTTAAGCAGTCATTGTATCATAACCCATTACATGTTCATATTTCATAGTTGTTTTATTTCTGTTCATACATTTCTGCAATTTCCATTGCATTCCTGTCTTTTATGTTTTTATGATTGTTAAAATACTGATCAGTTTTCTTGTGCAGGTTTTAGGTAGACAGCCCGGGGCATTTTCATAGTATTTTTGTTAATGATATGAAACTGATATTATTCTGCTGCTAGTTTTCTTTCCACAGTTTTTGTTTAACTTCAGTCTTGTCTTGTGCACTTCAGTTTTGTTTATCTGATTCAGTAGTTAAAATTAGACATATTAAGCTACTCATAGTGTCTTCAGCTACCTCCGAAAGCCACAGCTGGACTGATGGTGAGGGGCCGCATGATGAAATGTGTAGTTTAGTATTAGTTTCCTTTCTGCAAAATTAGATATATTAAGCTGCTCTTAGCGTCTTCAGTTACCTCCGAAAGCCACAGCTGGACTGATGGTGAGGCCGTATGATGAAATGTGTAGTTTAGTATTAGTTTCTTCGCAAAATTAGACATATATTAAGTTGTCGAAGGCCGGGTTACCCTCCGAAAGCCACAAATGACTGATGGGGAGGGGCCGTATGATGAAATGTGTATGGTTTAGTATTAGTTTACTTTCTGCGAATTAAATATCAGTTACACAAGTTGTTTATGATTACTTCCGCAAGTCATAGCTGGTCTAATGATGAAGGGTCAGAAAATGAATTGATGTAATCCGATTTAGATTTCTTTCATTGCAATTTTGAATTTCCATAAGCGTAGTTTCTTTTGTGTTCAGTTGGCAGCAAGAATAGTTTAGTTTTCATATTCACTAGTTTCTTGTTTTGATTCATTAGATTAACAGCACTTTCCATTTCAGCAGTTTACTTTCTTTTGTCATTGTAATTTCAATTTGCTTTTAAATTTTCGAGATTGGTAAATCATTATAGGGGATATCACTTCCTTGAACAAATATAACCAAGCTTGCTTTTCACTTTAGAATTTCCATTTCACCTTAGAAAAACCAAAAACGACAAAAAGTTAAGAAAGAGGTTATCTTGCACATATAGTGCGCCGCACTTCATCAGCTTACGATTCCCGGATTGACAATTAAATGCAGCAATTTAGGACACACTAAATTGACCAAACAAGGATCCAATTAGAGTTTGCTCAATCATAGGAGAAAGGTAGTAAATGGAAATTCTTCACCCAAGGAATCTAAAGAACTTGTGTAATAGAGGAAAGGAATGGTGTTTTAGCAATGGAAAGGTAGATGCATGTTGCTGAAAGTGGTATTTCAGCGATGGAAAAATAGATGACATGTTGCTGAAAGTGGTGTTTCAGTAGTGAAAAAAAAATAAGGGAAATGTTGCTAAAATGTGATGATTTAGCACTAGGAAAATTGGGGAAGTACTTGCTGAGGAACGATATTTCAGCAGTAGGGGACAGGGAAAATTCTGGCTGAAGAATGGTGTTTCAGGGGTGGGTACAATGAGGAAAATAAGAAAAAGGGAAGGAAGGAGTAAGGGGATAAGTGATAAAAGAAATATTGTTGGGAAATGAGGAAATGAATTGAGACGAGGGAAACAAAGCTTCTCTGATTGAAGCTTAGATTTTCTTGTGATGAAATTGTCCTCCTTATTGAGTTCTTCCTTAATCTGCAACATACAATTGTAACATGCCAACCCTTTACAGGGATTATTAGTTTTAAATATAATCTAATACTAAAAATGTTGTGCAGAAATTAATTAAATGTTGTGAGGAGCAGAAGACTCCCCTAGAAAAAGATAATGTGCATCTGTCATGCAAGCAGCCTTAAAATCTTCTTTAGAAATAGGGCGCTAGTACAAGCGAAGCCTATGACCATTTACTAGTAGAGGTGTTTTAAAATAATCAATTGTTAAAAGTCTTACTGTTCCATTGGGAAAAACAACATCTACTTTATAAGGTCCCAGCCATCTTGTACGTAACTTACCTTGAAAATTTTCAAATCGAGAGTCATACAATAAAGCCCAATTATCTTTTTGGAACTGCTTGTGCTTAATGTTTTTGTCATGCCACTTCATTCTTTGTTGTTGAATCATAGTTGTCTGGTGAATGGCATCTAATCTCTTTTCATCCAGTTCAAGAAGCTGCTGCAACCTGGTTGTTTGCACATCAGTCAAATCAAGGTTAACAGCTAAAACAGTTCTTAAAGTTTTAATTTCAAATTCCACAGAAAAAACAGCGCTTTTACCATAAACCAATTCATAGGGAGAAAATCCTGTAGTATTTCTCCAGGTAGTTCTATAAGCCCATAGTGCTTCAGAGAGCCTTTGAGACCAATCCTTCCGGTTATCCTTCACTGTTTTAGTTAGAATGGCTTCTATTACTTTATTTGTGCTTTCCACCTGCCCATTGGCTTGGGGATGGTATGGTGTAGTCATTCTATGATGAATATGATATTTTTGAAGGGTAGATTTAAAACCATGAGAATTAAAGGGAGATCCTCCATCTGTAACCAGCTCTCCAGGAGTTCCAAATCTGACAAAGATTTCTTCAAATAAGAAAGCTAGGACAACTTCTTCATTGGCTCTAAGAAGTGCTTTAACCTCCACCCATTTAGTCATATAATATGTAGAGACTAATATATAAGTTCTTTGATTGGATGGAGGATTAATGGGTCCTATGAAATCTAAGGCCCATCTTTCAAATGGTTCGAGTACTACCTGGGGGTTTAATGGCATTTGATCTCTATGATTGGGTTGACCCATTTTCTGACAACTATCACAAGCCCGCACATATTTCTTTGCATCCTTAAACAGCGAGGGCCAATAGTGACCCATCCTCAAAATTTTGTGTGCTGTTCTCTTATCAGCAAAATGCCCTCCACAGGGGCCATCATGACAAGCTTTTAGTATGTCGTACACCTCATCCTCTCTAATGCATCTTCGGATTTCATGATCAAGTCCTGTGTAGAAAAGACACCCACTTATCCAGCTATACCTGGCACTTTGTTGAACAATTCTTCTCTTTTCTCTATGTGAAAGGTGTGATGGTAACTTTCCTGCAACCAAATAATTGGCAATGTCTGCACACCAAGGTGAGTGAGTAGATACTGAAAATAAATACTCATCAGGAAAGGAATCATCTAGTGGAATATTATTATCAGTTTTTAACCGTGAAAGGAAATCAGCCACAACATTTTCTTTACCTGGTCGATCTACAATTGTAATATCAAACTCTTGTAGTAACAATAACCATCTGGTAACTCGAGCATTTGTGACAGATTTATTCATTAAGTATCAGCCACAATATTTTCTTTAATTGGTCGATCTACAATTGTAATATCAAACTCTTGTAGTAACAATAACCATCTGGTAACTCGAGCATTTGTGACAGATTTATTCATTAAATACTTAATAGCCGAGTGATCAATATGGACAAAAGTAGAATAACCAGTAATGTAGTGTCAAAATTTGTTAATGGCATAAATTACTGCTAAAAAATCCTTTTTAGTAACTGTATAATTAAGCTCAGCAGGGGTCATGTTCTTACTAATAAAGTAGATGACATAAGGAAGATGGTTTTCTTCTTGTCCCAAGACAACTCCAATTGCAGTATCTGAAGCATCAGAAGATATATGAAAGGGAAGTGCCCAATCAGGTCCTCTCAAAATAGGAGCTGTAGATAACTGATGCTTGAGTTCTACAAATGCTTACTGACAAAATTCAGCATTTTTCATAAGCAACACAAATAATGGAGAGGCTATCTTGGAAAAATCTTTAATAAATCCCCTGTAATATCCAGAATTTCCTAGAAAACTTCTCACATCAGTTTGTGTTTTAGGAACAGGAAGATTCTGAATTACTTGTATTTTGGATGGATCTCCCTGAATACCTTGAGATGAGATAAAATGTCAAAGCACTACTCCTTCACTCATCATCATATGACATTTTTCAGTGCTTAGGGAGAGGTGAGCTTGTATACAACGTTTAAGTACCTTCTCAAGATTCTGTAATGTATCTTCGAAAGGCACACCATAAGGATTAAAATCATCCATAAATATTTCCATAGAGTCATTCAGCATATCAGAAACAATTCCTATAACAGCGCTCTGAACAGTTGTTGGTGCATTACATAGTCCAAATGGAAGAACTTTATAGGCAAAAGTTCCCCAAGGACTAGTAAAAGTGGTCTTGTCTCGGTCTTGGGGTGCAATTCTGATTTGGTTATACCCGTTGAATCCATCTAAAAAGGAAAAGAATTTCTTCCCTGACAAACTATCTAACACCTAATCAATGAATGGTAAATGAAAGTGGTCCTTTTGAATGGCTTTTTTTAAGGTCCTATAATCTACACACACTCTCCATTTCCCGTTTTTCTTAGGCAATATTACCAATGGGGAAACCCATTCACTGTCAGATATAGGGTATATAAATCCTGCATTAAGCAATTTCTGAAGTTCCTCTTTAACAATTTCTCTTAAATTAGAGTTCATTCGTCTTTGGGGTTGGCAGACTGGTCGACAACCCTCCTTAATATAAATTCGGTGAGTACATAATTCAGGAGAGATTCCCTTCATATCCGTGTAATCCCAAGCGAATGCTTCCTTATTTTCAAGTAATAACTTCATTAACTTCTGTGTTTCAGCAACTGTCAGATCAGGATTTATGTTCAATGTTTTTCCAGGTTCGATTTCTATTGTTATGCTTTTAGATGAGATGGTGGTTGATGTTTGAGGTAAATCTTCAGATTCAATCTTCTCTTGAGTATCCGTTTCGAAAAGTGCAGTCAATTGATTGTGTGTTTCAGCAATCACGGAGGAAGGTTCACAAATAAAATTATTAATTACTTCATCCTCTATGTTGTCTTTAAAACTTAAAGCTTTTCCGATAGTAAAAATAGGCTGAATAGCATTATCATCATAAGCCATTCACACAGAATTTTTATTGTTAATTATGGGTGTAGCATGAGGATACATAGTAAGCTGTTTAGTTTCATATCCATTGGAAATTGTCATTGAACCAGATCTGCAGCTGATAAAGGCATCGGCTGTGGCTAGCCAAGGCCTTCCTAGAATTAGAGGGTGTCCTCCCAACTTTGTTTTAGTTTGTAACACCACAAAATCAGCTGGCTAATTCCAGGATTCAACCGAGATAACTAGGTCTTCAGCAACTCCTGGCTTAATTGTAGAACGGTTAGCTAACTCTAGGATGGTTGGTGTATCTCTAATTGTGTTATTTAGCTGTAACAACTGTGAAGTTTAGAGAGTCATAATGTTTATTGCAGCACCTAAATCTATCAGAACTTGAGGAATTATTGTTTTACCAATTTGAACTGTCACAGTAGGATGGCCGAGGTCACCATATTTCACAGGAGGGGTTTTTACGCACATTAACGCAGATAGATCACCCATAACATGGACTGTAAGGGGATCTTTAGCATTCCTACCAAGTTTCTTAACACAAATGTCTCTCATAGTTCTGGCATAAATTGGTACATCTTTTAGTGCCTGTAAAAGTGGAATTTTAACATACAAATTTTGCAATTCCCCTAAGAGATTAAAGACAGGTGTTTCAGGCGTTTTAGTTAAAACTAAACGCTCGGGGAATGGTGGCTCTGTTATTTCAGCTCCCTTGTTAGAGGGTGGTTGTACTTCTTTGTGTGAATCGTGTTTCTCATTTTTTTCTTTATTTGAATCCAAAGAAGTAACATCATCAATAATAGGTTCAACTATTTTCCCAGATCTTAAATGGATATCGTTGCATTGTGCAGGGAAAACAGGAAGTGTAGGCTGGTTTTGAATGTCAATAACCTGCACAGCTTTATTATTGGGGTTAGGATTTGGTTGTACAGGTAACTGGGGTCTCATTTGATTATTTGGTGGAGCACCTGATGGTAGAGGAAGTGGTTGTTGAAATTGAGGAAATTGATTTGGAAATGGGAGTTGTTGGCCTCTCCAATTTGAATTCCATTGGTTAAAATAAGATGACTGTTGTGGGGGCCAAGGAGTCTGCAGTGTAGGATCTACCAAGGGAGGGTTTGTTTGTTACATGGGTGGGTAATTCATTTGATTAAAGGGTGGGTATTGCATTTGGTTAAAGGGAGGGTAATTTGTTTGACTAAAAGAAGGATAATTGTTCCAACGATTAGTAAATGGCATACTAGAATTCATACCTTGTCCTCGTGGTTGCTACTATCGTCTTTGTGTTAGCAGATAAAATGCTTCAGCTTCTTCTTCCGTTGGTTGCAGTGCTGCCTTTATTCCTGGTAGAGAAGGGCATTGTTGTGTTTCATGATATTTCTCACAAAGGGTGCAGATTGGTATCTTGTCTAGTGGGCATTCCCTTAGTGGATGTTTGTCTCTGCATATGGGGAAAATGATAGCCAAAGCTGCTTCTGCTTCAGCCTGCTTCTTTTTAACCTGCAAGGTGTCAATTTGTGAAGCAAAAGAACTTAACATTTCAGTCTTAAATTCTTCAAGTAAATTACCTATTTCAGCTCTTGTTTCTCCCCCACTGGCTGATTTCTGAACTCTTGAATATGTGGCATCTCTATTGTTTGATCTGTTCCTTGCAGCACCCCTTGAACATCTTTTACAAAGGTCAACAATCTCATCATATGATTCTTTAGATATATCTCCTTTACCAAGCATGTTTAGCATGTCTAAAGAATCATCCCTTACTCCTTTAAGTAATATTGTTTTGAGAATATCTTTACTTACACTTGGATGATCAGATCTCTACAGATTATATTGCAGTCTTTCCACAAATTCCTCCAAATTCTCGTCCTCCTTTTGTACCATCTTGAATAATTCCTCCCTCTTTTCTCTTGTCCGGCAGTAATCTTGATATTTAAGCAGAAATTTATGTTTCATCTATTCCCATGTCGTGATTACCTGGCTTCCAAGGCTCATGAACCATCTTAATGCATTTCCCTTCGGTGTTGTTGGAAAAAGTTTCAACTTCTGAGCATTAGTAACATAATCATAACTTCTGCATAATATATCAAATTCAAAAAGAAATTCGTTCGGATCTTCAGAGGATAAACCATGGAAGTTGGGTAAAGTTGACAATGGGATATTCTTCATAGGAGTTGCTCCTCTAGGGAAATCACAGATAGGAAATCCCAGGGTAGAGAAAGAATTTTCATCCTTTCCTTCTCCTTCAGGATCTACTCGTCCTCCACCAAAAAATTCTTCGTTGTTTCTTTCCATTGGTTGATCTCCTACTGCACTTTCTCAATCTTCAAAGTTTTCTACTGGCTCCTCAATATTTTCCACTGGTTTTTCATTCTTTGCTGATTCCTTAGCACTTTCTTCTGATTCTTCAACACCGGCTATTGGTTCTTGAATATCTATTATTGGTTCCTCAATGTTTTCAGGGCTCACAACTTCTTCTATTTTGTAATCTGATTGAGGGGAGCGTTGAGGCTTTGGTCTTTGAGAGCTTAATCTCTGAGAAGATTCAGCGTTTGATACAATTTCGTCAATGAAAGTCTTTCTTCCTCCCATTCCTTTGCCCTTGCCCCCTGTAGGATTATTTTTTTTTATGGGTTTCGCGTCCTCTCATACAATCTTCACATCTAGAAGAAAAACATATCTTTGTAAGGCATGAGCTTTGGCCTTGCTGCTATCTTATGAATGAATGAACATGCAACGTCAAACAAAGTTGTGTCGGAAGTGGAATAAGTGCCTGTTGCCGAAATCTTCATTATCACCTTTGGCCCTTCATTTTCAAATAGTTTATACATAGCTTCCCATGATGTGATGCCGCAATATTTGTGACAAACAGTATCAGAAAACAGCGAAGGCATTTCTGTATCTTTTGTATACGATGTCCGAGACACTTCTTTACCTTTCTTACTCATTTCAGAGTCATTCGATTCAATAACTGCTTTTCTGAAAGTGAAACAAAATATATCATATAACAGAAACTGTGAAGAGATGTTTTACACAAAAACTATCAATTTGATCAGTCATCTCCTCATAATTCCTTCATGATTTCAAAATTAAATGCTAGGCATGGCTTTGCATGGCTTCGCATGCAATACTTATCCTTCGATTAAATCCGCTAAGATTAGAATTCAATTCGAAATGACATAAGTCACTTTTCACACGCTGGAAACAATAAATGCGCAAATCGCAATCGTATCTTATAATTTTTCATGATTGTTTCTTATCAATTGCGAAATGCGATTTGCGCAAATCACATTTTGCAATTTTTAAGAAATACATTGAAGTTTAAATCATAATCCATGCGCGGTGCGATTTGCGAAAGCTAAAAAGTGGACGCGATGCGAAAGAGATTATCTATTCAAGTTCATTTGCCTTGTCGTGGATATCAATTGCGAAATGCGATCTGCGCAAATCGCATTTTGAAATTTTTAAGAAATACATTGAAGTTCCATGCGCGGTGCGATTTGCGAAAGCTAAAAAGTGGACGTGATGCGAAAGAGATTATCTATTCGAGTTCATTCACCCTGTTGGGTCCACGGCGATCGCGACTTTCATTGTTTTGTTCTAATCTTTAACTAAACCAAGTGTGATGTGAAAAAATAGAGTAAGACTTTTAAGAGGGCACGTTTCGCAATTTGCAAGATTTATAGATTCTTCTTTGAAAGTGATATGTGATAAGAGATGCGCTTTGAGATAAATTTATTTCCTACGTGTTTTTTACAAGGAACCTTTAAAAGAATTTTTTCTAATTATCTCTAAAGGATCCCTATTTACAAAAATAAATGGGAGGTAGTTGTATAGCAAAACAATTGGTGATTCACTTGGATGAACCAGATGTCTCTGATAAAAATTTTCTGAAATTTCTAAATCTTTTGGTATAAAGAATAAAATAGTTAAAGAAATGAAATTTCAAATAAATAATATCTTGTTCAATTAACGAAATTTTCAATTATTCACTTGTTTAAGGAGAATTCCTCTATAAAGATACAAGTATAAAAATATCAATGTCAGTCTTTACTTAGTTAAAAATAAGATAGCAGATAATCTTTACAGAAAAATATTTTTATAAATTTACCCTTTTATGATAGGTAGAGCCTCTGTTCCAATGGGCAGTTTAAGCTTTTGGCAGGGTTACCTTTTAACCAACTATGATCCATTTTTCCATCCAGTATTTCTCATTATTCTCATCAGCAAACTATTTTTATTTTTATTTTATATTTTCTTAAAAACCATTGTCTTGTCTTGGTAACCAAATAGTGACAATGCCACTCACAAATAATACTCAAAATTGATCAAGCTGGCTCGTGATGAGACCCCTTGTCTTTATGATATAATCTCAAGTCATTACACTGTTTTGGTAGACAGTATTTGTAATGTCAGTTTTAATTATTTCTTTATGAACATGGTAATCAAGCTCGTAATGCAATTGATTATCTTTTAAGTTTTATTCAAATTTTTTCTTTTTATTTTTAAGTTTTGTTTTGAAAATTATCAGATTTACTAGATGGGATGAATCATATTTCTTTTTAAGATGCCAAATGATAATGTCAAGTTGTTAGATTGCTTTTCTGAAAAAGATTTCTTACTAAAATATAATTTTTTTTTCATGACTTGTCAAAAGAGATTTTTATACTAGATAAAAATGAGAGTCCTTCAACAAAATAAGTGTTTTATTTAGAATTTCATTTTTCTAAAAGATAAAATAAATTTGTTTTTCGTAAATATTTCGTCTTTTCTTTCTTTAACAGTTCTATTTTTAAAACAAGTAGAAGAAGAAAAATAAAAAAGAAATTACTTGAAACTTATTTTGAAAAGTCAACTATTAGTACTTATTCAAATTTTATTTCTAAATGAAAGTAAAAAGTTTTATTGTACAAAAATAGAAGAAAATTATCTCCTATGAAAAATATTTTTTCAGAATTTGCCCATTAACAGGTAAAGCATCTTTCTTACCTGATAAATCTTCTAATAGAAATGTTAATGAGCCAATTTTTTCGATTATTTGAAATGGTCCTAACCAAAGTTTTTGAAACTTTGTGTGTTTACCCTTTTTTTCATGAGCCTTATCCCATTTTAATACCAGATCACCAATTTGAAAATCTCTTGAACTAACAGATGTTTAAATCAAATGAGACTTTTACTACTTGTTGATGGTGGATATGTGTTTTTTTAACTTTTCCTCTTTCTTCTTCTAACTTAAAGATTTGATCTTGTCTAAGTTGGAGAGAAGAAGAAGGATTTTCATCAATGAATTGAACTAGGGCAAACGATAGTATTGTTACATTTGAAAGAAGAATTACTTCTTTGCCATAAACTAATACAAATGGTGAAGTTCCTATTGAAACTTTTTGTGTAATTCTATCTGCCTAGAGAGCAAATAATAATGTTTTATGCCAATTTTTATGAGTTTTATCTACGGTTCTCTTTATGATTCTAATAAGATTTTTATTTGTGGATTCAGCTAATCCATTACTTTGTGGGTAATAGTTCGCTGAATACTTAAACTTAAAACTTCTTTTCAAAGCAAATTCTATCATGGCATTTCCAGAAAAGTAAGATGCATTATCAAATATCAAAACTGATGGAAGGCCAAGCCTTGTAATTATGAATTGATCAATGAAATTGATAATATTATGTGTATTGACTACCTTTAATAGGATAGCTTCTACCCATTTTGTGAAATAATCGGTTGTAGTTAAAATATACCTATGTTGCTTTGAAGAGTTTGGAGTTATTTCACCTATAATATCTAACCCCCATTGTTCAAATGGTTGTTGGATATTTACTGGCTGTAATGGAAATGTCGGTTTCTTCTCTCTTCCTACTGTAGTTTGACATGTTTTACATTTCCTTGAATACTCATGTGCATCTTTGAACAAAGTTGGTAAATAATAGCCTGCATGTAGTATTTTATGTGCTGTGGTATTTCCTCCGAAATGACCTCCAGCTGGTCCATCATGTAATTCCTGCAATTCTTTTTCAGTTTCAGATTTCTCTAAGCATCTCAATAATACAGAATCATAATTTCTCCTAAATAGTAAATCATCTACAAGTTGATACTGATTTGCCTCAAGTCTTAAAGCACATTTTGTTGTATAATTGAGACTTAATGGAGCATGTCCATTTAAAAAAAAAAATTCAGATAAGAATATTGTGATTGAGAATCATTTAGGCTTACCTCATATATTTCTATTGCTTCTGATTGATCTCCATCTTTAGGTAAATGAGAAGATCTAGTTAACATTTTGCACAGACCTTGTCCTTCAACAATTTTTGCTGGATGTATTTCTACATCATATTCTTGGAGAGCAGTAACCCAATTTGCTCTTTCCTCTCCTACTTCTCGTTGTATTAATAATTTTCTTACTGTTGAATAAGGTACTATTATCTTGGTGTGTGTTTTTAAGAGAAAAGGTCTAAAGTGTTTCAAAGATTTAAACACAACATATGCTTGTTTCTCTACAGTTGAATAATTTAACTCGGCACCTTGAAGATTAGAGCTAAAAAACGCAATTGGTGCTTCAATATTCTGATCATTTAACCGTATTAAAACAGTTGCATATGATATATCTAAAGAAAATGTATATAACACAAAAGACTTGAGAAAATCAAGAGTTGTTAAAGGAGGAGCTTCAACAATAGCTCTTTTGATTAAATCAAAGAAATTTTTGTCTTCTTTGCCCCATTTAAAAATTGAATTTTTCTTGATCATTGATTGAAGGGGAAGGACAATTTGAGAAAAATCTGGAACAAATAGTTTTACAAAATTAATGTCCTAAAAATGATTGTAATTTTTTTTGTTATGTGGCAGAGGAATGTTTTCAATCTCTTGAATCCTATCAGGATCTATATGAATTCCTTTCTTAGAAACAATAAATCTTAAGAGTTTTCCTTCTGATAAAACAAAATAACATTTTTTTGGATTGAGGGAAATACCATATTTTCTGCATCTGTCGAAAATATTTTTTAAATGATTAATATGATTGTTTCTATGCCTAGAATAAACAGTGATGTCATCTAAGTATATAACCACTGATTTATTGGTTAATCCTCTGAAAGATATATCCATAGCACGTTGAAACGTAGCTCCAGCATTAATCAATTCGAAAGGCATTTTTTGATATGCATATGTTCCCCATTTGTTCTAAATGTTGTTTTTAATCTATCATCGGGATGAACCATGATCTGATTATACCCTAAAAATCCGTCTAGAAAGACATCAATTCAGATCTTGCAACTGACTGCAATATCTGTTCCATGGTAGGTAAGGGAAAATTATCTTTTTGACAAGCTTTATTCAAATTCCTAAAATCTATACAAATTCTAATATCTCCATTCTTTTTTCTAATTGGGACTTTGTTTGACACCCACTTGGAATGTCTAACAAGAAAAATGACTTTAGATTTGAGCATTTTATTCAATTCAGATTTGATTTGACTTTCTAGATTTGGATGAATTTTTCTGAGTTTTTGTTGGACAGGCTTATCATCTGATATCATGGGAATGGTATGTTGAATTATGGAAGTGTCATATGTTTTAAGATTTGAATAATCCCATGCAAAAATATTTTTATATTTTCTGAGCAAATTAATGAATGATATCCTTTCTCCATATCCCAAACCAAGACCTAAGTTGATATTCTGAGTTTTTTTTGAAGTACCAAGATTAATCAATTCAAATTTTAAAGTAGAACTTTGAATTTTTGAATTGGTTACCTTTTTAAACCTATCTTTCAAATTATACAGATCTTCCATTTTGACTACAAAATTAGGAATCGGATTATTGTTTATTTGGTCTTTAATGTGTAAATCATGTTCATTTTCATCCAAGATTTGACCTTCATAAGCTCTATCTGATGTAAGAAAGTCTACTATCTCTACATCATTATTGAATAATTTCCAATTTGTAATACTATCAGGAATGGATGGTCTAAAAATTAGTTCAATTGAAAATCTATCTAGGCTAAACTCTTCGGGTGGTACAAGTCTAAATGCTATATTAGCAAGCAAATCAGCACTCGCATTTTGTAATCTAGGAATTGTGGAGATATTGAATGTTGTAAAATGAGAAATGAGATTCTGAGCTAATGTTTGATAATATCTCAAATGTCCAGAAATACAATGAATCATATTTCTAACTTGTTTGACTATTATTTTAGAATCTCCATATACTTGCAAATATTTAACACTCAATCCTATAGCTTTCTACATACCTTGAATCAATGCTTCGTATTCAGCAGTGTTATTTGTGCATTGGAATTCGAGTCTACAAGTTAGCATTGTCTTCTCTCCCCGAGGATCAATTAAAACACAATCTTCTCCTGCACCATCTTCTGATTTTGAACCATCAAAAAATAGAGTCCAAAATAAAGACTGATTTGGAATTTGATTTCTAAAATTAACACATCTAGAAGAATCTGTTTGAGAAAAAATTTCAATTTGAGAAGTAACAGTATTTGTTTTGAAAGGTGAAACCTGAGCATTAAATGATCCAAGGAATGATTCTGCTGAATAATTCCCTATGATAATATTGGTAAAAGCTATAGGCTCATTTGGTCCTTCCAATTCAGTAACTGTATGTTTCATAAATTTCTCACGTTCAATTCTGATTTGATTTTGTTTACCATTATATGGTAACCACATGTGAGACCAATCAATAGAAAAATACCCATGTAATTTCTCAGACCAATCCCTGCTTAAAATGAGACTATAGAATTCAGGAATGTCTGCGACCAAAATATCAATCACTTGTGAAACTTTTGGATTAGATGATAATCTGATAGATACCGATAACATTTCTCCAACAACTTCAACTTTAGTTCTATCCCACTGAACTATATGTATCGATGTTTTTTGAGGAGTAACATTTAATTTTGTACACACTGTTCTTGGCATATTATTTGAAGAAGCTCCTGAATCAATAAGAAAATTATGAACATTCTTGTTAAAAATTTCATAAGTCAAAAAAAGAGGAAGAGTTTGAGAGATAGATCTATCACCAATCAAAACAAGATCATTAGAATTTACTTTATTGACAAATGATAGAGGTTTTCCCATATCTTTTGAGGCTTGTGCTATGACTAGTGGTTGTATCGGTTCTACAGGAATTGCTTTAAGTTCTCTAAGCAAAATATTTTTTTGTTGATTGAGTTTAGACATTTCATGTAACGAGATATTTGCCTTGATCTTTTTTATATTTTCTATTATATTATATTCGACTGTATCTGATACAATCAAAGTTTTAGAATTTGTAGAAGGATTTGATGAAATCGAATCTGTTTGCACAGTTTTAGATTTTTTGGTTTTGTATTTTGAGGGGACAGAATTTTGTTTGGGATTTGACACAATTGGATCTGAAGAAGGTTTACTTCTTGTTGATACAGGCATAGCTTCACTTTCTTCCTCTGTTGGAAGAATGAAATCCCATAAACCATTTCATTCAACTTCTTCTTCAGATTCTAATTCATTTTTAGAAGGTGAGGGATCTTCAGTATCTTGACCAGATTTTGCATTTGAAATCTCATTTGGGGGTTTAGGAGTGGAAGAAGGATTTTTTTTAAATGAACGAAATGGTTTTTTAGTAGCTGAAGTTTCAGCAACTTGTTTCTTTATATCTATCATATCATTTGACATAGTCTTTAATACTTTTTGAAGACCTTCAAGATCAAATGGATCTTTTAATATTTTCTTTTTGGAATCTTGACTAGATGTCACTTTCTTTCTTTTCCTTTCTTCTGATTCTGTTCGTTTCTCAAATGCTAAAATTATTTTTTTTACCGCAAGAGCTTCTTTCAGATTTTCTAAAAGAGTGACTTTATCAGCCCTATCTACAAAAATGGCTATATTTGAGGGTAAAGAAGAAATATACCATTCTATTTGTACATCAACAGCAGGTTTTGAAGCATTTGAGATTTTATTTAATAATCTACTGAATTTGGAGTTGAAATCTTTGACCTTTTCACCTGAATTTATTTTAATATTGGAAAGAGCATTGATCAAAGAAGCAACAATTCTATCATCTCCAAATTTCGCAAGAAAAACTTGTTCAAAAGTTGCCCAATTAGCAATAGATTCTGCTGGAAGAGAAAAATACTAGGATCTTGCAGATCCTTGCAAAGTATATGGAAACAATCTAACTACAACATCTTCATGAACGATTCCATTTAAGTTCATGGCTAACATAAAATTATTAGTGTGTTCTTCAGCAGGAAGACCATCATCAGGATTATATTTGGGTAACCATTTTTATGGATGATATGGAAGAGCATTAGGATTTGCTATTAGCACAGCACCAGGATTTGTCCAAGGTTGAGTAGCCATAATTGGACTTGGTTTTTTCGAAGATGTAGAAGTAGATCCAGAAGTAGAGGTGATGAAAGAAGAACTTACAACTGGAATAGTACTACTTGTGACAGCACTGATTGTCTGAGTGGAAGAAATGGAATGTATAGAAGATGTGGGTGGATTAGAAGAATATGAAGGAATAACCGAAGGGAGATTTGATGTGACTTCACTTGCGTCTGATTTTGATCTGGATATTTGAGAAACTTTTTTGCGATGAGATTCTAAAGGAAACTCAAAAGGATGAATTCCAAACTTTTCACTTCTAGGTCAAGTTATAATACCAGTATCTCTAAATAGAGAAGTAACACTTTCTTCAGATGTTTCTTGATTAACAGGATTGTCAGCAGAAATAGATATTCCTTCCAATTGCTAAATTAAAGAATGTACTTCAGGGGATTCGAGAATGAATTCTGAAGTTGATAGGTGACGTGAAATTTCAAGGGACGAAATAAAGGTTTCTACTACTTCTGATTTTTGAATTGGTGATTCAGATCGTGATCGGGAAATGGTAGAACGCTTTTGAGGAGACAGACTCTTATCTGCCATTCATAGTCATGCCCTCCTTCTAGTGCCAAAAATGTTGAGGCCTCATAAATTCTTGGCAACAACAAAGGGGGATAACCACCCGGTCTGGACCTTAAAGCAGTTCCTTTTTCGTTTAGAGTAGTGGCTTTGACTGGAGGTGTTGGGACCAGTTTCCCAGTTTTGATGTTTGTGTCATGATTTGTGAGATTTCTACCAAAACATTTTAAAAATGATGAATTACTACAAACTAAACAAATTTACTTCTAAATGCAAGACTTTAAAATAAACTTAATCTAACCCAGGTAAAGTATCTCAAATGCGATTTAGGAAGATTAAATAGAATTATAATTGTGTAGAATAATTCATTTTGAAAAGATTAATTAATCAAAAAGAATATGAAAGACATATCACATTTATGTAATGACCATATATAAAATAACTAGTTTCTGCCTGTATACTGTACGATTAATGAAACAGATACTTCAGACATAAATAATTAATTCTACTTATGATTCATGAAAGTTGTGTTCATCATTAATATTCAAAACAGTAATAACATACATGATATTAGTACCAATTGTTTGTCGTCATGTTTATCAGATCAATGATAAAATGTCATATTCAATTATTCAATCAAAAAGCCAAGCCAAAGTGAATCAACATTGATCAACAAGATGATTTATATAACTGAATAAGGCTGTGTTCCATTCTTTCATCAAGACACTTCCAAACCTGCTCACAACTTAAGCCTTCTTTGCAAATGTTTTCAATAAAAATCAGGACCCTTCTCTAAATGCATGAGAAGGGTTTAAATACTACAATTAACTACTTAATTAAATTAAATACTTTACAAAAATATAGAGGAGGTTTCAAACAACCTCTCTCTATAAAACCTATCTTGAACTATAATATAGGAAATTATACAAACTGACAATCTTGATTTTAAGGATCCTTTTTCTTCTATTGAATGTGGTCACGTAATTTGCAAATATCTAGCATAGTTTTGAGCTGAGGTGGTTGAGATATTCTTGAGAGAATTTGATCCTTGAATATAGCATTTGAAATTGTTGATTGTGACCTTTGGGTTGATTCTGTGATTAACTGAAGCGTTTGCTGTTGATGATATAGTTTGATAAAAAATTCAAAGAATTTTCTTGATCAAACTTGTCAATTTTCTTGATCATCTCTTCTTGTTGATTTGCTTGTTGAATCCATCTTGACTCTACTTCTTTGATCATTGAAAACATATCATACGTGTTTTCTTCCAAAAGTCCTATTTTGAATAATTGATTACACAAATGCTGTATAATTTCATTTGATTCACTGGATTTTTTAGCTGCTGCTTTTTCTGCTCTAGCAATTTGTGTCTTCCACTCTGTAAACAATAATTCCTTATGAAATTTATCTACTTGAGGTAGATTAGCCTTCCTTCCAGCATCTGAATCTTGTCATTGAATATAGTCTTCAATTTGACTTTAAAGTTTTTCACATTCAAGCTTTTGGATAGCGATTTGTTGAATCATTATTTTATTTGAATCACAATAAGAATCAGTCATGGCTGCTTGATAACAAAATACCTTTTGTTGTTTCTTTAACGTGGTATTTATATCAAGTGCTTCTTTAACAAATCTTTCTGACTGTGATTTATTTTGTAATTCTACTAAGTTCTTCTCCATGTGTACATGTTTCTCTTCAAGCTATGCATGATGTTCTAGCTTAAGCCTCTCAATATCTTTAAGGAACTACTCTAAATTCATTCTGATATGTTCTGTAGTCTTAACCTTCTCTGCATCCAATAAATGTTCCAAATCTTTTATCCTATAATTCTTTTGCCTTAACAAAGTTTTAACTTGAGTTGCTTTGTCTACAGTGGTTGTAGCATAAGCTCCTACATACTGAGATAATTTAGTTAAATGTTCAGTAGGATCTTCAAGTGAATCCTTCTAGAGAACGTCAACTGATTCATTTGTAGATTTAAGAGTTTCATCAACTCTTTTCCTCTTATTTCTTTTCACTACAGCGTTATGGCTAGGACTATAGAAGATATCTAATGAAGGAATGTCTTCTATTTGCAAAAGTATTTGATTTGCTGAAAAAGATGGAATAATTTCTTTGTTTTGAGTTGTTGGAACTGTTTACAAAGAATTAACACTCTGAACTATCTTTCGAGAAGGCTCAGGTGTTTGGAAATCTGCTGCTTGATTAGTGATAGTATTTTCTTTGGGGGTGTTTATTGCTTGGGAAAATTATTCCCATTCATTTGAAAGGTCTTTTCCTTCATATGACTTGGATTGATCTGTTGTGATTTGATATTTTTTAACTTCTCTGATTCAATTCAGTGCCATTTTTCTTTGGCTTTTCATGCAACTCTAATTCATGAATAACTTGATCAATTTCCAAATTCATTTTTATGACTTCGGACTCATATTCAGATTTGTCAGATTGCTGTTGAGATTGATCGGATTCATTTTCAGAATTATCTTTCATTTCTTCATCAATGCTAACACTTGGAGTATTATTTTCATCTTACATGATAAATAAATTTAAAGGGACATTTTTCAGTCTCTCATTTCTGTATTATTGAAAGGCTTGAATATCTTCTTGACTTGATTAATTTGAAACCCTTTAAATAACATCTGAAAAAACTTCAACTCCTTGAAAGAAGTCATCAAAAAAATCTTCTTCCTTGACAAAAGGCTTTGTCTTAAGTATTTCCATATAATTTTTAATTTCATCATCATGATCACACAGTCTCCTAGGCATAAATGCAAGATTTAATATCTGCACATTAGGTACTTCTTTGTATGTGTGACCAATGTTTGCCAGAGCGAAAGAACTGCACTGTACAGGAAAAGAAGGCCAAATTTCCTTTTTCTCATCTTTCAACTGTTTAGTAACACCATTAAGAAGCTAATAAGCGATCTCTCTCCCGAACAACCTGTCTAGAACGTAGTATGGAAAAACATGTGGAAGAGCAGAGCTTCCAAATACTCGTACATATGTAAATTTATCTTCAGCAAACTATCAAGTTGTAGGAACAATATCCCTACTGAATTCTTTGGAAACCCTAGGGATATTTTCATTAAAAATCATCTGATACATTGGCATCATAACTCCATAGTAGACTTTATAAAAATGCAGGTGGTATTTGGAATCCCAAATTTCTTTGTGATAAATATGGATTGGGGTAGGTTCTTTGGAATTCTATTTCCAACCCATAGTTGGAAATGTAGAATGAAAACAGATGGCATCCATAACATAGGCAGACATAAAAAATGGTGAGCTTTCTTGAGACAAATCATTTTTCTTATTCCTATACTTAGTAATGTGTTTAACTAAGTAATTGGATAATAGATCTGCCCAATTCAAAATGGATGAGTTGATGATTGCGTCAAGCAAGTGAAACCAGTCTCTAGCAAACCTAGTACTATTTGGTCTACCGAATAACCTACATAACATACCAACAACATAGCAAAAAGGTTGTGGGATCTGTGCAATGGGGTACGTACCACACTTGTCTTGCTTTAGTTTTCCTTCGTTGTCCTTCCATTCTTGAATGACTTTGATCAAATCTGGGTGCTTAGCTTTAAACCTTTGCACATATACATTGTCATACTTCTGTTGTGGAGATGGTAAATGATACATAGTTGCCAAGTCTTTAGCTTTAAAAGAGTCCATGATTTCTCCTCTGGAATTTTTAAACACTCTGTCTTCAATATTCAAATTCTTGATTACCCATTTGATCATATTTGTGTAAGGCATGAGCTTTGGCCTTTCTGCTATCTTATGAATGAATGAACATGCAACGTCAAACAAAGTTGCATCGGAAGTGGAATAAGTGCCTGTTGCAGAAATCTTCGTTATCACCTTTGGCCCTTCATCTTCAAATAGTTTATACATAGCTTCCCATGATGTGATGCTGCAATCTTTGTGACAAACAATATCAGAGAACAGCGAAGAAATTTCTGTATATTCTATATACGATGCTCGAGACACTTCTTTGCCTTTCTTACTCATTTTAGACTCTTTCGATTCAATAACTGTTTTTCTAAAAGTGAAACAAAATATATCATATAACAGAAACTGTGAAGAGATGTTTTACACAAAAACTATCAATTCGATCAGTCATCTCCTCATAATTCCTTCATGATTTCAAAATTAAATGCTAGGCATGGCTTCGCATGCAATACTTATCCTTCGATTAAATCCGTTAAGATCAAAATTCAATTCGAAATGACATAAGTCACTTTTCACACGCTAGAAACAATAAATGCGCAAATCGTTGTTTCTTATCAATTGCGAAATGCGAATACACTGAAGTTTAAATGATAATCCACGTGCGGTGTGATTTGCGAAAGCTAAAAAGTGGACGCGGTGCGAAATAGATTATATATTCGAGTTAATTCGCCCTGTCGGGTCCGCGGCGATTGCGACTTTTATTTTTTTGTTCTAATATTTAACTAAACCAAGTGCCATGTGAAAAAATAGAGTAAGACTTTTAAGAGGGCGCGTTTCGCAGTTCACAAGATTTATAGATTCTTCTTTGAAAGTGATATGTGATAAGAGATGCGCTTTGAGATAAATTTATTTCCTAAGTGTTTTTTAGAAGGAACCTTTACAAGGATTTTTTCTAATTATCTATAAAGGGTCCCTATTTACAAAAATAAATGGGGGGTAGTTGTATAGCACAACATGACCTAACACATAAGTCTTATAGATACCTAACTAACCTTTCGAGATGGTCTTAAAAATTATTATAATACTTTTTTTTTAATAAATTATGTATTTTGTCATTTAGTTTATTTTATATCGAATTTATAATTAAATTTATTAATATTATCATTTGTTTATTAATAGTTTTAGGAAAATTATATTTAAAATACCTACATTAATAATTATGTCATGGCATGCCCCCTCGTGTTACACTAGTGTTATTACTATTATAATATGGTGGGTGTAGAGCAACATTGGGTGATTTTTCCATGTAATAGTTAGTAGATGTTGGAGGATCGGTTTTTGAAGGAGAAACAGGGTGGACCTCAATATGGACTTGGTAGCTTGGTGTTATAGGGAGGGAAATTGTGTCATAGTGAAATTTGGGGACCAAGAATAAAATAAACTCTAGTTGTTTGGAAGGAATTTGATGTCGAAGGGATATGGCCAGAGGTTCTCTTATTTGTAGTAGATTCACAAATTCTCTTCCCTTCTTTCTCTCATATGGTATATGAGGTAAGTCGAAATCGTTGCCTCATTGGGCTTCCACTTATTGGTGTTGAGCTATGTTGGTTCAATGTGGAATCTAGGTTCCCCTCTTAATAGTCTTGATCTTTTGAAAAAGAATTATACCATCCCAGGTCTACCTATGATACATGCCATTTTAATCCATGTGAAACTTGTATCCTCTCCAAACACCAAAGAAACCGTTTTCGAAATGTTTCCAACTATAGATCCCAACACCCACTTGAGGTAGTACACAAATGTTTTTGGTTAAATGAAAACACATTAAATAGGAGAAATATTTTAGTTTCTAAGCTTTATTGATGATTTCAACATAATGATATGGGTTTTCTTCATCAAAAGAAAAAAAATTGATACATTTGAAAAATTCAAGCCATTCAAAGCCATTGCAGCAAAGCAAAGTGAAAAGAAAATTAAATTATTAAGATTAGATGGAGGAGTTGAATATGATTCCATATAATTTGTAGTATATTGTAGGGATTAAGCTATCAAAAATAAATTTACAACAAGGTACACTCCACAAGAAAGTGGAGTGGAACAAAGGAAAAATAAGACCATTATGAATATGGAAAGAAGCATGTTGAAGGAAAATAATTTTCCAAATGAGTATTGAGTAGAAGTAGTATCATAAAAATTAGGGAATATCATTTCTCGTGCTCTGCAGCCGTGACCGCCCTCTGTTTCCTACTCTTCTGCCTCTAGCAGCACGCATGGCCCCTTTGGAGTCCTCCCCGGAGGTGGCCTCTCCCCTAGATCAAATCCAAGCCTTCTCGACTTTGATCATCTCCTTAGATACTCCTCGCCCTAGGCCGACGATCACCAAATTTTTTTAGAAGCTCAATGGCATTCAAGAGGTCTCCCTTCCTCCGACTATTTCGCACATGGTTTCCCTTTCTCTAGCCAAGAAGGGTCTCATAGGTCAATTTACTGGGTTATGGCCCTCCTCGAAGACTGTTCAAAAATGGTTTGAGCGTAACTGGTCAAACAAAATCAATGGAAAAATCTCTATTTGTTTCTGGGGCAAAGGATACTTCACCTTTCACTTTGAAATGAAAGAGGACAAGGATTTGACCTTCAGGAACGACCCATACTTCATGGATACCAGAGGTCTCTATCTCAACAAATAGACGCCGGACTTTGACCCTGAACTTGATGTGCCAAACGTCGCCCCTATGTGGGTGTGCCTTCCTCACCTTCCTTTGCACTGTTGGGGGGATGACTCTGTTCGTGTGATTGGAAACATTGTCAGAAATTTTATTGATCAGAGCGAACCGAAAGACAATATGCAAGCTTGTGCCAGGATCTGCGTCGAAGTGGCTCTGGGTAAAGGCCTCCCTGAGGAGATCAAGCTAAAACTTGATGCATGGACTCACATTTAACAGCTCTATTACGAGAAAATCCCATTCAAATGCAAGGTATGTCATGAATACGCCCATTTTTATAACATATGTTTTAAAGTTATTGATATTGAAAGCCCGAATTCAGACACGCAATGGGAAACCATAAAAAAATAAAGACCTCTTCTAACCCTAGAAGCACCAAAAAATCCTTGGCCCACTCTGCGCCCCCTCCCAAAGCCACCCCCTCCTTCCCCTCCTCTTCCTCTCCTCAGCCCTCCGATCCCTCCCATCAACCTGTTGATCCCCCTATCCCTCCCTCCAATGCCTCACTAGCCTCCTCCGATCCCTTCTCCTCCCTTGCCCCTTCTGAAGATGATCCTCCCCTGCTCTCTATCCCCTCTCATCCTGCCTCCCCTCACCCCTCCCCCATTAATCCTGATCCCCCCTCCTCTTCTTCAGAACCCTCCTCAACCCGAATCACTAGAAACTCGGTAAAATAACATGGAGTCACTCTGGAAAATCTAAAGAAAACTGTCACTGGAAGGAAGTCATCCAAGCAACATAGAGATGAAACTGCTCAAAAGGATATAGCCCTTAGAACCCTATTGAAACCTATATCCTAAGGAAAAACATCGAAGACTCAGGATAAAAGGATCAAGGAGGGAAGACAGGCTCTCGCACTGCTTTACTGAAATGATGAAATCCCTCTAATGGAACTGTAGGGGTCTATGACACCCCTCAAAAACTTCAGCCCTAAAAGATCTAATGAATAAGGAAAAGCCAAACATTATTCTCCTTCAGGAAACTAAGCAGGGAGATCTTGACATGGAAACAATTATAAATAGAATGAAGAATCATGCGGGCACCCATTTTGAATCTAGGGGTGTTTGAGGTAGACTTGCCACTATTTGGAATCAAAGCATTTGGAAGCAAAAAAGTTCAGCAAAAACACAAAACTGGACCAAAGTGACTCTACAGAACATTAAAGAGAGCATTGAGATCATCATTTACAATATATATCGACCCAACCATTATAGGGATAAAGAGATCTATTGGGACGCTCTAAAAACTGACATAGATAATGAAGCAACAATATCATCATTAGAGGTGACTTCAACTTAATCCTTCATGCAAATGAAAAAATGGGTGGTTGTTTCAACCCGGATCCCTCTAGAGATCTGTGTTAGTCATCAGTTTTTTTCACTTGTTGATGATGACTAGTTGTTAAAGCCAAGTTTTCTAGCAGCTGATCTCCAATATGTAAAATTTGTCAGCTAGAAAACACCCATAAACATTTTTGCCCTCCTAACCTTTTCAATCAGCCCATGACGAGATAAAACCTCATTGTCAAGTCCTATCTAGCCTTAGCCATACAAACTTGTCCATCAGCCCCAAAGAGAATACTCCAAATCTGTCTAAAAAGTCTCCCCTAAGTTAGGTAGTGGCGCTTTAGGCGATTTTCCCTTGGCAAACCATTCTAAAGCCAAAGAATCTCTGTCTAATATCAACCAGTCCTAGATGACCTTCCTATTCTGCAAATAAAGTTTGATTACACCCTTAAGTTGCGCCACTAACAAACCTTGATGTCTCAACAGTACATATGCCATAGGTGAAACTGATATTAGGTGGATTTACAGTGTTTCAATGTCTCTTTTAAGAGCAGAAGTGTACCAGTGTTCTAGAAGACATTATTAAACTCAACATGAGAAGAAAACTGCTTCTCATGTGGTTTTGAGCCTCGTATGCAAGTACTGGACAGAGAGTTATTTCATTAAGCTCCTGCAAACACAGTCAAAGGTTAGTGAATTATAAATAACAAGAAATGCTCTGCAGATACTGGCTAGGCTGCCTTTGATTGTCTAAAGATGCATAAAGGTATTTTAACAGCAGGATTATATGTCTCAGAGAAATTCCCTTCATGGCATATTGTCTATTTGTCACTTTTATTTGCTTAAGCATGAATAGGCAGTGAAAGGAAAGATAACATTGTTTAAAAGCTGATGAAATGGCATCACTGAGAAAACCTCCTCCATACATGAGCAGAGGGTTAAAAGACCGAGAAAACCTCCTCCATACATGAGCAGAGGGTTGAAAGACTGAGAAAACCTCCTCCATACATGAGCAGATGATCAGGTCATTGGTTGAAAACCTCCTTCATTTTACAAGCAGAGGGTTTGGCAATGTGATAAAGGCCTCCTTCATCTAATAAGCAGAGGGCCAGGAACAGAGTCAGGGTTTTAAGTGCAGTGGGAAAGCAACTGAAGGCTTATGGATAGAAAAATGGTGTTAAAAACAGAGGGAAAGCAGTGGTACCATGATAATCCAAGAGGTTTGATTTTCCTTCTATCAGAGATCTCCTTCAAAGGTAATTTGAAGCTAAAGTGAACCAAGCCTGGATAGTTTCATCAATATGAAGAAAGGAATATGACACCATGTTTCAAATTCAAAACAACATTCAAAGAAATGAAACATGATGTTGTCATAGATAAAAGCCTTTTGTGGACATATGAACAGACCCTGCTGAGGTATGAAATTTCATTAAAAGTTTTAAGAGATTTTCTCCTTGATCAACAGGCATTACACCTAGCCATTGTTTTCCTTTTAAAACACAGAGTTGAAATTAGTAGAAATCCATTCAAGGTTTATGAGTTGAGAGTTGGGTTAAACATAGGCCAAAGCATGATGTTAATATTCAAAGAAGTTGTGCTCTTCCTGTCCATGAAGATCTTTTTCAAAAAAAAAACTCATCAAAATGGACAAGAAGGTGACCTAAGCCCTGTTTCTCAAGGGGACTTTGCAAATGAATGACACAGAGACAGTAGGTGTGAAAAAGGATATGGCAAGTGTTTTAAATTCACAGACAACACTCAAAACAGATAAAACATGCCACTTTCACAGTCAAAGGCCTCTTTATGAACATGTGAAAATGACCTTGTTGTTGCATATGAGTCCTGAGGGTCTCTAAAGGCCTTTTTCCTTAAAGGGTGCATCTACAGTTATTTTATGGTTTTGAGTAGGGTTTCCTCGAAAAACAGATATGAAAAAAGGAAACAAGTTTCCTCCCTTGATGAGAAAACACTAAGAGAGATTGTGGCTTTAAAGATGTTTTCTTCACTTTGAAAAAGGGTCATATATACGAAGATCTTCAAAAATGTCATCCACAACACTCTAAAGAGTCCTGGTCGAATATTGAATTTTGTGATGTTTTAAAAATGATAACATGACAAAGCAGTGCTTCATGTTTTGTTTTACAACCAAAAGCTCTTTGAAAAGGCTTTTTAACCCTCACAAGTTAAGTTCAAAGGTTTGTGGTTTTAAAAGAGTGGAGAGACTATTGCCAAGTCTCATTGCAAGTTTCAAAAAACATAAACAAACGTCCACAATCACCCTCCTAACTGCCCATTAGAGAAACAAGAAGTTTCGAGCGATTTGCAGAGTTTTTAAAGGCTTGAAGCCTGCGCAGCGCGCGGTGCATTTGGCAGAGAATTTTCAAAGGGCTGTAATGGTGGCGCGACGCGCTTGTGCGCACAGTCACCTTTGCCCGAAAGCCAACCCGACTCCTCTACACAGCGCGGCGCTCTTTCATCTTAACGTGCGGCTCGATCAAAAAACCCTCGAAAAGCATCTTTGAAGCTGCCCAACTCATCAAGCAAGGACCATAAGCCATCTGCAAGGTATTTTTTATTGCCCCTTGGTGCATTCGAATTTCTAAAGGGTGATTGATGCCATGTTTTTCAAGACTAAAACAGTGGTTGGAGAGTAAGTTGTTTGAGCAAAATCCGAGGTTTTTGTTGCCATGATTGCCCAAGATTAGTATAGTAAAAGGTGGTGTGTTTGTATCAGTTTCAAAAGGCCTAAAATTGCTTTCAAGAACAGTGATAAACCATAACACTAATCGCAAGGCAAAAACATAGTGGTAGAGGTTTTCAAATCGCTGAAGGTGTCCTAACAGTGATAAAACAAAACTAACCTTTGTCAGCAAAATCTAAGGTGAAAGCAGTGTTTGTAAGGTAAACACAACATTTGTAAGGTGAAAACAGTGAGCCTAATTTGAAAACAATGGTCATAGCCTGAAATTATTTATCACTTTAAAAGTGTCCCCTTTGAATGGTGAAACAATGAAAACTAATGCAGCGTCCATTGTTCCATAACACAAAGTATGCTATGAAGATCTTTTAAATTAATTTGAGGGTGTTTTTGTTTACCTTTGTAAATAAACAGTGAATAACAAGAAGAGTTTTGTTTGGGGAAGGGTGTCTTGCTTCTGTCAAAACACAAGGAGATCTTTGTTCTAATAAGAAAGCCACATCTACCTCTTTTCAATACCTTTCCCAAACCCAATAACAAATTGACTATGTGCTTTTTATTTGACAAATACTTGTTGTCTGACATAAAAGAGGAAAAAACAGTGATTTAGAAGGAGCACAAAGTTGGTGTGGGAGACTATTTCACAAAGCATTTGAAGAAGTTTGTCTTGGTCAAAAAGTGACTGATAAGCAGGACAAAGGTGTGATTGAGAAAAACATTTCAAGAGCCAGTTGAGACAACTTGGTTTTGCAAAGAACATTCAAAACAAAATTCCTCCCAGGCAAGACAGTAGGAGTGGCCTTCACGGGAGGTTTGAGCCTGTTTCCACTGAAGACGTAAATGTTCATCCATCAGTCCTGTTTAACTTCCATGAGTTTGGGTGTTTAGATTTTTGTCAAAGGGTGCAGGAGGTGAAAATATGTTCCCCTTTGACACATATTTGTGCTTTGATATTTGAAGAGAGAAACGTTTTCAGCTGGCAGGCCTAGATTTCAAATTCTCTCCAAGGTGCATTTCCAAGGCCACCATAATCCCTTATGTCGGGGAGAAGTGGTTTAAACAAAGCCACATGGACTTAGAACAATACAAGCCTTTTCTGAAGCCTGAGCATAGAGATTCATGTCCATCCATTTTTCCCTTCTCATATCTATTGACTAGTTACGCCCCCCTCATGAAGATAATCATGAAATACTTCACTTGCGAGGGAAGATTCTCCTGAGTCTATGCCTATTATGTCCAATTTCTCATGCATTTCACGAGAGCCAAATTGTTAAATCCCCCTTTCTTCCTACATAGAAGTATTGAGAAAATGGCATCCACTGTTCAGAAAAAACCTCCTTCTTAGCAGATAACCTGCCTCTTCCATCATTCCCTCATCAAGGTTATCATTCTTCATCAGCTTGAGAGGAAGGAAGTCTCTTCGGATACTTTCATCACACATCCAGATTTCGCCACTGTCCCTTCATTTCATACATCTCCTACACCTTCCACTCACCATCCTTCGCCTTCTTCAAGCAAGCCTATTCCCAAGAAGCTCAAATTTCCCATTGAACAAGAAAAAGAGCATGATGAGGAAGAAGAGCATGAGCAAGAGGAGGAAGATGATGATGAGCAACATCATGATGAAATAGGGTAGCAAGGGAATGATGAGGAAGATGATGATGAGCAGCATCATAGTGAAACAGGGCAGCAAGGGGAAGAAGGGTATGATGAAGATGAAGATGATGATGAGGAAGATGATAATGAACAGGTGCAGCATGATGAACAGAGGCAACCACATGATGATGAATAGCAGCCTCATGAAAAAGAAAGGCAACATGATGAAAAGGTGCAACACAGTGAGGAGTACAACCCTCAAAAATAAATGCAAAAGGACAGTGAAGGCATCCATGAAGAAATCCAAGACAGTGGAATGATGAGCAAAGTAGCAAGGGTAAAGAGCCAATGGAGCATGTGCTAGCTGCCTCTCCTAGGCAAGGGGCCATGCTCTCTTCTCCGAAAGTGGCCAAGCCCCAGACATCAAGGAAAAGGGTGCCTAGAGTTGTAACTCCAAATGTTACTAGGGCCCTCCGAAGCAAGGGGAAATTGCCCAAGAAGCCCATTGTCGAATTTCCCAAGAGGAGGAAGACTAAAAGAGCCACCCAAAGCAAAGGAAAAGAGAAAGAAGAAAACAATCATGAAAAGGAAAGGGAATTTGACATCATTCAAATCCAAAGTGATGATAGCGACAATGAAGCTCGGATCCTAGAAAATCTCTTGATCAATAGAGAAAACCAAATTGATGCTTTGAGGACTGATCTTGAGAGGGCTAGAAACTTTAATCACTTTTTGCAAATTCAAAACAAACCTCTAAAGCACAAGTGAGATTGGAAGAAATCATGGGTGAGTTCGATGAAAACGAAGATGGAGATCAGCCAGGAGAAAGAGGCCAAGAACCATGGGGCTCAAAAGAGCCCTTGAGAAGCAAAATGAAGAAGAAGCTGCCCTTCTCCAGTCTACCCCTCTCACTACATTGTTTGCACAAGAGATAGAGAACAATCGAGAATCATAGCTTAAGAGGGTTAATGATCACTTGGAGAAGAATTTGGAGAAGGCAAATAGAGACTTGGACCTTCAACGGAGGATGACCGGGCATTATAAGAAACTCAATCAGTTTGCCTAGCGGAAATTGAAAGCCACTCAAGAAAATCTCAAGGAGGCTAAAAGGAAGCACCCGGCACTAAAATTGAGGAAAGACACCTCAAAGCTCCAAATTTTGGCCTCAGCTTCACAGAGTGTTTCTCAAAACCCTTGAGGGTCATGATCGCCAAAATTGGGCGAAATTCGACAAATTTTGTTTTTTTGTCATTTTTGGGTTTTTTGCTAAAACTCATGGACATCGCCATTTCAGTTTGGGGCATCCTCAAAGGATGAAAATGGTATCATTGGATGCCATAATTTCAGGGGTATATACTCAGCGATTTTCAGATCAATTGAAGATCATTTTCTCCCCCAAAATGGTAAAAAACACTCGCTTTTTCTACACTCTGCCCTCTTTATCAGCAATGCCTATTTTTTGGGTTTTTACACATGTCTATTTTTGGAGAATTTCTAGTGGTCAGTTTGGAGCAAAATAAACATTTTTAGAAAACAGACGTTTAGATATTTCCAACGAGCCATCATGGGCCTCGTTTCGACATCGGGAAAGCCTCCAAAAGTTTCCGGAAAGTCAGGGGACTTTTTGCTGATGTATTTCTTAAATATTTTTGTAAAAAATGCACTTTTCGAAAGTGACTTTTCTTCATGTGCGTTTAGCTATTTTTGTGCATGGTTAGTTAGGAAAAGTCAATTTATTTTCCTTTTTTAGCATTTTTGAGATATTTTATTAGATATTTTGTGTCTTGGGCTTTGCAAAGCCTTAAGGATAAAATCAGATATTTTGAATAGGCCAATGAAATTGCAAGTTGAACTAGGAGGTTTTCTCTCATGTTGGCCTATATATTCCAAAGTCTTTCATTGTAAACATGACTGAACTTGATGAATAGAAGTAATATATGGTCATACAAGCTTGGAAGAAACACTTGTCTCATGCTTTTGGGTAGTTTCTTGGATGTTTTTGGATGATGAAAGAGAATTGTTGTTGGATTCTGTTATCACTTAGATTTTCCTTGAAGTTGTTGGGAAGAGGAAAGGGGTTCGAGGTAACCACAAACCAACTTTTAGGTACAAAATCTAGCCAATCTGTACCTAGAGAGGGCTCTCTCTTTAAGTTTTAGCTTTGTTTTGAAAGATATTAAGCTAGTTATGAAAGTCACGGGATTTTGATTGTGTTTGGGTGATGAAATTCAATAGCAGATGGGTAAGACTGAGTAGTTTAGGCAATTGGGCTAATGGAGTTAAAGAAAGAGATGTCTTAACTGAATTAAGTTTCTTAACAAGAGATGGTTTCACAGGGCAAGGTAATCAAATAGGGAACAATTAAAGATCTAAATGAATGGAATGGACTCGAAATGGGTGAAGGGCCATTAAGAATCCTTCAACATATTCGAAAGAGAGAACTTGAATCACTATTAATAAAGAGCAATTAAGAATTCTTTATCAAATAATCAAAATGAATAAACTAGGAAACATGAGCAATTAAGAATTCACTGTTCATACTAGTTCAGAGGAAAACATTTAAGAATAACAACGATTGAAAACAAATTGCACTTAAGCACTTTCTGAATTATTCTTTCTCGTTTATCATTCAAATATGAAACATAGATGGTATAATAAACAAGTGTAAAACTTTAAAACATAAGAGATAGATGACTTATTGATCCGTTGTCTAACTCAAAAACCCTGTGAAAAGTCATTCGCATCAATTCTTTATCCAGCTATCCATGCGAAATTTGTCCAACAGCACTTTATTCCAAAATAATCAATTTTACAACAAAGTCTAAGAATCCACCCCCCTCAATACTCTAATTGAGGGAGTATTTATACAAAAAATTATGAGAAATATCTCCTAACAGAGTGAGATATTTTAGGATGACTCATGAATACGTTACAAGAAAAATAGAGACAGATGGTCTCGTAGATAAGAGAAAAGGTAATCGATGTTGTGCTGTTCCTTTTTTTTATGAATGTATTGGAGACAGGCCCTATGATTTGGCTTGTTGTTGTCTTCTTTGGTAACTCTGTGCTGGCTGCTCTGTTTTTACTAATACTCTTTACCTGTACTGATACACTTTGACCTGTTTGATCTATGTTTATCTTTTTTACCATTTATTACTTACTGTAGTAAATAGTCAAAATTCATCCAAGGATATTTTTACAAAATGTCTAACATCTCTTCTCACCATTGTGCTTTTGGTGTTCTGGTTCTTTGAAGCTTCCTCAGAGTCTCATCAGTTTCTGTATATCTGAAAAAAGTAGGCTGAATTGGAAATAAGTGCTTTACCTCATGTTCGAGATAAAACAAATTTTCCAGACTGTCATGAAGAATTTTTCCTGTAGGCAACACTTTTTCTGTTGATTAAATTGTCGATGAACTGACCTGGTTGTCTGCATATTTATTCAATTTCTCAACATAACTTTGATGGCTCATTAGGTTATCATTAGAAACTAAAGGACTTGGCAATCCTTTACTCTGCAAAATATCCAATCTCTTTGTAAAAACATTGATTTCTTCCTGCATATCATGCCATCTTCTTTCTAGGTTTTGCATTCGAGTTCTTTTAGTAAAAACCTTTTTTACCTCCAAAATTGTCCCTGTTCTGTCTTGGATGCTCAGTTCCTCAAGTTGATATTTATTATTGGTATTTAAAAACTGTATGAGCTCATTGGCTTCTTCAGGCATATTCCCTAATTCTTCCCTTTCTTTTTGAACTTCTTCCAGAGCCAATTTAACTAAATCATTTTGCTCATACATTATTTGGATTGATGGCCAGACATCATTTATTGATTGAGTAATGTTAGCCCTTCTTTGATTTCTTTCAAAGGTTTCTCCAATGTGAGATCATTTTCCAATGCTTTGACCAATTTTTCTAACTTGTTGATCTCTCTTGTCTTTTTTGCAACACTTATCTTTGAGAGATCATACTTTTGTTTTAAGGTAGTAAATTGTTTTTTTGCTTTCTAGAGCTCTGTAACTTGGAGCTTCAATTTCTCCATTGATTTTATTAATTCCTCAGTGCTCAAATTGGAAGTGTTTCCCTGTGCTATTCTTGCTGACTTCCCTGTTGTTGATGTACCTGTGACTACTTCTGTTGTGGAGGTCGGGATGTTTGGTGCTACTGTTGTTTCGAGTGTATAAGGGACTATTGTTGAGACTACTGGTATCATGTTGCGAGCCGGGAGGCTAACTCTTCCTGCTTGTCCTTCAATGCTTTTTCAAGTTCTTATTCAGTCTCATTTAGTTGCTCATTAAGTTTTAAGAGCAAATCCATCAATTCTTCTTCAGATTTCTACTTTATTACCTCAGTAGTCTATGAATGCCTTGAAGATGGTAGCTTTAGCTGTTTTCTTAGGGCTGCAATATCATCATCTTTCTTTTTAATCAAGGCTTCTATAGCCTTAACATCTTTGGGATTATGACCCAATCCAATAATTATTTCTTCCAAAGTTTTTATTATGTTTTCCTTGGCCTGGGAAGAAGCTTTTTCAAGATGAAATTGAGCAGTATTATTATCCAAGGAATTTTGTAATCTTTTGGCCATCATTGACTTATCAGTCAAATTTGAATAAATCATCTCTCCAGTTTGTTTGTGCAGTTCAATCTGATCCAAAGGATGAATATCTTTTGCCATGACTTCAAAATTGGTTTTGACATAATCTGTAGCTGTTTGAGGCTGCTGCACTTTAGGCTTGAAATGACTCATCACCATTTTACCCTGCTGGATGTTATAAGCTGACATCAATCTCTGTTGATTTTTGGGAGCCATCTTCAAATATTGATTATAGACTTGAAGTCTTAATGGATCATTTCTGGCCTTTATATTTATAAATGTCTTTTTAATATCCTAAACATCCTTCACTAGTGGTCTAAAGGATGATACTTCTGCACTTTGCTGTCTTTGTAGCTCTTTTCTCTATGAGTCAGTGGATGTCCCACTGATTGTGAATGTTTGCTGACTATCTAACTCTTCTCTCCTCTGACTATCAGTGGTTTCTTGAACAAATTCTTCTTCTGAGAGAGGGTTTAATCTTTGTCTTTTGATACCAGGTTGTTCTGAAGATCCACTGATAGGGGTAGCTATTTCTGCATCTCTCTTTTTACTTTTTTCTTCATTGAGAGGAGTTTGCAAGATTGAAATTTTTGCCACATTAATTTGAGTGGGGGAAGTCTATATTTGGACCTGTTCCTTGGAATTTTCGGGCTGCTCTGATATTGTGAATTGCTCTGTGACCTGTGTACTAGTCTCTTTTTCCTTCCCTTTGGATCTTGTGTTGGTCTGCTTGGTTTCTTATCAGTCCCTATTTGAGAGTTTAATGGAAGGAAGAGTCAATTCTTGTGTTTTGTGCACCTTGAAAAGATTCAGGTCAAGTATTTTCTCAAGATCTTTCATAACATTCTCAACATTGATGCGATTTCACTATCTTGTTCCTCTCTGGGTCTGCTAAAATAAATATCACATATTTTATAAATTGAAATCTATTGAATTCTATGGTGAAGGTATAGTGGCAATGTTTTCATTCTCCTATCACAAATAAGCATTAAGGTCATAGGTACTGTAGCTTTGCCTGGTGAGATAGTCTTCTAGAATTCTTTCAGCTTCTTTCCCTGCATCCCTAGTATTACAGACAAAAGGACCTAATTGACTCTTGATTCTGAGCTGAGCTTTCTTCTTGGCATTACAAAAATGGATTATGTTTGAATTTATCATTTGTCTGAAGTATTCTAAGGTAAAGAGCCTCATTGTAACATACTTTCGTAGCTTGAAAAGACAGATCTCACACCCATGTCCTAATTTCCGTATGATTCTTATATAGGTACCAATCACCTATCCTGTATTGCTTGGAAAGTTGGAGGATTTTCTTCATATCACTGTTGACTCTAGGAGGGGAAACTCCTGTTAATAAGGTTGTTGCAGGGTGCACAAATAGGTCAATGAACTCATTGTAAGAATAAAGAGACTCAAAGGAATTATGGAAGATTGCAAACCAAAAGATTACAAACCTTGAATTTCCTTTGGTGTCAAGTTTCATGACATGAAAGGGAAAATTCTCTGATTGATAATAAAGCATAAGATGGTATATAACAGTAGAGTATTTGAAAACTCTTTCATCTTCCAATCTCATGAACTGGTCATGAATCTTATCAGAAATGTAGGAGGCAAAGTCATATTTGACAGCAGGGGCTGTCTAGGAGTAAAAATTGACAACAACACTAGGGTTAACTTATCAACGTATTCACTGGTGTTGAAACCCATTACAGAAAATATCATATTCAATATGAGTCTGCCCATATTTGTGAAAAAGGTATATCCATAAGGAGGAGGGTCTTTAGGTTGATGTTCTTGAAGCATGAAAGTCTAACAGAGGCGATTCAACTCTTTTTGGGATAAATTTGTCGATTTTTCAAGTAAATCTCCCATGGAAAGGGGAGTCAGGGCTTGATTGGGATGAAATTGTAACATTTCATTGATAGATTGATCAGTTATTGGGAAAATAATGGTTTGATTTGAGGACATGACTGCTCGTTGATTGAGATCGTAATTGGCATGTCAGTGATAAATTATTTCAAGAAAAACATGAACTGAGGGTAAAAGATACATAAGAAGATTGGATTCCCATAGTCCAAGAATATCAGAGCCGTTTAGGTAACTATCTCTGCATTGGCAAAATATTCTGAGAGGATTGTCACTAAGGATGAGGTCTTTTATCTGGAAATCCTTATCCGCTAGAGGTACATAGTCTAAATCTTTATGGGGGGCATTTAGAGGCGCAACATTCAAAGCCACAGGGGTTTCCATTTCTAGTTCTTGTGGGTTCAGAAAGGAATTTGGGTTTTTGATGGAAAAATGGGCACAACTACAGGTCTAGGAACTTATGGAGTAAAATAAATACTGAATTGTAATGTTTTCAAGTCTTTTTTCTGTGGAATTAAATAAAAAACCAAGACTTGTAGGGTTCGACGGGAATTGAATAAATACCTGTTTTGGGAAGTGAATAGTGATGAAAACAGGTGTAGGCAACTGCTGACGGTTTCTGGACTATTCGGTTGCAAGTTTCTTAGCAAGGTGGTGGTTGGAAATCTTCGACATTTGGCTTTGATGTTATTTGCATGGGAACACTGGTTGTAACAGAGAATAATGAAAATGACATGTATTTATTTGTTTTATTCATAAAGTCAAGGTTGGTGGGGGTTTTTATTTTTTGGGCGGATGATGTACGTGGGAAAGGTTTGTCGTATGCGAAGGGCGGTAAGCGGTATGCATCGCACCGCTTTTGGGGATCGGTGGTATTCAAGTGATAGCCAGTGATCACATAGACCTTGCGACGCATGGTGGGGTACTGTTCGCAAAACCGCTTATTGATCGCGCGCTAACGTTCAGTTGTGGGGGGTGCTACGATATGGATGACAACCGTTGGTTGTGGAGTGGTTGATTGGACGGTTGTCGGGGAGGTAAGATGACGAGGTGTTTAAAAGGGTGGGCCCAACATAATTAAATATTATTTAATCATATCAGGAGGAGTATGATTGGTCGGATAAGTTCTTAATTAACCGTGAGGGCTAATTAATCTTTTTTAAATGTGGCAAGGGGTCGGGCTCTTAATTAGTTATAGATTTAACTAATTAATCCGATTTAACACAATATTATGGTTATATTTTAACCAAAGGGGCGGGATATGTAATATTTGGGAGTTTTATATAGTTAAAGTAATACAGAAACGGATTGATTTACATAGGGAACTGAATAATAAAGTTAAAAGTTAATATGTGAAAATGGATGAAAAGCACTAAGTATAAAACATGTATTTAACTTATGCTTGAATGAAAAAGGGTTTTTATGAGATATTGTGCAATTTCCCTAGGTAAAATAGGATTTTACTTAAGAAAAGATTTTTTGGAAGTGAATGAATGACTTATGAATGGTTTCAAATACTTGGGTTTTTTAAATTATTGGGCCGAGGGTCCGGTCCCTCCAAAAGTCAAGGAAATGCCTTGAGCCCCTCTAATTTTCAAATGCTTTAGTACTTAGGGGAAATTAGTGAAATATTTAGAGAAAAATGAGAAGAGAAGTTAATCATTTGACTTTGTTTTGCTTGAAATTCTTCCAGTGTAATGTCTGCCTTGCACTTGTGATGAAAGTAAAGATTAACACATTTAGAGTCATTATCCATCACATGTAATTCTGCAACATCTACCTACCCTACCTACTTTAACCTACCATTTTTTCTTCTTTATTAGGGTGCACTTAGACTGGCAAACCCTTATCACACTTTATTTTCTTTTACATGTAGAAATCTATCTAAGTCTAACCTTATTACATCCAAGGGCTCAGATTAAGCTGTTGAGCTCCTTTTATTTACTCTATCTATCTACTTATCTGTCAAGATTAAACAGTTTGGTCAGATTTTATTCTCTATCTCTAAAACATAAAATTGAAAGATGAACTAGCCAAGCTTAAGCTGTTTGATTGTTCACCAATTGTAGCATAGGATACAAGTTGCACACAATTTGTTTATTACACAAGAGCAAAAAGTAGTGGCATTTAGACTTGCACACTTTCCTTGGCCTTTCTTTTGGTGGGGTTCATTTTCTGTCACTTTTTCTTGGCCATTTTATTCTTTTTACCCTTTGATTTTTCTTTTAGGGTATACCCTCTTTACATTTTTTAATTTTTTTCTTTTTTTGACAATATGGAAAACCTTTGCAACAAGGGAAAGTATGAACATATTACATAGCCCATCAAGTCAATCATGATATATGACACTTATTGGTATAGGAGCATAACACTGGCTCCTAATGACTCTAAATGTGTTAATTTTTGTTTTCATCACAAGTGCGAGGCAGACATTACACTAGAAGAATTTTAAGCAAAACAAAGTCAAATGATTAACTTCCCTTCTCATTTTTCCGTAAAGATTTCACTAATTTCCATTAAGTACTAAGGCATTTGAAAATTAGAGAGGCTCAAGGCATTTCCTTGACTTTTGGAGGGACCGAACCATCGGCCCAATAATTTAAAAAGTCTAAGTACTTAAAACCATTCATAAGTCATTCATTCACTTCCAAAAAATATTTTCCTAAGTAAAATTCTATTTTACTTAGGGAAATTGCACAATATCTCATAAAAACCCTTTTTCATTCAAACATAAGTTAAATACATGTTTTATACTTAGCGTTTTTCATCCATTTTCACATATTAACTTTTAACTTTATTATTTAATTCCCTATGTAAATCAACATGTTCCCGTATTACTTTAACTATAAAAAACTCTCAAATATTGCATATCCCGCCCCTTTGGTTAAAATATAATCATAATACTGTGTTAAATCGGATTAATTAGTTAAATCTGTAACTAATTAAGAGTCCGACCCCCCGCCACATTTTAAAAGGATTAATTAGTCCTCACGGTTAATTAAGGACTCATCCCACCAATCATACTCTTCTTGATATGATTAAACAATATTTAATTATGTTGGGCCCGCCCTTTTAAACACCCCGTGATTTTACCTCCCCGACAGTCGTCCGATAAACCACTCCACAACCAACGACTGTCATCCATATCGCAGCACCCCCCACGACTGAACGTTAGCGTGTGATCAATAAGCGGTTTGGCGAATAGTACCCCGCCACGCATCGCAAGGTCTATGTGATCGCTGGCTATCAGCCGAATAACACCCATCTCCAAAAGCGGTGCAATGCATACCGCTTACAGCCCTCCACATACGACAAACCCTTCCTGCGTACGTCATCCGCCCAAAAAATAAAAACCCTCGCCAACCTTGACTTTGTGAATAAAACAAATAAATATACGTCATTTTCATTATTCTCTGTTGCGACCAGTGTTCTCATGCAAATAACGTCAAAGCCAACTGTTGAAGATTTCCAACCACCACCTTGCTAAGAAACTTGCAGCCGAATAGTCCAGAAACCGTCAGCAGCTGCCTACACCTATTTTCATCACTATTCACTTCCCAAAACAGGTATTTATTCAATTCCCGTCAAACCCTGCAAGTCTTGTTTTTTTATTTAATTCCACAGAAAAAATACTTAAAAACAGTACAATTCAGTATTTATTTTACTCCATAAGTTCCCAGACCTGTAATTGTGCCCATTTTTCCATCAAAAACCCAAATTACTTTCTAAATCCACAATAACTAGAAATGGAAACCCCTGTGGCTTTGAATGTTGCACCTCTGAATGCCCTCCATAAAGATTTAGACTATTTGCCTCTAGCGGATAGGTATTTTCAGATAAAAGACCTCATCCTTAGTGAAAATCCTCTCAAAATCTTTTTCCAATGCAGAGATAATTACCTAAACGGCTCTGATATTCTTGGACTATGGGAATCCAATCTCCCTATGTATCTTTTACTCTCAGTTCATGTTTTTCCTGAAATAATTTATCACTACCATGCCAATTATGATCCTAATCAATGAGCAGTCATGTCCCCAAGTCAAACCGTTCTTTTCTCAATAACTACTCAATCTATCAATGAAATGTTACAATTTCATCCCGGTCAAGCCCTGACTCCCCTTTCCATGGAAGATTTACTTGAAAAATCAACAAATTTATCCCAAGAAGAGTTGAATCGCCTTTGTCAGACTTTCATGCTTCAAGAACATCAACCTAAAGACCCTTCTCTTTATGGATATACTTTTTTCACAGATATGGGCAAACTCATTGAATATGATATCTTCTGTAATGGGTTTCAACACTAGTGAATACATTGATAAGTTAACCCTACTATTGTTGTCAATTTTTACTCCTGGACAGCCCCCTGTTGTCAAATATGACTTTGCCTCCTACATTGATGATAAGATTCAGGATCAATTCATGAGATTGGAAGATGAAAGAGTTTTCAAATACTCTATTATTATATACCATCTTATGCTTTATCATCAATCAGAGAATTTCCTCTTCCATGTCATGAAACTTGACACCAAAGGAAATCCAAGGTCTGTAATATTTTGGTCTGCAATCTACCATAATTCCTTTGAGTCTCCTTATTCTTACAATGAGTTCATTGACCTATTTGTGCACCTTGCAACCACCTTATTAATAGGAGTTTCCCCTCCTAGAGTCAATAGTGATATGAAGAAAATCCTCCAACTTTCCAAGCAATACAGGATAGGTGATTGGTACATATATAAGAATCATACAGAAATTAGGATATATGGGTGTGAGCTCTGTCCTTTCAAGCTACCAAAGTATGTTCCAATGAGGCTCTTTGCCTTAGAATACTTCAGACAAATGATAAATTCAAACATAGTCCATTTTTGTAATGCCAAGAAGAAAGCTCAGCTTAGAATCAAGAGTCAATTAGGTTCTTTTGCCTGTAATACTAGGGATGCAGGGAAAGAAGATGAAAGAATTCTAGAAGACTATCTCAAATTGCAAAAAAGTTTCTGCTGGGTACCTTATGATCTTAACAACTTTATTTGTGATAGGAGAATGAAAAACAGATTGTCACCATACCTTCACCATATAATTCCATAGATTGAACAATTTGCAAATATGGATGAATGGATGGAAGGGACCTTAGTAGAACAAGATAGTGAATAGGTCAATGTTGAGAATGTCATGAAAGATCTTGAGAAAATACTTGACCTGAATTCTTTTGGGCAGGTACAAAGACTAGGAATTGGTCCTTCCTCTGCTGGAACCTCTTAGCAAAATTTACAAGAAACCAGTGCACCAGCCACAATAACATCCAAAGGGAAGGAAAAAGAGACTAGTACACAGGTCACAGAGCAATTCACAATGTTAGAGAAGCCTAAAACTTCCAAGGAACAGGTCCAAATATAGACTTCCCCCACTCAGATTAATGTGGCAGAAATTTCAACCTTGCAAACTCCTCTCAATGAAGAAAAAAGTAAAAGGAGAGATGCAGAAATAGCTACCGCTATCAGTGGATCTTCAGAACAGCCTAGTATGAAAAGACAGATTAAACCCTCTCTCAGAAGAGGAATTTGTTCAAGAAACCACTGATAGTCAGAGGAGAGAAGAGCTAGATAGTTAGCAAATATTCACAATCAGTGGGACATCCACTGACTCACAGAGAAAAGAGCTACAAAGACAGCAAAGTGCAGAAGTATCATCCTTTAGACCACCAGTGAAGGATGCTCAAGATATTAAGAAGAAATTTATGAATATAAAGGTCAGAAATGATCCATTAAGACTTCAAGTCTATAATCAATATTTGAAGATGGCTCCAAAAATCAACAGAGATTGATGTCAGCCTATGACATCCAGCGGGGTAAATCAAACCTAAAGTGCAGCAGCCTCAAACAGCTGCAGATTATGTCAGAACCAATTTTTAAGTCATGGCAAAGGATATTCATCCTTTGGATCAGATTGAACTGCACAAATAAACTGGAGAGATGATTTATTCAACTTTGACTGATAAGTCAATGATGGCCCAAAGATTACAAAATTCCTTGGATAATACTACTTCTCAATTGCATCTTGAAAAAGCTTCTTCGCAGGCCAATGACAACAGAATAAAAACTTTGGAAGAAATAATTATTGGATTGGGTCATAATCCCAAAGATGTTAAGGCTACTTAAGCCTTGATTAAAAATAAAGATGATGATATTGCAACCTTAAGGAAACAACTAAAGCTACCATCTTCAAGTCATCCACAGATTACTGAGGTAATAAAGTAGAAATATGAAGAAGAATTGATGGATTTTCTCTTAAAAATTAAGGAGAAACTAAATGAGATTGAATAAGAACTTAAAAAAGCATTAAAGGAAAAGCAGGGAGAGTCGACCTCTCAGCCTCCCAACGTGATACCAGTAGTCTCAACAACAGTCCCTTCTACACTCGGGACAACAGTAGCAACAAACATCTTGGCATCCACAACAGAAGTAGTCACAGGTACATCAACAACAAGGCAGTCAGCAGGACTAGCACAGGGCAACACTTCCAATTTGAGCACTGAGGAATTTATAAAATCAACAGAGGAATTGAAGCTCCAAGTTACAGAGCTCCAGAAAGCAAAAGAACAATTTACCACCTTAAAACAAAAGTATGATCTCTCAAAGGTAAGTGTTGCAGAAAAGATAAGAGAGATCAACAGGTTAGAAAAATTGGTCAAAGCATTGGAAAAGGATCTCACATTGGAGAAACCTTTGAAAGAAATCAAAGAAATTCTTTAGGCCAACATCACTCAATCAATAAATGATGTCTGGCGATCAATCCAAATAATGTATGAGCAAAATGATTTAGTTAAATTGGCTCTGGAAGAAGTTCAAAAAGCAAGGGAAGAATTAGGGAATATGCCTGAAGAAGCCAATGAGTTCATATAGTTTTTAAATACCAAGAATAAATATCAACTTGAAGAAATGGGCATCCAAGACAGAACAGGGACAATTTTGGAGGTAAAAAAGGTTTTTACTAAAAGAACTCTGATGCAAAACCTAGAAAGAAGATGCCATGATATGCAGGAAGAAATCAATGTTTTTACAAAGAGATTGGATATTTTGCAAAGTAAAGGATTGCCAAGTCCTTTAGTTTCTAATGATAAACTAATGAACCATCAAAGTTATGTTGAGAAATTGAATAAATATGCAGACAACCAGGCCAGTTCATCGACAAGCTCATCAACAGCAAAAGTGTTGCCTACAAGCAAAATTCTTCATGACAGTCTGGAAAATTTGTTTTATTTCGAACATGAGGTAAAGCAAGTATTTCCAATTCAGCCTACTTTTTTCAGATATACAGAAACTGATGAGACTCTGAGGAAGCTTCAAAGAACCAGAATACTAGAAGCATAATGGTGGGAAGAGATGTTAGACATTTTGCAAAAATATCTTTGGATGAATTTTGACTATTTACTACAGTAAGTAAGTAAGAAATTGTAAAAAGGATAAATAGAGATCAAACAGGTCAAAGTGTATTAGTACATGTAAAGAGTATCAGTAAAAACAGAGCAGCCAGCACAAAGTTACCAAAGAAGATAGCAGCAAGCCAAATCATAGGGTCTGCCTCCATCACATTCATAAAAAAAAGGAACATCACAACATCGGTTACCTTTTCTCTTATCTACGAGACCATCTGTCTCTTGTTTTCTTGTAATGTATTCATGAGTCATTCTAAAATATATCTCACTCTGTTAGGAGATATTTCTCATAATTTTTTGTATAAATACTCCCTCAATTAGAGTATTAAGGGGCGTGGATTCTTAGACTTTGTTGTAACATTGATTATTTTGGAATAAAGCGTTGTTGGACAAATTTCGCATGGCTAGCTGGATAAAGAATTGATGTGAAGGACTTTTCACAGGATTCTTGAGTCAGACAATGCATCAATAAGTCATCTATCTCTTATGTTTTAAAGTTTTATACTTGTTTATTATACCATCTATGTTTCATATCTGAATGATAAACGAGAAAGAATAATTCAGAAAGTGCTTAAGTGCAATCTATTTTCAATCGTCGTTATTCTTCAATGTTTTCCTCTGAACTAGTATGAACAGTGAATTATTAATTTCTCTTGTTTTCTAGTTTATTCATTTTGATTATTTGATAAAGAATTCTTAATTTTTCTTTATTAATAGTCATTCAAGTTCCCTCTTTCGAATATGTTGAAGGATTCTTAATTTCCCTTCACCCATTTCGAGTCCATTCCATTCATTTAGATCTTTCATTGTTCCCTATTTGATTACCTTGCCCTGTGAAACCATCTCTTGTTAATAAACTTAATCCAGTTAAGCCATCTTTCTTTGACTCCATTAGCCCAATGGCCTAAACTACTCAGTCTTATCCCTCTGCTATTGAATTTCATCATCCAAACACAATCAAAATCCCTGGACTTTCATAACTAGTCTAATATCTTTCAAAACAAAGCTAAAAATTAAAGAGAGAGCCCTCTCTGGGTACAGATTGGCTAGATTATGTACTTAAAAGTTGGTTTGTGGTTACCTCGGACCCCTTTCCTCTTCCCAACAACTTCAAGGAAAATCTGAGTGATAACAGATTCCATGACTTGGTAGAATGGTATATTGTATCTCTCTCTGTTTTGTTTCTTTGTTTTCATTCATAATTCCATGTTCTTGCTTTCTATAAAACAATAGAGAACAGATTTGAGACATGCCCTTGGAGGCACTTCAAATTTCCTGTTTCTTTATAACTTCCATGTTTTCTTCATTCCTAGTCACATTAAAGAATCCTTGATTGCTCTCTAATAACTTAAGAATATTGTTTGTTTGTTCCATTTATGGTTTTATGCATGTTAAGTACGATTCACGGTATGCCTTGATTACTCATGGCTAGTCATAGCTCCACCTCTGAAACCTCTCTTTGATTGATTAGATTGTCATTTGTTGAACCAAGGAAGTCTTGTACTGATCTTTCCCTTTGCCTAAAACTATGCAATCTTGCTTCAAAGTGCCCAATAGCTTGGAATACTATGTTTAGGCGTTCTTTCATAGTGATTTGAGTTGTTTGTTTGTCTTAAATGTATTTCCCCAAAGTCTGATAGCCATTTCCCAAAGTTGGACTCATATATCTCTATGCATGGCTTGAATGTTTATTTCTATGCATTGATCAATTTACAGTTACATTTCGCATGATTAATGGTTAGCCCTACCATGTTTATGTCAGCTATTAAACTAGTTATGTTTGAAATCCTTTGTTCTTCACAAATTTAATTTCCATCTCACTCCATTTTACCCAAAGATCCATTTTACCTCGAATCAAATCGACCCTTCAACAACCTTGTATCACCACCTGAAAGCTTTCTTGACCTTTTCGACCCCATAGCCCTGTTGATCTGATATATTTTTTACCTATCTTAGTCTTTGATCAGTTCATCCCTCACAACCTAAAAACCAAAACTAAAAACCTACTTCATAACTAGTCTAAAATCAAGAACACAATAAGCAAACACATAAATATCCCTTACACAAATAGAGAGAGCCCTCTCTGAGTCCAGGAAGGCTAGGTCCTTGGGTTCCAAAGATTGGTTTGATGTTACATTATCATTTGGCTTACCATTCAGCCAAATCATGGGACCCTAACAATCTGCTTGAATCCATCATTCAAGACCATGATTTAGTTGATATTGCCCCAAAAAATTGCAAATAATCGCAGGATAGGAGGGGGAAACATCATGGAGCGTCTTGATATATTTCTTGTGGCTGTCCCTCTCCTCTCTTTTTTCTCCATTGCATCTTCCAACATCCTTTCCTTCTTCGCCTCTGACCACTACCCCATCACCCTCTCCCTTGGTTACCAACCCTCTCTCGGCTCCTCCCTTTTAAATTTAACCCTCTTTGGAATGATATTCTAGAAGCAAGACAGTTAGTGCGCAATACCTGACTGCAGCATGTGGAGGGATCTCCATCATTTATTTGGAAAACGAAACTAAAGACGGTCAAAATGGCCTTAAAGGAATGGGCCAAACTGCATTACAAGGAACCAGACAAGATCAAAACTGAAATCAAAGCAAAACTGGAGGCTGTCCATAACACGATTGACCCTCAAGGGACAAATCAAGAGAACTCCAATCATGAAAAATACCTCTATTGGAAGTTATATAAAATCAACAGAAAAGAAGAGGAGAAGTGGAGAATAAAATCCAGAAATTTGTGGCTCCAAGCAAGTGACAAGAACACCTCCTTCTTCCACAAACAAGCTACTGTTCGCAAGATTAGAAACAACATATATTCTATCATAGACAATGAAGGTAAAATTCAGACAGATCAATAAATAATTAAAGCTGCTGCCACCACTCATTACAGAGATCTGCTCACTGAAACAAAAGAGCCTGAAGACTACTCTAATCTCTTAAGACATCTGCCAAATCTAATATCTGAGGAGATGAACAACACTATGAAAAAATATATAGAAGAGGCAGAAATCCAATGCGCCTTTTGGTCCCTGCATCCTGATAAGGCTCTGGGTCCAAATGGCTTCTCCATCAGATTCTATAGGACCTACTAGGACTTAATAAAAAAGGACTTGACCAAAATGATACAATCGGCTCAAAGAAAGAATAAAATAGGGGGCTTCACCAATTCAACCTACCTTGCTCTTGTCCACAAAGAAAACCACCCCTCCTCCTTCTCAAGGTTTAGATCTATCTCCCACTGTGATTCCTCCTACAAAATTATTACCAAAATCCTTGCCATGCGCCTAAATCCCTTTCTTCCTAGTCTCATCTCAGAAAATCATGGAGGTTTCATCTCCCAAAGGCAAATATCAGACTTTATCCTCGTGCAAGAATCCATCCACTCAAGTATGACTCGCAAAGATAAAGGCTTCATTCTCAAACTCGATCTAGCCAATGCTTTTGATAGTGTTAGACACTCCTTCCTCATATCAATCCTCCAAAAAATGGGCTTCGACAATGACTTCATCGCCCTTATCAAATATTTCATTTCTAGCCCTTGGATCTCCCCCCTCATAAATGGCAAGCCTGCAACCTTCTTTTAGTTCTCCCGCGATCTTAGACAAGGTTGCCCTTTCTCTCCCTTTCTCTTTACCCTCATGGCTGAATTTTTTAGCAGGGCCTTGGATCATGTGCGAAGAGTAGGCCTCATTACTGGAATTAAATTTGGAAACAGTGTCAAAAATATGAACCATTTGCAATTTGCAGATGACTCTTTTGATAGGTAGTGCAACTTGCATAATTTCTCATAGATTCAAATCTCTCCTTGAAAAATTCATGCTTTACTCTAGAGGGCTGATAAACTTCCAAAAAAGTTGCATTTATGGTTGGAACGCACTAACCAAACCATACACATCATTGCAAAAAATTTTGGAGTTTCTTATACACTAAACTGGGATCACTTCAATTATTTAGGCATGCCTGTGAACGCAGGTCCTCTAAAGTCTAAAGTCTAGAACATTACAATAGAAAAAATGAAGAGAAAAATACAGCAGTAGAGTTCTTCTTGTTTAAACCTTGTTGGGCGAGTAGTCTTACTCAAATTTTCCCTCTCATCTCTGCCTCTGTACCATTTCACTCTGCTTCATGCCCCTGCCAGCATACATCACAAATTTGAAATAATCCAAAGGCATTTTCTCTGGCAGGGTGGAAAAAATGAGTAGAAAAAATATAATCTTGTTAAGTGAAGGCAGGTCACTCAAGAATACGAAAATGTAGGGCTTGGAATCCACTCACCCAAGCTTCTAAACAATGCCTTTGGGGGGAAGATCGCGTGGAGGTTAATCAGTGGACAACAAGATTGGTGGAAAAGAGTTATGGAATCCAAATACCTCAACTCTCCCAGACAACATCTCCTTGATCAATACATCCTAAACAGACCTTACTGCAGAATCTGGGCCCTCTGTAAGAAATCCATTCATTTCTTAACTCACAATCTCTCCAAAGTCCCTCATGGGGGCAACAACATTAATATTAGGAAAGACAGAATCATGGAGAAAAATACACTCTTGGATAGACCTAGCACTCATCGCATTCTCTCTCATTTTCAGAATCTTGATCTAAAATTCTTAAGTCAAATATCTAAGTGGGATGACCAAACTAATAATTGGATTGGATGGCACTTTCTCCCTGTCCCTCCTTATTTGGAAGCGGACCTTTTCAACCTCCAAGTCCTGCTGCATGGTGCTTCTCCCTTGCCCAAAGACAGTATGGATAGATTTTGCTGGGATCCCACAGGCTCTGCATACACCATCAAAGCTGCTCACCACCCACTTAGAAAATATCACTTTCCCTCTCCTCCATGGGAAATTTGGAAACTGGTTTCGAAGTCGGAAGCCATCTTAAAGATAAAGATATTTATATGGACTCTCCTCAAAGGCAAGATCCTCACCTCATAAAATTTAAAGAAAAGGGGTGTGAATGGACCATCCAGATGCCCTAATTGTCATTGTGTAGAAGAGACTGTGCATCATATTTTCGTCAAGTGTCCATTTGCTGCACAATGTTGGGAAGATCTCACTTCTTCCTTCCAGCTTCACTTGGACTCCATCATCGCCATCTCTGATTTGATTAAAAACTGGAGGAAAAGTTACTGATGGGGAAAAAAGAAAAACAACTTGGCTAGAAGGGTCTGGGTTACCCTTCCATATGTGCTCTTATGGAACATATGGCTCGCCAGAAACAAAATGATCTTCAACAACAAAAATCCCTCCTATAGAAAGGTTTGCAAGAAGACACGGAGTCTCACTCTCGAAACAATTGTCTCTAAAAACACCAGCAACATCAACGTTAGTGACCTCCAAGTGGAAGAAAGGAACTTTTTGGGCAAGCTGCTGGACAGTTCTGGCTTCTTCAAGCCTCCAGCGAATCATCCTCATCAAAATGAAACATGGAAGGTTCCTCTAAAATAAAAGGAATTTATTGAATGGTTGGACAGTTTCTCAAGGCCTGTTCTCTTCTTCGATGGTGCATCCAAATCGAACCCAGGCATTGTAGGAGCAGGAGGCATTATCAAAAATGGAAATGGAAACACTCTTCTCTCCTTTGAGTGGGGTCTTGGCTCCCTCTCCAACAGCAAAGCAGAAGCTTACACCCTCCTCCAAGGCCTCCATCAGTTAAAAAAAAGCAACATCACCAATGCAATGGTGTTCAGGGATTCCTCTGTCATCATCAACATGATGATCCACGACCACCCTGTCCACAATATAGACCTCCAAAAAATTGTTAGCAGATGTTGCAACATATCCAAAGGCATGAAAGACATATCTTTCCATCATATCCTCATAACGAAAAACAAGATCGCTGACGCTCTAGCAAATAAGGCATGTGCAAGAATAGCTAGGTAAATCCTTTGCAATGATGGCATATCTCTAATACCCTTTCCATGATTTTGTATCTGCTGAAAAATATATTCTTTTGGATTCTCCCTTCTGAATTCTCTGAAATTTGCAGACCCCCCCCCCGTAACTCCTCCCTCCTCTCTCTTGTGACCCTATCTCCTCAGGCTTGCTCCCTTGCTGATTTCTCTCCAATCTACTGCGCTATATATCCCTTTGCCCCCTCCAAATTCCCTCATCCTTCTACAACATTCCCCTGCTCAGCGCATTCTCTCTCTGTTGCAGGGCTCTTGCTCCACGCATTCCCCTCCCCCTGCTGGCCTTTTTCTCTACGCATCTACCTACCCTTCATTGTGTGCCCTCCCCACTTATACCCACCAGCCTCTGATCTCTATCTTTGCATTATGGCATGCAGCGAAGATTATTTTCATTGTGCAGATCTCTAGGCCGAGTTGGAGCAAGTTCGTGCTCAACAAAAAATCCTTGATGAAAAACAACAAGCTGATGTGAAAATATTCCTACACAGGGTAACGTCTTTATAATAGTGGTTCAATGATCTCTCCAATTGTTGTGCCCATGTGGAAGAATCTGTCCAAATTATCAAATATATCCTTGAGAAACGCTCAGCCCCAAGCTCCAGCTCCAACAATGTGAGAAATGCTGGCACTGAGGACACCACGGATGCTTCTACCGGGTGCCCAATAAGCATCGACTTATTTTTCATCTCTTCTTCTTAGCATGGCTTTTAAGTTTGTTTTACTTCTTTCTCAGTTTGTCTGAATCTACTCGTTATCCACATTTTAGTATTTTCTGAACAATAGACACAAAGAAGGTGTAGAATTTTGTGGTAACTACCTTCTCTGTTGCTCCTCAGAAACTCTTGCATGTAACAAGGAATCTTTTCCTCTTCTTTTTGGAATATAAATTAGCACCTGATATTGTTAAAAAAGAAGAAGAAGAAGTAGTATCATGTTTAGCTTATGTTTTGAACATATTTCCAATGAAAATTGTTAAACAAAGTTCCCTTAGAATATTGGAGTGGTATGAAGACAAGTGTATCGCACTTGGGAATCGTCGGTTGTGGAGCCCATGCACATGTTCCAAAAGAAATGAGAAGGGAATTGGATGGAATAAATGAAAAATGAATATTTGTTGGTTATAGTGAATAATCCAAGGCTTATAAATTGTACAATCCTATCCACCAAGAAAGAAACTATTTCAAGAAATGTTAAATTTTTTAAAGATAAAGCATGGAATGATCAAAGATAATAGAAAAAATAGGAATTAAGTTTCTCCAAATGGATGTAAACCAAGTGAAGTAAAAAATCCGAAACAACCAAGAAAACGATTTAAAGGATTTCCACAACTGTAAGTTCTAGTTAAAGAGGAAAAATAAGGAGGAAATAATGCACTTAGTCCATCCTAAAGAAGTTAATCTAATCTAGTTAAAGAGGAAAAATAAGCAGGAAATAATGCACTTAGTCCATCCTAAAGAAGTTAATCTAATCTCAACATTCCACAAAAAACAAGAAGCTTTAAAGAAATTTATGAACAACTAGATAATGAACAAGTGCATTTGGTCTTAGTGTCTTGGTAGCTAACACATTTTGAAGAGGCAATCTAAAAGAAGGAATGGGTTGAAGCTGTGAATAAAGAAATTGTAGAACTAAAGAAGAATGACACATGGAGTCTTGTAGATCTACACGCAGGGGATAAAATCATTGGATTCAAATGAGTCTATAAAACCAATTTTAATGAAAACGGGAAAATTGAAATGCACGAATAAAGCCAAATTGGTAGAAAAAGGTTTTGATAATAGTTTGGAGTATATTATGAAGAAACCTTTGCACCAACAACAAGGTTCAATACTATTAGAACATTATTAACAAAAGCAACAAAAAATCACTCGCTAACTTGTGAAATGGATGTCAAATCAAAAATTTTAAAAGGGATCTTGATGGAAGAAATTTATGTAGATCGGCCTCTAGGATATGAATCAAGGGTCATGATGTTACTTGAAGTATTGGCGACAAAACAAATACCTTAGGATATGAATTTCACCTAGGTACAAGATTTATTTCATGGGAGTCTAAGAAGAAACCCATTATCTCCATTTCATTAGTAGAAGAAAATTACGTAGAAACAAGAGGAGTAGCATGCCAAGTGATTTAGTTAGAAGATTGATAGGTGATCATGTGCCTAAAGAGAAGAAGGAGCCAACTCTTATATTTTGTAATAATAATTCAACTATCCCACTTTCCAGAAATCATATGTTTCCCCATAAAAGTAAACACATTGACACCCATTTTCACTTTGTGGTAGAGTTTGTCAACAATGGTGAAGTCAATCTTCATTTTTGCACGTCCAAAAATTAGTTGGCAAACATATTTACAAAGCCATTAGCAAAAAGACATTTTGAATTTCAAAGACAACATTTAGGAATTGTTTGTGCTAAAAATTGTAATGAATATGAAGTCAAAATTAACTAGTAGTGTTGAATGTACTTCTTTACTATATTTTCCAACTATGTAGTTAATAGTTTTGGTAGTGTAGTGCATTGCACAAGTAGTAGTTTACAGTCATGAGTTAGATTGCATCAAACAAGGTGTTAAATTGAGTCAAACAAGTAGTTTTGTATATTCTCTATGTAACCAATTTTTAGTGTGACATGGAAAATTGGTATCTTAATGTGAGAACAACTCTCAAGTTCTAGTGTTTTTTCACTCAACTCTATTAGTTTTTCAATATTAATAACTTTATGTTTTACTGTGTTTTTTCACCCTTCTTAAATTCTAATAGTTCCTTGAGCTGATTGAACTCGTTTCTTTTTAAATCCTTGCAAGATTAGGGTCTTCATTATCGACCTTTCCACTAGCTTATCTAAATCCTCGAGGTAATATTTTTATCTTTATTTTTTATTTTTATTATATTTTGTGTCATAGGCTCACCCCCTCTCTAATTTACAATAAGTCTGTTAGGTCCCTATATTACTAGTATAGTCTCTTATTATTGTTAGTGTAACCCCTTTATTGTTATTATTGTACCCTTAAATCATTATTGTTAGGTCGGCTAGGATTACATTGTGGCCCACTAGGATTACATTATGGCCCCATGGACTCCTATATATAGAAAGGAGGTTTTGTAAATTGTATCATCCAAGAATTGTTCATTTATGTAATGTATTGGAGGTTGTCCCCTCGAAGTGCCTTATTTCTAAGGCGTTGATATCTCTTTTCTTCTATTTTTGGAGCTGGTTACACAACATTTGGTATCAGAGCTTTGGATTCTAGGGTTTCGCTGCTCCAAACAGGTCATCGTGGAATTTTCGCTATAACGTTTTTTCTACGAAGTTCCAGAAGCTGAAATTTTTAGGGTACGAAGCCGAAATCCTGAGGAAGATTGCCTAAAAATGTCAGATCTTGTTTCGCAATATTTTTGGAGATATCATCTGTGGAAGTTAGGTCTTTTTTCAGGCTCCTAAACAGGTCATCGTGGCATTTGCGCTATAACTTTTTTTTGACGAAGGTTCTGAATCTGAAATTCATATGGTGCGAAGCTAAAATCCTGAGGAAATTCTTCAAAAAATTTCAGAGCTTGGTTCGCAATATTTTTGGAGATATGATCTGTGGAAGGTAGTGTTTTTTCAAGCTCCTGAATTTCATCTCAAAGAGGTGATCGTGGGAAAAGTTCAATAAATCTCTCTCTCTGGGGATCGGATTGGAGTACCGTAAAAAGTGGTCACAAGTACACGGAATGTAGTTTCTTGGCTATCAATTTCAGAGACAAAGGACGAAACAGTGACATGTGGCAAGTCGTACAAGTTCGCTCTATTGAACCAGTCCAGAATTAGGTCATTGTGGGAGATTGGACACAACTTTGCCTTGGAGAATCCAAATAAGATCAGACCTGTGGCATTTGAAAGAAGCTTAAGAGGGCTACTACAGGGCTGAATTTCAGATATCAAAGATTTTAAATTACAGAGATAATTCAATTTCAATATCGAGCTCCTCAAAGCAAGTAAAAGGTGTGTATTTTTTTTCCGAATTGCATAAGTCTTGTTTGAAGAATCAAGTTGAATTGATTCCAAGGGCATCTTGTAGAATATATATCAATATTGACGAATTGCAAAATGATCTATCAAAATTACAAGAGCAAGTGCAACAGATTTCACTCTCGCAAAGAGCAACAAAAAATGAAATTGAAGTTTTGAATAAAGGCGTGGAAGTGAAGATGGACGGTTTGAAGAAAGGCATGGAAGCTAAGATGGATGGCGTGTAAGCTAAGATGGATGGCATGGAAGTGGGCATGGAAGCTAAGATGGATGACATGAAAGACAACATGGAAAGCATGAAGAATGATCTAAAAGCATACATGGAAGGCTTGATGACAAGATTAAAACAAGAAATGATTCCTAATGGCGGAAATATAGTAGAAGAACCTCATGATGAGAACAAAATAAATGTTAATCGTGATTTCATAAACTCTAATGTTGGCGGGAAGAACCACCATATTCCAAAAATGGATATGAGGAAGTTTGATGGAAAGGATCCTTTAACATGGATACTACAGATGGAGCAATATTTTGATCTCCATAATGTGCAAAACACACAAAAGGTACGCATTGCAACTTTACATTTAGAACAAAATACATTTGTATGGTATCGATGGCTTTGCTCCCGTAAAAAAATTGTCACTTGGTCAATTTTTAGAGAGGAAATGATAGCACATTATGAGGATACAAAGAGCAACACCTTCTTTAGCCAATTGATAAATCTCAAACAAAAGGGTTTAATGGGGGAGCACATTGAGGACTTCCAAAAATTGAATATAAGGGTAACTGATATTCCAAAGGAAAATAGGATTGATCTCTTCATAGGTACTTTAAAGGATAACATTCAACATGAAGTTCGAGTTTTGGAACCTGATTCATTGAGAAGGCATTCAGGTTGGCAAGAAAAATTGAATGTAAAATTATGGCGACAAGGAAGCCTACCACTAACTTCTATAAAGAAGGAAGTGTTGCTACTCCTAGATTTCCACAACCTACAAGGTTGACACCACAACAATTGGAAGAAAAAAGAGCAAAAGGGCTTTGCTACAGTTGTGATAGCAAATACACTAAAAGTCATAAGTGTGCTGAGAAGAAATTATTTTACATAGATTGTGAAGAGGAAGAAGAAAATGAACAAGAAGAGGATATACACCAGGAACCAGCTCTAGAAGAGGAAGAAATGAATCTGACCATATCGTGTAATGCACTGGCAGAAATTACCACTCCTCAAACTCTCAAGATAGCAGGACAAATCAAGAAGAAAAAGGTAATAGTGTTGATTGATTCAGGTAGCACCCATAATTTTATTCATTGTAAGGTAGCCAAGGAATTAAATTGTTTCCTATACCCAGCACCAGAATGTCAAGTGATGGTTGCAATGGAGGAACTATAAATTGCTCTGGAAAATGCCATAATATTAAGCTAACCATGGGGGAATATGTATTGACTAGTCCAATGCTTTCCATTCCTATGGGAGGTGTCGATGTTGTACTAGGAGTACAATGGTTACAATCTTTGGGGACGGTAGCTTTTAATTTTCAAGAACTTTTCTTGAAATTTTTTTCAGAAGGAAAGGAAGTCGAATTACGGGGTATTGCAGGGAAGTTGGGAAAGATAATAAGCTCTAATGTCATGACAAATCTTCTAAAGAAAGAACAACGAGGTGTAATTGCACAATTATGCTCACTAGAAGTTCCAACATCAAACTCATCTATTTCTGCAGATCTCCAACAAGTCTTGGACAATCATTCCAAGGTGTTTGAAACTCCCAAAGGACTCCCACCTATTCATGATCATGATCATGCTATTCATTTGATTCCAGGAGGTGTTCCTCCAAACATCAGGCCTTATAGATATTCTTACTTCCAAAAGAGCGAAATTGAACGTATGATTGCAGAAATGTTAGAGGCGGGTATAATTCAACCTAGTCAAAGTTCTTTCTCTGCTCCTGTAGTATTGGTACACAAGAAGGATGGATCATGGCTAATGTGTCCGGATTATAGGGAGCTCAATAAGCTCACCATTAAAGACAAATTTCCCATTCCTGTGATTGATGAATTATTGGATGAATTACATGGAGCAATTTATTTTACCAAGTTGGATCTTCGTTCAGGATATCATCAAATTAGAATGAAGACTCAAGATATTCCAAAAATAGCATTTCAAACTCATGAGGGTCATTATGAATTTTTGGTCATGCCTTTTGGCCTTACCAATGCACCTTCTACATTTCAAGGGTTGATGAATTCCATTTTCAAACCCTTCCTTAGAAAATTTGTGCTAGTATTTTTTGATGATATACTAATCTACAGCATGTCTTGGAAGGATCACGTTGAACATGTTGACAGGGTGCTCAAACTATTGCAGGAGAAACAATTATATGCAAAAACATCCAAATGTTTCTTTGGAGTACAAGAGGTGGAATATCTGGGTCATATTGTATCTCACGAGGGTGTTAAATTAGACCCTAACAAAATTAAAGCTATTAAGGAATGGAAAGTCCCCACAACCATAAAGCAGTTGCGAGGATTTCTCGGGTTAACAGGGTATTATCGCAAGTTTGTTAAGAATTATGGGAGAATAGCAACACCTCTAACAACATTATTGAAGAAAGATGCATTTTCATGGACTCCTGAAGCAACTAAGGCCTTTGAACGTCTTAAAGAGGCAATGTGCCTAGCACCGGTCTTAGCTACGCCAGACTTCACAAAAACCTTTATTGTGGAATGTGATGCCTCAGGAAATGGAATTGGTGCAATTTTAATGCAGGAAGGAAGACCCATTGCTTTTGAAAGTCGTCCAATCAAAGGAAAGTATTTACAGAAACCTATTTATGAGAAGGAAATGTTAGCAATACTACATGCACTAAATAAATGGCGAACTTACCTAATGGGAAGACACTTCAAGGTAAAAATTGATCATGATAGTCTTAAACACTTGTTGGAACAAAGACTATCGTCAGAAGAGCAGCAAAAATGGGTCACAGAGATGTTGGGTTATGACTTTGAAATAATCTACAAAAAAGGAAAGCTTAATGTTGTTGCAGATGCACTCTCAAGAAAGAATGAAGAGGTGGAAGCATTGCTTTGTGCCATTTCTATTATCCAACCAGATTGGATAACCTAAGCAAGAGATGAATGGAAGAAGGACAAAGATGTATGGACACTCATTCAAAAGTTGCAGCAAGATCCTAGTACATCTGATACATTTAGTTGGAAAAATGATTCCTTATGGTACAAAGATCGCTTATATCTTGGTAAGAATTCCCAACTAAAACAAAAGATTCTTCTCGAATTGCACACTTCTCCTTTAGGAGGACACTCGGGATTTTTAAAAACTTACCACAGGGTGAAGAAAGAATTTTTTTGGGATGGCCTTAAATCTGATATTCAAAAGTTTGTGGCGGAATGTTTGGTTTGCCAGCAGAATAAAATGGAAACAATTAAGACCCTGTGACTTCTACAACCTTTATCCATTCCAAGTCAACGTTGGGAGGAGATTTCAATGGATTTTATCACAGGTTTACCTAAGTCTGAAGGAAAGAGTGTCATCATGGTGGTAGTTGATAGACTTACCAAGGACGCACACTTTTGTGCATTATGTCATCCATTTAAAGCAAGTACAGTTGCTACTACATTTATGGATAGAATTCAAAAGCTACATGGAAGCCCAAGGGTTATTGTGAGCGACAGAGATCCCATTTTTACTGGAAATTTTTGGACGGAGTTATTTTCTTGTTTGGGTACTCAATTAGCTCATAGCTCATCTTATCATCCTCACTCTGATGATCAAACTGAGATACTAAATAAATGTTTGGAAGGATATCTTCGTTGTTTTGTATCTGATAAACAAACACAATGGGTCAAGTGGTTACCTCTTGCTGAATGCTGGTATAACACTTCCTTCCATACTGCAACAAAAATGACCCCATTTATGGCACTTTATGGATATCATCCACCATCCATCACATCATCTTTAAGAGAAAATTCGAAGGTTCAAGCAGTGGAAGATCACATCGAGCATCAACAAGAAGTTCTCCAACTCTTAAAGGATAACCTGAATTTGGCACAAAATCGAATGAAACAACAGGCAGATCAACATCGCAGCGAGAGAAGTTTTGATGTAGGAGATTGGGTATTTTTACGGCTACAACCATACAAACAAATGTCCCTCAAGCAAGTAAAGAAGGATAATAAATTATCGCCAAAGTACTATGGTCCTTACAAGGTGTTGCAAAAGATTGGTACTATGGCATACAAATTGGAGCTTCCTGCTTCTTCGCGAGTACATCCAGTTTTCCATGTTTCATGCTTAAAGAAGGTTATAGGTGAAAATCTTCTAGTTCAAACAATATTTCCAGAACTTGATGAGGAAGGAAAATCATATTGGAACCTGAAGCGGTCACAGAAACAAGCACTCGACAACTACGGAATCGATCAATTTCAGAGTATCTCATCAAGTGGAAGAACTTACCCACTGAAGATTCTACATGGGAGGATGAGAATTTTATACAGAAGCACCCAGAGCTACTCAAGTGTTGAGGACAACACCTTTTTGAAGGAGAGGGGCATGTTAGGTCCCTATATTACTAGTATAGTCTCTTATTGTTGTTAGTGTAACCCCCTTATTGTTATTATTGTACCCTTGTAACCCCCATTTTATTATTATTGTGCCCTTAAGGATTACATTATGGCCCACTAGGATCACATTATGGCCCCATGGACTCCTATATATAGAAAGGAGGTTTTGTAAATTGGATCATCCAAGAATTGTTCATTTATGTAATGTATTGGAGGTTGCCCCCTCGAAGTGGCTTATTTCTAAGGCGTTGATATCTCTTTTCTTCTATTTTTGGAGCTGGTTACACAACAAAGTCCCTCCCTATCGGAAAATAAGCTCTTCTTTGATTTACTATAAGTCCATCCCTCTTCGAGAATGGGTTCTTCCTTAAAATTCGTTACCACCCATTTGATGGCTTGTCCAACACCTAAAAGGAAACATGTTATCCTTAATGTTCCTTACATTTTGTTTTCAATTTTCATGCCATTACAACCCCTCTTTGATCCTTTTTTGTTTGACGATAAGGTTTCTCTTCCATCAGAGATTACCACCCATTTCATGGCTTGTCAAACACCTAAAATGAAACATTTTATCCTTAATAATCCTTACTTTTTATTTTGAATTTTCATGTCATTACAACTTCTTATTTTTTTCCGACGATAAAGAAAATATTATTCATTTACATCTCCTCTTTTCTTATGGTACCTTGATTTCCCATTTAGTAATTTTATTACCTTTCACTTAGTCACCTTTTTGTCAATTTTTTTTCTGAACATTTTTTTTCCTCCATTACCTTATTATCTATCATCCATTTTTCCCCTATCTTTTGCATTTAAACTGTTAACACTAGATTAAGAGCAGTTGGTGTGGTGTGGAATAACACACGAGATCCACGATTGGCCGTAGAGGTTTTCCTCAATTTACGTTCAAAGTAATGCTAAAAATTCTACTACTAGCTATGAGGAGTAGACACATCTCAAAGGAAGTAAAATCAATATTGTAAAGTAAAAACAAGAGTTGAAAGACAATGTTTACCAGACGAAAAAATATGAGAAAATTTAGGTTTTAAGATTCTTCATATAAGCATTAATGAAAAAGATATAGTAAATATTTTTTATGTAGTAGATATAGATATTGATGAACAAAGATATAGATAGTTTTATGCCATAGATATATATTGGCGGGAGATGAAAAGCATGATAGAGAATGTGTTAATAGAGAGAATAGATGTTCAACAATTTTTTTTGATTGTGTATTCATGTTTTTTTAGTTTCAAGTGAACAAATAAAACAATAAATTTTATGGTAATTAATATATAATTTAGTGATTAATTAATATATAATTTAGTGATTTTTATTGATTTTGATAGAAAAGAATATCATTTTTAATTGAATAGTGTATATCTTAAGAAAATATTTTTTGGTTTTGTTTTTCATTAATATTAAAATTTTTAAGAAATATTATTATAATTTTATAAATTTATTTGATTAAAAAATATTTTTTATTATTTAAATAAATCACAGTCTCATTGTGTAAACTCCCCCTTAAAAAAAATTACAACTAAAAGAATCCTAAATATCTATTACAATTAAAACAATATCAAAAATTCTAAACAATATGTTTTATTTTAAATATCTAAAATAATTATTTTACAATTATCTAAATAATATATTAGAAAAATCTTTTACTAATACACACAGAATATATATATTTTTAACATAATCGGTTGTTATTTTGTATTCCAAAAAAGAGGAGAAAGAGCTCCAAGTTTACATGCTAGACTGCTCGGAGTGCAGTGGAGGAAGTAGCTACAAAAAAATGCTACGTTTCCTTTGTTCCTAGTTTTCGAAAAGAGTTGAAAAATAGACAGCACATATATGCGGACAAGCTGAGATAGCAGGAAAACAAATTTAAAAGACATTTGTAATAGATGAGGGGAAGTTAATCAATGCTAATATGGTGTGCTGTTGAGACATCAGGATTGTCCTCATTGCTAGCATCCCTCATGTTGTTGGAGTTGGAGCTTGGAGCTGTACGCTTCTCCAACATGAACTTGAGGATTTGTATTGATTCTTCTATGAGTGTGCACTGATTAGAGAGTGTTAAATTGATTTTGAGGAGAGGTGACCCTGTGGAGGAAGACATTAACATCTGCTTCATGTTTTTCATCCAAGATTTTTACTTTTGTTTGCAGCTTTGCATCAAGGATTTTTTAGTGAGCTCTGATTTGTTCAAGCTCAGCTTGAATATCCGTGTAGTGGAGACAATCTTCACTGCGAGCCATACTGGAGGAAAATCTTGATCCGAGGGCTGGCGCAGTCTCCGTTGAAGGTAGAGAAAGGCAAGGATGACAAGGGCACAGCTTAGGGAGGTAGATGAGAGGGGCAGCAGAAGCGAAGGCAGAGGGATAACGCCTAAGTTAGGCAAAGGAGACAACGTCGAATAAGCTGAGTAGCATAACGGAGTAGCGACGAAATAGATGGGCAGCGGAGGGAGTGGACAGCCCAAAAAAATAGACAGAGGAGCATAACAGGGAGGCTATTACCACGCGGGCAAGGAGCAGGAGGATGACTAATAGAGTAGGGAATTGAAGGATAAATAGAGCCGCGCAGGAAGAGGGAGCCAGCTCGAGGGGAGACCCAAAGAGCTAAGATCACGGGAAGGTGGAGGTTGAAGGTACGATTAAGGCATGACAGTGCAGAAAAGCCAGAGTGAGGAATCACATGAGATCTTAAGATAGACTAAAGCGAGATCATGGCAGGGGATTGATATTTAGTTCATCATTACACAAAAATTGCCTGGGATTTCATGCACAAGCTCTACTGGTAATAAGGTTGGCCTCCTTGTTGTTTTTGAGGAGAATGTGATAGAATGAAGTGCCTTCCATACCTTCTAAAAGGTTGCGGCATCTGCTGATCGTCTGGTGAAGGCTATGTTTTTTATTGGGCAGTCATGCTTCATCATGTTGATAACAATGGAGGAATCGCCAAAAATCATTGCATTTGAAATGCTAAGCTTTTTTTAGCTGATACAAACCTTGGAGGAGGGCAAAGGCCTCAACTCTGTTGTTGGAGAGGGTTCCAAGGCCCCATTAAAAAGTTGTGAGAATAGTTCCTTTCGCACTTCTAATGATGCCTCTAGCTCCTGCAATGCTCAGATTCATTTTTGAAGCACCATCGAAGAAAAGAGTAGGTTTGGCGCTACTATTAATCCACTCAGTGAAGTCAACTTCGTTGAGACGAATCTTCCAGCTTGTGTTTGTTCTGGAGCTGATTAGAAGGTGGCTTAATACCGTTAGCTCTGTCCCAAAGGTCGCCAAGGAAGCTCCTTTCCTCAACACAAAGTTCGTTGTAGTCAATTACGCTGTTGCACTTGGCAGAGATAGTTTCAAGGGTGAGGCTCCATGACTTACTGTAAACTTTCCTAAAAGAAGGCTCCTTTTTTTTGAATATCTCCATGTTCCTAGTAAGAAAAATGTTCCATAAAACTACATATAGAAGTGTATCCCAGATCCTCTTCGAAATTTTGCTCTTTTTTTCCCCCAAGGGTAGTTTCTTTTCCAGGAGTGGAGAACCTCAGCAATGGAGCCATGATGTGCCCAGCAAGGCTAGTAGGAAGGGATGAGCTCAAGCCAGCAGCGTGCATCAAAGGGGAACCCAATGAAGAGATGGAGAGCAGTCTCTTCAGCATTTTGACAATTTGGGCACACTGATGGCCCGAGCACACCTCTTTTCTTGAGATTTTCTGAATTTAGAATTTCTTCTTTCAAGAGTGTCCATATGAAGATCTTAATCTTGGGGATTTCTTCCGATTTCCATACTGCTTTCCAATTGGGCCAAATAGGGGCCGAATAGTAGTCATTGCAGAGGTGCTGATAGGAGGCTTTGATGGAAAAGGCCGAGCCCGAGGGGTCCCATCGAAATTCATCTATACTGTATTTTTTATAGGAGCTGAACCACAGAGGTGGGATTGGAGGTTGTCAAGGTCAGCTTCAAGATGGGCTAGGACTTTGGGAAAATGCCAACTAGTCCAGATTTGAGATTGATCATCCCATTTATAAAATTGACTTAAGAAGCTAAGGCTTGCCCTGAACTTATCAAGAAGTGGGAGGAATGAGCACGGCAGCAGGGCACGAATCTGGTAAACTCAGAACCTCGGGGGGCAGCAACTTCGGCCATGCAGAACGTAGCCATCGTGACGCGAGGAGGAAAGAAAACGGGGGAGGATGCTCGTGAGAAGGAGCCGATCCCCGAGATCAGGCCTGCCATCTCGCAACAAATGATCAAGCCAGAAGCACCGAGGAAGTACTTCCAGGAGGTGGTGGAGACCTTTTCCCGGCTGAGGGGAGACAAAGGCCTTGAGATACCCATGATGACCGATACCGGGGAACAGAGTGCTACGGGGGATCTGATTGAGGAATGGCTCCAACTACTCCTCAAAATTGTTGATAATGCTTCAATGTGGGAACAGCTCAAGCATACCTTGGAGGATGTACTGCAGGGGAACACAGGGGTGAGGGAACCCTCGAACATAGCACCCCAGTACGTACAGCGAGTCAAGCGGAACAAACGAAGAACGGGAAAGAGTTCCGACTCAACACGCAGGTTGCGGGATTTCAGATCATAGATACCATGCTCGACTTGGAATCAGACGTCAATATCTTGCCTCGGAAGACGTGGGATGCTCTTGAGTGGCCACGACTGACTGATTCACCAATCTAGCTTAGGATGGCGAACCAGTATTGCATTGTGTCGCTTGGTCGACTCGAAGATGTCGAGGTCGACATTGCAGGGGTGAAGACTTACACAAACTTTGAGGTTATTGATATCATGGGAGACAAGGATCCCTACCCTGCATTGCTAGGAATCGGCTGGGCTTTAGAGAATTATGCCATCATTGACCTCAAAAAGGAGCTGATGATTTTTGAGGACGGAGAGGTCCAAGTCACTCAGCCTCTCGACCCGTATCAAGGCCCGAGGTATACAGAAACTATGGATAATAGGAAGGATGCTCAGATGTTGGAAAACCTCTATCAGATGACGGCAGGGAAGCGGGAGGATTATATTTACCCGATGGCGACCGGCTCCGTGAGTTGGCGCAGTGTCTAGAGCTCGGAGCTGGGATTGGAACTTGCCTGGGAAGACTGGCAGCACGGGGGGTATGAGACCAGCACGCGGAGATGTGCCAACATTGCCAGAGTCTGTTGGATTGGAGCAGAGATAAGGGAGTACCCCACCCTGTCCGACATGCACGCAGTCAACCCATTCATTGCCAAGAGAGAAGAAGAGGTACCGAAGGAGAACAGAATACCACTTCTGGACGTAGCACTCCAGTCCAAATCCGCAAGATGGTGGAAAAATCACCGCAACTCCATGTCACAGTGGAGTTGTCTAGCGGCGGCTTTGAGAGCGCGGTTCAAGGAAGACGAAGGACCTTGGAGCAAGTAGAGGTACCAGGGAACTTCTGATCCGTGAGACCACCTGAAAACCTGTCAGGAGCAGTGGCGTGGCATCGGCTGCTCGGAGGCGCTGTGGGGACATCGGTTTTTCCACTACCTAGATACCATCCCCCATGCTTGGTACTTAGAAGAAGAAAGAAAAAGAGGGACCAGCTCCTGGCAGGAAGTCGCGAACAAATTTGTCTGGTGCTTTTCATTCGAAGGGGAGACAGAGCTGGTGTCCCAGGCATTACAGGGCATAAAGGGGGTACTATTTCTCCGCGATCCAGAGACCGACGAGAGAACATTAGCGCTCAATCCGGAGGGCAGGCGTGAGCTGGCTTGCCAACGGATCGACGACGAGCCAGACGATGACAGTTTGGAGCACCTAAGGCACCTATATTTTGAAGAGACGGAAGGCGAGCGGAACATCAAAGAAAAGCTGACAACTGAAGGCGTCCATCTCCTGCTACTGAAGACAAAGAAGCTAAATATCGGCACTATGGAAAAACCCAAACTGGCTATAGTTGGGGACTACTGGGACGAGGAGATGACAAAGGAAATTTTCAGCCTCTTCCATGAATACGAAGACCTATTCCCTTTATCGGTTGCAGACTTAAAGGGCATCGAAGGGGACCTCGGAGAAATGCGCATTGTGCTGAAACCGAACGCCAGGCCCGTGAAGCATCGACCTTATCGTTTTAACCCGCAGATCAAGGAAAAAGTCAAGTTGGAGATCGATAAAATGCTGACAGCAGGTCTAATCTTCCCCGTCGAAGAAGCATAGTGGGTGAGTCCCATCTTCATTCATAATAAGAAGGACAAGTTAGAAATCCATGTCTGTGTGGATTACCGAAGCTTAAACAACGCCTGCATTCATGACCCGTTTCCCACCCCCTTTAGTGACGAAGTATTGGACAACATTGCGGGAAATGTGGCCTACTCCTTCACTGATGGATTTTTGGGCTACCATCAGGGGTGCATTGCGAAAGAGGACAAAATGAAGACGACGTTCACCACCGAGTGGGGGTCTTTTGCATACCACGTGATGCCATTCGGGTTGAACAATGCCCCTGCTGTGTTTTCCCGGATTGTCATCGCTGCTTTTTGGGAGTACATTCATAAGTTCCTGGAAGTCTACATGGATGATTGGACCGTCTATAGTTTGCTGAAAGACCACGCCACCCTGCTATGCATCATGTTCGATCGGTGTCGACAATTGCATATTTCCTTGAACTTGAAGAAATGCATCTTTGCGGTTCCCTTCGGAACGCTATTAGGACATGTGGTGTGCAAGCAAGGGGTCTGCATCGACCCCGCCAAGGTAGCCGTGATCGTCCACATGGAAGCCTCAGAAACGGTAAAGTAGTTGCAATCACTGCTAGGGCACATGGGTTATTACAGACGGTTCATTAGGAATTACACGGAGATCACTGCGCCTTTGGAAAAGTTACTCCCGAAATCAGAAGTGTTCCAGTGGACGGATGACTGCAGGATAGCCCTTGACACCCTCAAGGAGAAGCTGGCAACGACACCCATTTTGTTCCATCCAGATTGGGATAAGCAGTTCCACGTGCATATCGATGCTTCCGGTATTGCACTAGGGGCTATCTTGGCACAACCAGGAGAGACGACAATTGACCACCCAGTCTACTTTGCCAGTCGGAAATTGTCTAATGTGGAGCGGAATTACACCACCACGGAAAGGGAAGCCCTCGCAATGGTGTACTCGCTCCAGAAGTTCCGCCACTACCTCCTAGGAGGTAAGTTTAAGTTCTTCACTGATAACTCCGCATTGAAGTACCTAGTCAATAAACCTGTGTTGGAAGGATGGATATGCAGATGGCTTGTACTCGTCCAAGAATTCACCTTCGAGGTGATCGTCAAGCCCGGGAGGCTGAACGTCAGGCCTGATCACTTATCCAGGTTAGAGACGGGGGAGAATGAGGGATCTCTCGATGATCAGCTCCCTGATGCTGATTTTTTCCGGATAGAAGCCATCCCAGATTACTTGGCCGACATTGCAACTTACCTAACCACGAGGCAGTGCCCTCAGCACTACACTCCGATCCAGAAACGGCACTTGGTCGTCCGTGCCGCCAAATACCAACTGATTGCAAGACAATTGTATAAATTGGGCCTGGATGAGATTCTGCGAAGATGTGTCCTCGACCATGAACGTGAGGCCGTGCTGTGGGAATGCCATAGCGGCATTGCGGGAGGACATGTGGGGGCGAAACCCACCACTAGGAAAGTGCTACAAGCTAGACTCTGGTGGCCGACGGTCCATGCAGGCAGTAAATCATTTGTTAAGAAATGAGATGTTTGTCAGCAAACGGGGAGGCCCTCTCACAGAGACGAGCTACCGCTACACCCGGTGAACGTGTTGCGGCCATTTGAGAAATGGGCGATTGATTTTGACGGCCCCATAGTCTCGGTAGCCAGGCATTCCAAGGCCCGGTACATCATTACTGCCACCGAATACCTCACCCTGTGGGCCGAGGCAGCGGTGGTACGGGACTATATGGCCAATACAGCAGCTCGATTCATTTTTTAACATATCATTAGCAGGTTTGGTTTCCCACGGAGCTTAACCAGTGATCAAGGTACGCACTTCATTAATGACAAGATCAGATCGTTGTTGGACACCTTCCTGATCCAACATCACAAAAGTAGCTCGTACCACCCGTAGGCCAATGGCACTGTTGAAGCGTTCAACAAAATCCTCGAAAAGGGTTTGAAAAAGATCTGCAATGCCAAGCGAGATGATTGGGACGAGCGGTTGCCAGCTACACTATGGGCCTACCGAACTACGGTGAAGCGTTTGACCAATCAAACACCATTCCAGCTGGTGTATGGTCTTGAAGCTATGATTCTCGCCGATTTCACCATACCGAGTCTCCTAATCGCCACATCCCTAAAGTTCTCGAAAGAGGAATCACTACAAGAGCACCTCCACGAATTGCAAGAACTGGATGAGGCCCGGTTCCTGGCCGAGTTTCACCAAAAGGTTCAAAAGGACAGGTAGAAGGCGTGGCATGACCGCCACATCAAGAGCAAAACGTTCCAGGTTGGAGGTAAGGTTCTCCTATACGATAGCAGGTTTGAAAAGTTTCCGGGAAAACTGCAAATGCACTGGTTGGGACCCTACTTTGTCGTCGAGATTAGGGATTCCGGAGCTGTTTAGTTAGCTCAACTGGACGGTATTGTTTTACCTGGGTGGGTGAATGGCGCACGCCTGAAGCCCTACCATGACTAAGTTTCTTTCACCTTTCATTAATAACTATCACACCCGAGAGAAGCCGTAGAGTAGCGTAGTTGAATAACTCTCTCGCAACCAGGATGAGCATAGATAGTGTTCGTTGTCCATGCATAGGTCGTCAATAACCGCTATGTTGCGGGGAATGCACATCAACCGATTGTGGTTGGGGAGGGGCGTGTCCAGCATGTCATCCCCATAGGATAAGCAAACGTGTCAAGTGTTAGTCCATATCATTTCAGTTAGTACTTGTGTCAGTCCATAGGATTGCCTAGATTTGCAACATAAATTTCCATAATTAGAAGTAATCTTGCAGTAATCATTTTGCCATAATTCGAAGTAACCTCAGCCGTCACGTACGCCCATTCCCCCATACCACCATCAGCAGATGTCAGAACACACTTCAGCAGGTGACTGATTGCACGATTATCGGCGTGGAGGATGCCAGCATAAATTAATTCGTTATGGGGTCTCATCAACCTCACTCATGCCGGGTAATTACATAACCTGCATGAAGAAAAGCACGAAAATGCCAGAGATATCCGAGTTAGAATTAGAAATTGGAGCAGAACCAGAGCAGTGGAAGTATCCAAAAGCACAGAGCCAAGAGAATGGGCCGAGACCGATTCTACAACTGTATCAATGCCGAGTGAAGATTACAAGAGCCAACCCAGCAATAGTAGAACCAAAGCTCGACAGTCGGATTCATAAAACGGAGTCCCTCGTAGGGAAGTATGATAGTGCTGCCCTCATAGATGCAGACCTCACGGACTCATAAAACGGAGTCCCTCGTAGGGAAGTATGATAGTGCTGCCCTCATAGATGCAGACCTCACGGACTCTTTTGAGTTCCCAGCGCTTAAACGCCAGGGGTATATGGAATGTTATACCTCAGAAGCAAGGCGTGCAGCAAACCGAATCTTGCCGGAGTTTCGAGGCCTCCAGCAATCCTCCATTCTGAATTTAAGAAATCTTCCAGTATTCGGGACAACAAGACTAGCCATGCAATGTACCAAGTTCTTGCTCAGTGGCATCCAGAATGGGTCATTGTGGTTGGGCAAAGAAATTTCAATCCACGCCGAGGATATCCATCGGCTCACAGGGCTCTCACAGAACGACCCAGATGTATCCTCTTCATGTCAGACCACTTCCAAACGAGTAAAGAAGTCGGGAGATGCGGACTATTATGAAAAATATGGAACACGACGGGGAGGAAAGGGAGCGAAAATGGAACTTATCAACAAGCCCGAAGTCAAGTTCGCATGTTACCTCATTGCCAGTAAGATAATGAGGCACTATACGAAGGGAGAATGTACCTTGGATTCCATTTCCATTGCGGAGCATTAGGTCCAGGGGGATAAGTTGAACTGGTGCTCCTTCCTGCTGAAGGAGCTTTTTGTCGCATGCGAAGACAATTACAAGAGGGCCACGAGCTTTATTTATGGGTATTTGATAGTTGCATTTGCCACATGGAAGTGGCATACTCCCCTTGTCAGGCTGCCGGTAGAAATAGTGGAGGGTCAACCTCTGGCAATGAAATTCGTCTCGTGGAAGGTGTCGGGTGATCCCAACACCAAAGAGGTCAATGCAGAGGCATTCTGGAGTTGGTATGGCTTAATGACAGATGTGGTAACAGGCCAACAGAGGGTGCCCAGGAGTCTTTTGGATGGATACAGCGAGCAGGTATGGTTCGGGGTCAGCCACAGGCATACCTTCCTCCGACCTACTTGCATGCCGGAAGAGACATTTCACATGCGGCCGCTGAAGTTCCAACTCGACAACGCAACCTTCCACAATGAAGTTTGTTTGTGGCCGGGGGTCGCGATGGAAGTCCGAAGCGGGGTACCCACGTATAATTTCGATCATATGCTACCGCAACAACTGCCTGGTGAATCAGAAGCGGAGGCGACACAAAGGGTCTCCAACATGCAGCTCGCCCCACTCATTCGCCAATTGAACACTAAAGTACGTAGCCTCAACGAAGTGGTCTGGGTTGTCTCAAGCGGTGCCACTCCTTTCCCTGTTTTTTCTGAGTTTCAACTTTCTTAGTCCTCCCCCATTCCTAATGTTTTATTTACTTCACCGAGTCCGACTACCCCGATGGGGGAAAAGAGCAAGTCCACAAACCCCTTAGAAGCTCCCCAGGCCAAGCGGGCCCAAACCATAGAGTCGAGTTCAGTGGTGGACCTCACTGAGGAGGATCCACCCCGGCCACTGAGTCTAGGGGTGCCTATATAGGAAAAACCATTCGTCGACACAGGGGAAATAGGGGGGATTCCACCTCAACCTCCCATTGACCCCTCCGACTTCATCAACATTCGGATTTCACCAACACGTACCACTCCACCTCTGCCTACCACTTCATCCACACCATCCAACTCATCCGCCACCATGTCAGACCCAGTAATCCAAGATTTAATCAATGGGGACCATGGGGCCGAGGTTGACTCGAGAACATCAGTGGTACCATTGGTTAACCCCGCTGGGGACCCCTAGGTTACTTTTTCTGCTATAATCACAAAGATGGTGCAAATCGTTGTAGACACGGCTGAGGCACAGCCTGAGCCTACTCTATTTCCACAAGCCATCCCCACAGACCAGCAGGAGCGGCCATACCCGAATATGGCGGACTCCGTCCCCCATCCAACTGCACCGTCGTCCCCTCAAAAACACTCCACCAAATCAGTTGCTAGTGGGCAACCACTACATGAAAGATGGCCGAATCAAAGTACTTTGGGGCCCGACAACTTAGAGACGTGGGGTATGGCTCAGCTGTACCACTTTATTCGGAGGGCAGCCCAGCAGGTGGAAAGGCTTCACTCCGAACTGCAACAGAGGTGTGAACAACAATAGCAACAGATCATCGTGCTTACTGAATAGCGCGAGTAGCTCACGGCAGCACACGGGAAGCTCCAGGGCCAGATAAATGAAGTGGTCAGGGTGTTTACAAGACTATGGGCGGCCATCGAGGCTCACTACACTCGAATGCCTACAGATGTGCGAGAAACAGACATATTACAGCGGGCCATCCACCTTAGAGTAGCATTCACTGACCTCCACAAGGAAAATGCAGAGCTCCAAGCAGCGTTAGCAACACGGCCAGCACTGCTCTATCTAGAGGCAGTCTACACAGCACAAATTATAGAGAAACAGGACCAGGTCACCCAGATGTAGGGAGCTCTCACTTCTGCAGCGTGCAATGCTTATGACCTCTTGAAAGGTCTCCAAGAATGCTCAATGATCCTTACGGTAAAGACTCAGCCCATTTCAGCGTAGCTGCAACAAATTTCGAAAGAGATTCAGGATACCATGGACCCCTCACAGTTGGACAAGCTATACGCTCAGGCGGATGCTCTGGAGGTCCAGATCTAGCAGACAGAGGCCAGCTCGGCAATGGCTAAGCAAGCAATTCGAGAGCTTCGCCAGCCTCTCCAACTCAGCGCTCGGACAATGCAGCAGTTAGCCGCCGAAGCCGAAACCCAAATCAACACAGTATTCGAAACGGTACCAGCGCCTGTCCGGGAGGCAGCTGTCACCAAGATCGCCACAGAGACAGATGCATCGTTACAGGGGTGGCAGCGAGCTGTGACAACCTTCAACGAGCTTAAGGCTTCAGCGTTGAGCAAGGTCCCGGAGTTGGTGCCCTTGTTTGGGCAACAGACTGAAGGTGCACAGCAAGAACAGGGCACGGGGTCTGGTGGAGCAATGGAAGTGGAGACAATGATCTGTGATTGACTCGGGACGAGTCAATAAACTGTGGTCGGGGCCTGTTGGGGCCCTTGTTTTGAATTTTGAATAAAGAACAAATTTTTGGGTTGCGGATCGACACATGGCAGCTGCAACTCGGTGAGTAGTGGAGTTACCGAGGTTGCAGAAGAACATAAGATAGCTGATAAAGCTGACGAAGATAAGTGCAGACAAAGAAGAGATATGGCAGAGAACAGATAGCGGAACTCAGAGGAAACAGATAGAAGCCGAAAGCAACTGAAGAAGAACACAAGAGGAACCAGCAGTTGCGATTGCGAGTGAATAAATACGCTGTCACCCAGGTTTCGCAGAGAAACAGGTCTCGCAAGCAAGACCCAGGTTCAGGGATTGTTGCCAACAAGGGAGTCCGTTGTAATCTAGAACCACGCCGGCATTTTCACCCTACTCGGGAGAGCAAAGAGTCTCACCCGAGGCATGTTGCGACCACATGCAGTCCCTAACAGGCCTCGACCATAGTTTCTTGACTCGTCCCGAGTCAATCATAGATCACTGTCTCCACTTCCATTGCTCCACCGGACCCCGTGCCCTGTTCTTGCTATGCACCTTCAGACTGCAGCCCAAACAAGGGCCCCAACTCCGGGACGCTGAAGCCTTAAGCTCTTTGAATGTTGTCATAGCTTGCTGCCATCCCTGTAACAATGCGTCTGTCTTTGCGGCGATCTTGGTGACAACTGCCTCCCCGACGGGCATCGGTACCATTCTGAATACTGTGCTGATTTGGGTTTCGGCTTCGGCAGCTAACTGCTGCATTGTTCGGGCGCTGAGTTGGAGAGGTTGGCGAAGCTCCCGAATTTCTTACTTGGCCATTTCCGAGCTAGCCTCTGTCTGCTAGATCTGCACCTCTAGAGCATCCGCCTGAGCGTATAGCTAGTCCAACTATGAGGGGTCCGTGGCATCCTGAATCTCTTTCGAAAGTTGTTGTAGCTGTGCTGAAATGGGCTGAGTCTTTACCGTAAGGGCCGTTGAGAATTCTTGGAGACCTTTCAGGAGGTCATAAGCATCGCGCGCTGCAGAAGTGAGAGCTCCCTGCATCTGGGTGACCTAGCCCTGTTTCTCTGTAATTTGTGCTGTGTAGACTGCCTCTGGATCGGGCAGCACTGGCTGTGCTGCTAACGTTGCTTGGAGCTTTGCATTTTCCTTATGTAGGTCAATGAATGCTACTCTGAGGTGGATGGCCCCTTGTAATATGTCTGTTTTTGGCACATCTGTAGGCATCCGAGTGTAGTGAGCCTCGACGGTCGGCCATAGTCCCGTAAACACCCTGGACACTTCATTTATCTGGCCCTGGAGCTACCTGTGTGCTGTCGTGAGCTGCTCGCGCTGTTCAGTAAGCGCGGTGATCTGTTGCTGTTGCTATTCACTATTGCAGTTCGGAGTGAAGCCATTCCGCCTGCTGGGCTGCCCTCTGAATAAAGTGGTACAGCTGAGCCGTACCCCATGTCTCTAAGTTGTCGAGCCCCGAAGTACTTTGATCCGGCTGTCGAACCTGCAGTGGTTGCCCATTGGCAACTGATCTGGTGGAGTGTTCTTGAGGGGACGGTGGCGGAGTCGGATGGGGGGCTTCTTCCGCCATATTCAGGTCTGGCCGCCACTGCTGGTCTGTGGGGATAGCCTGTGGAAATAGAGTAGGCTCAGGTTGTGCCTCAGCCGTGTCTACAACGATTTGCACCATCTGTGTGATTATAGCAGAAAAAGTGAGCTAGGGGTCCCCAGCGGGGTTGACCGGTGGTACCACTGCTGTACTCGAGTCAACCTCGGGCTCGTGGTCCCCATTGATTAAATCTCAGATTACTGGGTCTGACACGGTGGCAGATGAGTTGGATGGTGCGGACAAAGTGGTAAGCGGAGGTGGAGCGGTACATGGTGGTGAAAGCCAAATGTTGATGAAGTCGGAGGGGTCAATGGGAGGTTGAGGTGGAATCCCCCTATTGCCCCTGTGTCGACGAATGGTTCTTCTTGTATAGGCACCCCTGGACTCAGTGGCTGGGCTGGATCCTCCTCAGTGAGGTCCACCACTGGACTCGACTCTATGGTTCGGGCCCGCTTGGCCTGGGGAGCTTCTAAGGGGATTGTGGACTTGCTCTTTTCCCCCATCGGGGTAGTCATCGGACTCGGTGAAGTAAATAAAACATTAGGAATGGGGGAGGTGATGGAGGTTGTGTGGAGAAGCGGGTTGGACTGAGAAAGCTGAAACTCAGAAAAAACAGGGAAGGGAGTGGCATCGCTTGAGACAACCCGGACCAGTTCATTGAGGTTGCGTACCTTAGTGTTCAATTGGCGAATGAGTGGGGCGAGCTGCATGTTGGAGACCCTTTGTGCCGCCTCCACTTCCGATTCACTAGGCAGTTGCTATGGTAGCATCTGATCGAAATTGTATGTGGGTACCCCGCTTCGGACTTCCATCACGATCCCCGGCCACGAACAAACTTCATTGTGGAAGGCTGCGTCGTTGAGTTGGAACTTCAGCGGCCGCATGTGAAATGTCTCTTTCGGCACACAAGTAGGTCGGAGGAAGGTGTGCCTGTGGCTAACCCCGAACCATACCTGCTCGCTATATCCATCCAACAGATTCCTGGGCACCCTCTGCTGGCCTGTTACCACATCTGTCATTAAGCCATACCAACTCCGGAATGCCTCTGCATTGACCTCTTTGGTGTTGGGATCACCTGACACCTTCCACAGGACGAATTTCATTGCCAGAGGCTGACCCTCCACTATTTCTACCGGCAGCCTGACGAGGGGAGTATGCCACTTCCACATGGCAAATGCAACTATCAAATACCCATAAATAAAACTCGTGGCCCTCTTGTAATTGTCTTCGCATGCGTCGAACAACTCCTTCAGCAGGAAGGAGCACCAGTTCAACTTAGCCACCTGGATGCAGTGCTCCGCAATGGAAATGGTATCCAGGGTACATTCTCCCTTCGTGTAGTGCCTCATTGTCTTATTGGCAATGAGGTAACATGCGAACTTGACTTCGGGCTTGTTGATAAGTTCCATTTTCGCTCTTTTTCCTCCCCGTCGTGTTCCATATTTTACATAATAGTCCGCATCTCCCGACTTCTTTGCTCGTTTGGAAGTGGTCTGACATGCAGAGGATACATCCGAGCCGTTCTGTGAGAGCCCTGTGAGCCGGTGGATATCCTCAGCGTGGATTGGAATTTCTTTGCCCAACCACAATGACCCATTCTAGATGTGACTGAGCAAGCTTGGTACATTTCATGGCTGGTCCTATTGTCCCGAATACTGGCAGATTTCTTAAATTCAGAATGGAGGATTGCTAGAGGCCTCAGAACTCCGGCAAGATTCTGTTTGCTGCACGCCTTGCTTCTGAGGTATAACATTCCATATACACCTGGCGTTTAAGCGCTAGGAACTCGAAAGAGTCCGTGAGGTCTACATCTATGAGGGCAACACTATCATACTTCCCTACGAGGGACTCCGTTTTATGAATCCGACTGTCGAGCTCCGGTTCTACTACTGCTGGGTTGGATCTTGTCATCTTCGCTCGGCGTTGATACACTTGTAGAATCGGTCTCAGCCCCTTCTCTTGGCTTTGTGCTTTTGGATACTTCCGCTGTTCTAGTTCTGCTCCAATTTCTAATTCTAACTCGGATATCTCCGACATTCTCGCTCTTTTCTTCATGCAGGTTATGTAATTACCTGGCACGAGTGAGGTTGATGAGACCCCATAACGAATTAATTCCTGCTGGCATCCTCCACGGCAATAATCGTGCGATTAGTCGCCTATTGAAGTGTGTTCTGTCATCTGCTGACAGTGGTATGGGGGAATGGGCGAATGCAACGGATGAGGTTACTTCGAATTATGGCAAAATGATTACTGCAAGGTTACTTCTAATTATGACAATTTATGTTGCAAATCTAGCCGATCCTACGGACTGACACAAGTACTAACTGAAATGATATGGACTGACACTTGACACGTTTGCTTATCCTACGAGGATGACACGCTGGAAACACCCCTCCCTGACCACAATCAGTTGAGGTGCAGTCCTCGCAACATAGAGGTTATTGAGGACCTATGCATGGACAACGAACACTACCTATGCTCAGAGCGGTTGCGGGAGAGTTATTCAACTACGCTACTTTACGGTTCTCTCAGGTGTGAGAGTTATTAATGAAAGGCGAAAGAAACTTAGTCATGGTAGGGATTCAGGCGTCCACCATTCACCCACCCAGGTAAAATAGTACCATCCAGTTGAGCCGACCGAACGGCTCCGAAATCCCTAATCTCGACGACGAAGTAGGGTCCCAACCAGTGCATTTGCAGTTTTCCCAGAAACTTCTGAAACTTGCTATCATATAGGAGAACCTTACCTCCAACTTGGAACGTTTTTCTCTTGATGTGGTGGTCATGCCACGCCTTCTGCATGTCCTTCTGAACCTTTTGGTGAAACTCGGCCAGGAACCGGGCCTCATCCAGTTCTTGTAATTCATGGAGGCGCTCCTGTAGTGATTCTTCTTCCGAGAACTTTAGGGATGTGGTGATTAGGAGACTCGCTATGGTGAACTCGGCGGGAATCACAGCTTCACGGCCATACACTAGTTGGAACGGTGTTTGATTGGTCAAACGCTTCACCGTAGTTCGGTAGGGCCATAGTGCAGCTGGCAACCGCTCGTCCCAATCATCCCGCTTGGCATTGCAGATCTTCGTCAAACCCTTTTTGAGGATTTTGTTGAATGCTTCAACAGTGCCATTGGCCTGTGCATGGTATGGGCTGCTTTTGTGATGTTGGATCAGGAAGGTGTCCAACAATGATTTGATCGTGTCATTAATGAAGTGCATACCTTGATAACTGGTTAAGCTCCGTGGGCAGCCAAACCTGTTGATGATGTGTTCAAAAATGAATCGAGCTGCTGTATCGGTCGTACAATCTCGTATCGCCATTGCCTCGGCCCACCGAGTGAGGTAGTCGGTGGCAGTGATGATGTACCGGGCCTTGGAATGCCTGGCTACCAGGGCTATGGGGCTGACAAAATAAACCGCCCATTTCTCAAATTGCCGCTACACGTTCACCGGGTGTAGCGGTAGCTTGTCTCTATGAGAGGGCCTCGCCGTTCACTGACAACCATCACATTTCTTAACAAATTATTTACTGTCTGCATGGACCGTTGGCCACCAAAGTCTAGCTTGTATCACTTTCCTGGCAGCGGGTTTCACCCCCACATGTCCTCCCACAGCACGGACTCACGTTCATGGTCGAGGACACATCTTCGCAAAATCTCATCTAGGTCCAATTTATACAACTGTCCTGCAATTAGTTGGTATTCGACAGCACGGACGACCAAGTGTCGTTTCTGGATCAGAGTGTAGTGCTGAGTGCACTGCCCCGTGGTTAGGTAAGTTGCGATGTCTGCCAAGTAATTTGGGATGGCTTCTATCCGGAAAAGATCAACATCAGGGAGCTAATCATCGAGAGAGCCCTCGTTCTCCCCCATCTCTAACCGGGATAAGTGATCGGGCCCGACGTTCAGCCTCTCGGGCTTGACGATCACCTCGAAGGTGAATTCTTGGAAGAGTAGAAGCCATCTGCATATCCGTCCTTCTAACACAGGTTTATTGACTAGGTACTTCAATGCGGAGTGATTAGTGAAGAACTTAAACTTACCTCCTAGGAAGTAGTGGCAGAACTTTTGGAGCGAGTACACCATTGCGAGGGCTTCCCTTTCCGTGGTGGTGTAATTCCACTCCGCATTGGACAATTTCCAGCTGGAAAAGTAGACGGTGGTCAACTATCGTCTCTCTTGGTTGTGCCAAGACAGCCCCTAGTGCAATACCAGAAGCATCGATATGCACGTGGAACTGCTTATCCTAATCTGGATGGACCAGAATGGGTGTCGTTGCCAACTTCTCCTTGAGGGTGTCAAGGGCTATCCTGCAGTCATCCATCCACTGGAACACTTCTGATTTCCAGAGTTACTTTTCCAGAGGCGGAGTGATCTTCGCGTAATTCCTGATGAGCCGTCTGTAATAACCCATGTGCCCTAGCAGTGATCGCAACTACTTTACCGTTTCCGAGGCTTCCATGTGGATGATCATGGCCACCTTGGCGAGGTCAACGCAGACCCCTTGCTTGCACACCACATGTCCTAATAGCGTTCCGAAGGGAACCTCAAAGATGCATTTCTTCAAGTTGAAGGAAATCTGCAATTTTCGACACCGATCAAACATGATGTGTAGCAGGTTAGCGTGGTCTTTCAACAAACTGTAGACGGTCCAATCATCCATGTAGACTTCCAGGAACTTATGAATGTACTCCTGAAAAGCATTGATGACAATCCGGGAAAACACAGTGGGGGAATTCTTTAACCCAAATGGCATCATGGGGTATGAAAATGACCCCCACTCGGTGGTGAACATCGTCTTCGTTTTGCCCTCTTCCGCAATGCGCACCTGATGGTAGCCCAAAAATCCATCAGTGAAGGAGTAGGCCTCATTTCCTGCAATGTTGTCCAACACTTCTTTGTTGAAGGGGGTGGGAAATGGGTCATGAATGCAGGCGTTGTTTAAGCTTCGGTAATCCACACAGACGCAAATTTCTGACTTATCCTTATTATTTTGAATGACGATGGGACTCACCCACTCTACTTCTTCCACATGGAAGATTAGACCTGTTGTCAGCATTTTATCGATCTCCAACTTGACTTTTTCCTTGATCTGCGGGTTCAACCGATAATGTCGATGCTTCACGGGCCCGGTGTCCGGTTTCAGCACAATGTGCATTTCTCTGAGGTCCCCTTTGATGCCCTTTAAGTCTACAACCGGTAAAGGGAATAGGTCTTCGTATTCCTGGAGGAGGCTGAAAATTTCCTTTGTCATCTCCTCGTCCCAGTAGTCCCCAACTATAGCCAGGTTGGGTTTTTCCTCCGTGCTGATATTTAGCTTCTTTGTCTTCAGCGGCAGGAGATGGACGCCTGCAGTGGTCCGTTGTTATTTGATGTTCAGCTCGCCTTCCATCTCTTCAAAATATAGGTGCCTTAGGTCCTCCAAACTGTCATCGTCTGGCTCGCCGTCGATTCGTTGGCAAGCCAACTCACACTTGCCCTCCGGATTGAGTGCTGATGTTCTCCCATCGGTCCTTGGATCGCAGAGAAACAATACCCCCTTTATGGCCTGTAATGCCTGGGACACCAGCTCTGTCTCTCCTTCGAATGAAAAGAACCAGACAAATTTGTTCACGACTTCCTGCCAGGAGCTAGTCCCTGTTTTTCTCTCTTCTTCTAAGTATCAGGCATGGGGGATGGTATCCAGGGAGTGGACAAATCGATACACCCACAGCTCCTTTGGGTACCTGATGCCATGCCACTGCTCTTGAAAGGTTTTCAGGTGGTATCGCGGATCAGAAGTTCCCTGGTACCTGTGCTTGCTCCGAGGTCCTTCGTCTTCCTTGAACTCCTCTCTCAAAGACACCGCTACACAACTCCACTATGACATGGAGTTGCGGTGATTTTTCCACCATCTTGCGGATGTGGACTGGAGTGCTACATCTAGAAGTGGTATCCTATTCTCCTCCGGTACCTTGTCTTCTATCTTGGAAATGAATGTGTTGACTGCGTGCATGTTGGACAGGGCGGGGTACTCCCTTATCTCTGCTCCAATCTAACGGACTTTGGCAATGTTGGCACATCTCCACATGCTGGTCTCATATTCCCCATGCTGCCAGTCTTCCTAGGCGAGTTCTGGTCCCAGCTCTGAGCTCTGGACACTACGCCAACTCACGGAGCCGGTCGCTGTCGGGTTAATATAATCCTCCCGCTTCCCCGCCGTCCTTTGATAGAGGTTGTCCAACATCTGAGCATCCTCCCTGTTATCCACAGTTTTTGTATACCTCGGGCCTTGATACAGGTCGAGAGGCTGAGTGACTCATACCTCTCCGTCCTCAAAAATCATCAGCTCCTTTTTGAGGTCAATGATGGATCCCTTTCTCCCATGATATCAATAACCTCAAAGTCTGTGTAAGTCTTCACCCCTGCAATGTCGACTTCGACATCTTCGAGTTGGCCGATCGGCACAATGCAGTACTAGTTCGCCATCCTAAGCTAGATTGGCGAGTAATTCAGCCGTGGCCGCCCAAGAGCCTCCCACTTCTTCCAAGGCAGGATATTAACGTCCGATCCCAAGTCGAGCATGGTATCTCTGATCTAAAATCCCACAACCTGCGTGTTGAGTCGGAACTCTTTTCACGTTCTTCGTTTATTTCGCTTGACCCGCTGTACGTACAGGGGTGTTGTGTTCGAGGGTTCCCTCGGCCCTATGTTCTCCTGTAGTACGTCCTCCATGGTATGCTTGAGTCATTCCTGCATTGAAGCATTGTCAACAATTTTGAGTAGCTGGAGCCATTCCTCAATCAGAGCCCCCATAGTGCTTTGTTCCCCAGTATCGGTCGTCATGGGTATCTCAAGGCCTTTGTCTCCCCCCAGCTGGGCAAAGGTCTCCACCGCCTCCTGGAAGTACTTCCTCTTTGCTTCCGGCCTGATCATTTGTTGCGGGGAGGCGGGCACGATCCCGCGGATCAGCTCCTTCTCGCGAGCATCCTCTCCCGTTTTCTTTCCTCCTCGCATCATGATGGCTACGTTTTGCATGGCCGGAGTTGCTGCCCCCCGAGGTTCTGAGTTTACTAGATTAGTGACCCACTACCATGCTCGTTCCTCCCACTTCTTGATAAGTTCAGGGCAGTCCTTTGTCGCATGGGTGTTCACGCGACACTGGGAACACCATGGTCGTCTGGGTAGGGGGCATTCTCGGGCCACGTGACCCTCCTGGTCACAGTTGTAGCATTTCAACAGACCCCGTCCCCCTGTGCGGCCTCCGTGCATACTGCCTCCTCTGCCCCTGGAAGCCTCGTTCACCCTGTAGGAGGGCCAGTCCAACCGGTCCGCCAGTGCGTCGAGAGCTCTACACTGTTCGGTGTTGTGAGTCATGGAAGCACAAAATTCATAGTATACGTTGTTTGGGACATTGGAGTACTTCTGCAAAATTGGACACGTCCGAGGTTGATGACCCATCGTCCGGCAAATTTCGCGATACTCTGTGGCGGTTTGGTTTGATTGAGGTGGGAACCCCATGTATAGTTGTTGCAGCTGATAGACCCCCTGCAGATTCATCGGCTTGCCACCCCCACTAGGTGGACCCCCCTGTATTGCCGCGACTGAGGGCCCCACGCCCGGGCTACGCAATCGAGGACACTCAGTTGCCACGTGCCCTTCGACCAGGCAGTGTGTGCACCAAACGTTCGGCCTGGTTGGTATTATAGGCTGCATCTCCTTCAATTTTTCGGTCAGACTGGCAATTTGATGTTGCAATCCCAATAAGGAAAGATCCTGCAGGGCCGGCCCTCCCCGAATTTCTTGAGGTTAGCCTGCCATTGCCTCTATCTTCATAGCCTACTCCAGAGCATCCTGCAAGTTGTCGATATTTTGCTGGGTGAGGGGGGTTTGTGTCAAGGGAAGCAGGGCCTTGATGAATCAGTCCCTCTGATGGTTTGGGTCGATCAGGTAGCTAAGTTTCCTGATCGCATCCTTGAACCTGCGCATCATCTCCCACGCAGTCTCTCCTTCTTTCTGCTTGATCTCCCATAGTTCAGACAGACCCTGTTGGTCTGTCTGAGGGAGCTTAAATTCTCGGACAAAATTCTTCTTGACGTCCGCGATTGCTGGATTTGGGTGGGCCTCTGACCACTTTATGAACCATCGCAATGCCCTTTCTCTCAGCGTGGTTTGGAATTCTATTAGCTTCCCTGCGTCTGGCGTCTACCAAGCCCTTGATATGGCTTCACAGAGGTACCAGTGTTGTTCCACATCATCGTTACCCCGGCTAGAAAATTCTGGGTACCGGGTGAATAACCCCGCCATATTTACTTGCGAAGGTGTGACTAGAATAAACCCTTCGAGTCCTGGTTGCGTGACGATACCACTAGGAATTGCAATCTACTAGTAACGCTGCTATTTACGTGTGTCACTACTGACAATGAACTGTTGTGCAATCAACTCAATGCTTGTAACTTAACGAAAATATTACTTAAAGGTTTATAGAGTACCAGGGGAAGGTAGGGATCCTTGCTGTTCAAACTTTGGGAAGTAGGAATACCTGGAGATATGAATGTCGTCCGTTCTTGGAACAACCGCTGCATCACGACGTACCATTCACCATCAGAGCCTTCTTCGGGCTACACACCTGCATCTTCTTCATCAGACGTCGTCTCCATCTTTCTCCTGGACGGGCTCCCATGCACACGCCGCACTCCCACAACGGTTCCTTCCCTCTCCAGGCTATCCGCCTGGGTGTCCATATTTTCTATCCTCTGAGGCGCCTCTTCTTGATCCTTCCTATTGTTCCCTCGTCGTTTCAACTCCCGCATCACCCTTTCTCACCACCTCTCAGCAATTTGCGCCCTCTAATGTGCACGTCGCTCCCTCAACCTCCTTGCAATCTCAGCATCCATTCCCCACCCCCCCGCTTCACACTTCACATAGCATTTGTCCCTTCGGCCCTTCCCCATGCACGGGAGGTTTATGCTGCCATGCTTGATTTCTGGAATTCCATCAGCCCTTCGTCCACCATCAGGGCCTTAATCCACAAGGGAATTTCCTTAAGCAGCTTCCCTCTTACCTCGAATCGGAAGATAGCCTTAGCCTTAAAGAAGGATTGGTAGCACTCTGCGACAATCTCCACAATATACCCGTCCAAAGTAGTCTCTACCCAGAAATCTACAGCACGGGTCAGCTCAGTATCCAGCCGATGCAGGGCCACCAGATCTCCATGCACCCACTTGTGGTTTATCTTCCATGATTTGTCCCTAGTCACCTTGGTCTGCAACCTCCGCAACCAATTGTAGAGGTTGCTAGGGAATGTTCCCCAGAGGATCTCATAGGTATCACTGGCTGAATCCGAGAAAAGGACTAGATCCCTGAGTGCCTTATCCTTTTGATGCATTAGCTCTGCTTGCTGAGCTATAAACTGGTCTAGGTGTTTATCCCACCATCTCCGTATTTCTCCTTCGAAGATCCTTGATACCATGATCTAGTTCCCCTAATGAAGTTAGGGTCCCGACAACAAAACCATTTGTTGGCGAGAAAACAGGTCTCGCAGGCAAGACCCAGGTTCAAGGATTGGGGCCAACAAGGGAGTCTGTTGTAGTCTAGAACCACAACAGCATTTTCACCCTACTCCAAAGAGCAGAGAGTCTCACTCGAGGCGTGCTGCGACCACATGCAGGAGGGGAACAGATCAATAGCGGTGGATGGTTCCGCAACTCGAGATTATCATAGAATAGTTTACGTAAATAACATCATATGTGTAAGATAATTACAGAACATATTGCAGGTACTAAGCAAATAAAATTTTAAGATACCACAGACATTATGCATGCATGTAACTCATATAATAGGACAGCAACCTGCAAGTATATTAATAACCTTCAGCTGGATCCACAGTTACATTGCTTCAATAGGAAGAGCTTACAATTCTGTTACAGACGTCCTTTAGGACAGAGAGATAGATAATAGAAGCCTAGGAACTACAAGGATGTCATGCTGAGGACAGAGGTCTTCTGCAGCGTCTGCTAAATCCTTCTTCAATCTCCCTGCATCCGCGCATAATAATCCCCTTTTCGGCTAGATGACGGCCTATTAGTTCACCCGCAATCGCAACTGCTGGTTTCTCTTGTGTTCTTCTTCAGTTGCTTTCGGCTTCTATTTGTTGCCTGTGAGTTTCGCTATCTGTTCTCTGCCATATCTCTTCTTTGTCTGCACTTATCTTCGTCAGCTTTATCAGCGATCTTCTGTTCTTCTGCAACCTCGGTAACTCCGCTACTCACCGAGTTGCGGCTTAGTTGCGGCTGCCATGTGTCCATCCGCAACCCAAAAATCTGTTCTTTATTCAAAATTCAAAACAAGGGCGCCAACAGTTCCAACCTATAAAGGTATTAGAACTTTGACCCCTAGACCATGGATTGGAACCTTGAGTCTGAGAAGCAAAAGGTAAAGATCATAAGTAAGGGGTCAAATGAGGGATGTGCCCACTTCCAAAGGGTAACCATTTAAATGAAGTTGATCCACTATCCATAGAGGGCATGTGTGCAGATACAGTTGAAGTAACAAAAAAATAGAAAGAAGCAATCCCACTAGTGGGCATTCCAAAAGAAAAGGGACCAGACTGTGAAGCATGTGCTTGGGTGTGAGCAGAGCCAAACACAACAACACTAGAAGTGATTGTAGATATAGCAATAGTAACTCCTCTTTCTACTGAAAGAGGGCTCTAAACACTTGCAGCGCTCACAACCGAAACTGTGTTCCCAGTCGTGGCCATCTAAAGGTGTGAATATGATGGATAAGGACTTTCCAGTCTTTGAGACTCGAATCCGATGTATTGAATGATGAAAGGACAACTAGCAGGAAGAGGAGATGGAAGAGACTCAGCAAGATGAGGGACTTCCTCTACTTATACTTCTTTTGCTGGAAATAAAACTCACGAGATGAGTGAAGCAATCCTCTCTGTACTGCCACCAACACCAGAACCACCCACAGAAACAACAAGCCCTGACAGAGGAGTTCTCTCTACTGCGTCTGAAACCACCAGGTGAAAATCACCCTCTGAATTACTCCTACGCCTTCTTGAAGAAGGCTCGGCACTCACGGGAGACAACCCACATAGCCTCCTTGATCGACGAGGCGATCGATCAGCCACTTTAAGAGATTTATTTTAGACTCAAAAAATATATGAAGCTAAGCAATCTAGGAGCAAAAAGCACACTAAAACTTTCCTAAGATACAGCTATACAAGCAGCTCGCAGGTATTTCTACTCCGAGTGATGATGACCGAACAAAAAAATACAAGAAAGCGAAACAATAGGACTTCCAAAAAGTAGTTTTGGGTAATTACGACTGAGGCCTACTCGCGAAGGTAACAAGAACAGTTACGTTGACCTCCTAACAATAGCATTTTCCGGTGCAAGTACCCAAGCTTCGCAAAAGCACCCTCCAAAAGTACTAATAGAGGTGATGCAATGTCTGCCTCAAGTACCATGGGTATTGCCCCCCACAGTCACCTGTGTGGTCCCTGGGATAGGCAACTATGGGCACCAATCCATATCGACAGCCGAGCGGAACGGTTTTAGGTCAAGATTCAGTAAATATGAAAGTGGGTATCCCTTTTCTCTACCTGCACTATCCCTCGCACTTGACTCTCTGGAGGAGAGCTTTTTCGGTCCAATTAACGATGTTGGATTTCGCTCATTAATAAACTTCTATGTTTAACAGTTTGAGCGACCTTGGAGAGTTAACTCTCCACTCACCTAATCCAAGACCCTACAACCTAGCTAGTTGGTGTATAATTAATCACAATAATACAAAAACGACTAGTTGCTTTTAATTATATCGCTTATTTTAGATTGGCTATTATTTAAGTCAAGGGTGGATGAAAGTGAAATTGATAATGTTTTTATGACACAAAAGAAACCAATAAAAACCAAACTACATGCAAATGCAATGATTTCCTTTCGATGAAAAGTGATTTCTACACAAGTTCTACGAAACTAATAAGAAAAAAGTTTGTTTTTTCTTTTCAGATACTCAAACTTCACACAATTCAAAAAGTTATGAAAAAGACTAAAAATGCTCAAATGCACTTAATGCAAACTACCAATAATATGAAAATCCTAAGATGCTAACTCTAAAGAACCAAAAAGAAGTCTCTAGAAAAACAAAGGTTCAATCACTTTTTGACAGACAACAAGGCTAGTTCCAAAGCAGAACTCCTATGTATAAAAATGCCAAAATGCACTTGACATAAAAGAAAGAGATGAAGAGAAGACTTCCTTCCAAACCAAGCCAAGAATTGAGGACTAGAAACTAACAAATAACTTTAAAAGATGGAATGAAACCATAAACAAATTGAAAGCAAAAAGCAATGGAAAACGCAAAATGTTTTTGGGCTTTTCAACTTATAAAAGAAGGAAAAGAGATTTCAAGAAGACAAATAAAAACTATCCAAAAAATGAATCAAGAAAACATGAATTCCAATCAAAGGCTTCAAAGTGCTCAAGCTAACCATGCTACTTTCGTAGCGGGACTTATATGAGCAAAAATAAACAAGAAACTCAATTAATCAACTCAGTACAATAACACAATATTGCAGCGAACAACAACTCAAAAAATCAGAAAGAGACCCTTCAAAATAAGCAACAATACAAAGTCTACGAAATCAAGAAAACCAAACTAGACCAAGAAGGCAAAAATCAAAAGCGAAGCAACGCATAGGGCCAAGAAGAGAAAATGAGAAAAGGCTCGTTGTTCTAAATGTTCAGGAAAACCAAGAATATTTAGGAAAGATCTAAGTTCTCAAGCCACAATTACAAACACCCAAAACAAGGATTTCACCAAATGGCTAGGTCTTCATACAAGAGAGAGAGAAACAGATATAAAATCACTCTACACACAGTCCTGAGACCTTCAAGATACTACAGGAATAGATCAACATAGACAGACAAAACCATAGGGGCAAGAAACTAAAAATTTCAAATTCTCCCAGGCATACGCCCTTTTGCAGTAAGCAACAAGCATGCATACGCGACTGCGACAAAGGAAACTCGCATATATGTGCATCCCTTTGGAAAAAACAGTGTGTATATGCGACTGTGCAAAGAAAAAATGCAAATGGAAATAAAGATAAGTAAAAAACAAAAAATCAAGCCTTATCAAGAGACCAGGTCTTCCGTTTGACTGAAGAAAGACTTGCTAAACTGAAAAAAGTGATAGAAACTGTTGGGAACCTACAAGATGGATAAAACAACACAAACAGGAAATCACAAGATTGTTATTCCCAATGGAATCACTATTTCTATTTCGGGAAATAATACCCTAAAGGTCCTGGGTTGACAACCTTCACAGATCAGGGGCATGCCATTCAAGAAGGACTCACTTAACCAACTTTTATACTAAAAACTAGATACTAGTTGCAGAACTTACCCAAAAGTCCCTTGATTGATCTAGATCATGTGGGGTGAAAACCCCTTGCAACACATTCTGCTTCGAAGCCTATAAATCAACAAAGAAAAAACACAAAAACCTAGTTGCACAACATATATAGATCCTAGATATCAGTGAAAACCATGCATAATATCATAAAAGCAATATGAAATGTTTAATTAATGATTATTACACATGTATAAAACATCATAGATGCATAAACATCGGGAAAAATATGGCTCTCCTTATTATGAATGACACATACAGTAATCAAAACGTGGAGAGATCACCTGAATCCTGCCATGGCCTTCGAGCATACTGTCCTATGGATCCGTCCAGCCCCTAGCCTCACAATAATTCTTTCAAGATGTGTGCACAATAGATGTCATATAGGGTTATGAACATCTCAAGGAAACAAGGGTTTCCTGAATATATCTGGGAAGTGCAGGAGGCACGAGGATATAAGACTTGAATAGAGCTCCAACAGAGTATAATATCTATATTTTTCTCTCCCCCTTAGGCCATTCCTTTGAGGGGCTTTTATACTCCCTCAAATTAGTTTTTGCAGTTAGGAATAGTTAGGCCATGGGCTGGGGTGGTTAAATTACTGGAATAACCATCAAACCCACCTCAAAAATAGGGAAAATATATATTTTTTAATAATTAAAAAGGTATACACAGATCTCTATGAATGGACTCGCGTGTATACATGGAAAAGTTTGGTCAGAGTCGCGTATGGGTTTTAAGATACTGTTTTTTGTGAAAATGTTCAAATTTGAAGAGAAAGGGTGTCCAAGGCCAAAGTGTAAATCACTAAGTACATGAAGGGGATAAATGATGTTATAACACCTGCTAAGTCAATTGCAGCAGTTGTCTATACAATCTGCTTCTTTTGGTCACACTGTGCCTTCAGTGTCAACTCCTTCCCAGTCCTTGGCAATTAATGTTGTCCAAACTGCCAATCCCAAAGGAAATCAACAATCTAATGGGAAGAATAAGGGACAGAATAACAAGAAAAAGGCAAGGATGGGAAGGAGAATGCAAATAAATCCAATGATCATGTTGGAGAGGGTAAAAAGGATAATAAAAAGAAAGTAAAGTCTGCAACACTTGTTAGCTCAACAGGGTTCTTCTAATTCTCAAGTTGTTCTAACAAACCCTTTTCCCCAAGGGCAACAATTAGTTGCTAGCGCAAATCAAAATGTTGGGGCTTCCTTTGGGGGTAGCCAGGAAGGGGAAAATACATCAAACATACACATGATGAGTTCTCATGCAAATATCGCTACGAGATCTCGTGACTATGCGAAGTTGAATCTTCGAAAGCCAAGGGTGCTCCCGATAGTATTGAGCCACTTCATATTACTTGGCCTATTGTTGAGCCTATACCTTGGATGCCGAAAGGGTCTTCAAAATGTTCGACGATCAATCCTAATGCCAAGGCTGCACAAAAATACTCTATTATAGAAGATTTGGCTCAAAGTCCTTGTGCCATGTCCGCGTTAGAGGTGCTCTAGTCTTGTTCGGTTCAGTGGAGTGTTTTTCTCACTATTATTGGGGCTGTTGATCCAGAGAATTCTCGTATGATCACATTTGATATGTCGAATTTTAAAAAGAGACTTCCTCATCATATGGCCTTCCATATCAGGTCGACTTATCGGAAATTCAATATCTTTTGAAGAGTCGTTGATGAGGGTGCTTCCATGTGTGTAATGTTTCTTGCATGATGGAAGGGTATTGGATCTCCCACAGTTGTTCCTTAAGCCACTCTTCTGACAACGTTTGATGGTCATTCTCACAAACCACATGGTATTGTTCCAGCTTTGCCCATTTGTGTTGGGGGCAAGACTGTTAATATCGAAGTTGAGATAGTTGATGAAAGCTTAGACTATAACCTTCTGTTGGGGCGAAACTAGATCTATGATATGCATGCCATTGCATCCTTGTTATTTCGCATCATTTGTTTCCCTGATGAAGGGAGAATTGTCACAGTTTACCAACTGGATTGTTCTCCTGTAGATCTGAATGCATCCGCTGACTCAACCATTCCTTTAGTGAAGAATACCAAGCCGCCTGTTAAGAACCTAGGGTTGGAATGTACACTTCCTTGATGGGTACTTTTGATATTCCATCTCCTTCGGTTCATATCAATGAAATTTCATCCTCCAGGGATCCTATTCGAAGAGAGTTCTTTAGAACTCATTATTTTTCAGACCCCTGGACCTTACCTTCTCCTATATCCACATTAGAAGAAGGTCAAGTGGGTGGAATGACATTTCCTATGTCTGCAGTTGAGATTGCTTATAGCTCTACTGTTGACTCTGAAGATTCCATTCCAGTTTCTCTTTCACCAGAAGAATTGGATGGAGATGTGGCTCTGACTTGGAATCTTAGTTCATCTTTGGCTCAGGATTTCCTTAATACAACTCTTCCATTTGAAGAGGCAATCCTTGAAGCAATGACCGGTGTTGAGAGATCGTGGGGTGATTTGCATCATCGATCTTATTTCCTACCAGATTTGAACGAAGTTGAATCAAGTTTTCCTAGCCCTCAGTCTTCTGGTCCTGTTCACCCAATCCTGAACCCTTTAGCACCAGCACAGGTTTTTGCCGAAGGGAACATGGTTGTGATTTCTTCTACTATCCCGGTTAACATCTCCAAAGATACCAATATTATAGAGAATGTCTTCATCAGAGCTGAGTGTTCCCTGAGGAGATGCAAATTTACATTGATCTCTTTCGAGAGTTTAGAGATGTGTTTGCCTGGTCTTATGAGGAAATTCCTGGTATAGATCCACCTATTTTCTCATATGAGATCAAGGTATACGAAAATGCTAAGCCTATCAGGGAAAAGTTTTGTCAGGTCAACCTTAGGAAGGACACATCTATCAAATTTTTCGTGGAGAAGTTGCTAAAGGCAGGGTTCATTTACCCAGTTCTTTTGACTGAGTGGGTTTCAAATCTAATTCTCGTGGACAAGAAACAAGGAAAAATTCGAGTTTGCATCGATTTCAGAGACCTAAATAAAACATGTCCTAAAGATAACTACCCCACACCATTTATATATCAGATTATCGATGAGTATGCAGAGAATGAGATTTTCTCCTTCATGGATGGTTTATCTGGATATAATAAAATTACTATTCGTCCTGAAGATCATCATAAGAATGCATTTATTTTTCCCTGGGTACCTTTGCTTACAAGAAAATGTATTTTGGCCTAAAAAATGCTAGAGCCACTTTCCAGCGGGCCATGTCTTATGCCTTCCATGACATCAAACATATTATCGAGTCATATTTGGATGATTTAGCTATTTGTTCTCACAAGAGAATTGATCATCCTTCTCACCTCCATCAATTTTTTGAACGATGTTGGCATTATAAAATCTGGTTGAACCTGAACAAGTGTGTTTTCGCTGTCACATCCAGTCGGTTGTTGGGATTCATAATGTCTACGGAAGGGATTCAAGTAGATCCGTTCAAGGTTGAGGCAATACTTTAGTTGCCTTCCCCATCTTCAATTCTTCAACTTCAAAGTCTGCAAGGAAATGCTAATTTTCTGTGGAGATTCATTGTAGATTATGCTGAGATTACAAAAGGATTTATGAGATTATTAAATAAAGGAGTTCCATTTTTTGGGATGGCTTTTCTCAACGCTCATTCGATGCTTTGAAAAATAATTAACCTCTGATCCTTTATTGAGTCCATCCGATTATAGCAAGGATTTCCTCTTGTATATCACGATAGCAGAATCTACCATTGGTATGGTTCTAGTTTAGGAGGACGATGCTCTTTCTGAGCATGTTATATACTATCTTAGTCGAGGCTTGGTAGGACCTGAACTTCGGTATTCTCCAATAGAGAAGCTTGCTTTAGCAGCTGTGCATGGTGTTTAGTGGCTCAGACATTACATTCTTCTACGCAAAACTTATGTTTTGGCAGCAATCAATCCATTTTAGTTTTTTCTTAGTATGTGAGTGATTGGAGGCAAATACAATCGATGGATTGTGATTTTGCGGGAATTTTATCTTGAGTTTATGTCTGCCAAGTCCAAGAAATCATTAGTTTTTGCGGAATTGATTTTTGAGTTGCCCTGTGTAGAAGAGATTGTTTATGACGAATCATTTCCTGATGAACAACTTTTTCTCATTTCTTCACAGGATCCTTGGTATTGGGATCTCATAGTTTATCTCTAGAATGCGATGTTTCCCTCTACTTTTTTTGAAATATGAGCGTTGAAAGTTGCGTCACTTAGCCAAAAGTTATTTGAGTATTGTTGACACTTTATATCGTCGTGGGGTCGATTTGATCTATTAGGGTCCCACGATTTGGATGATTGGCAAGCCAAATGACAGTGTAACATCAAACCAGTCTTTGGAGCCCAAGGATCTAGCCTTCCTAGACTCAAAAATGGCTCTCTCTATTTGTGTAAGGGATATCTGTGTGTTTGCTTATTGTGTTTTGATTTTAGACTAGTTATGAAGTAGGTTTTTTGGTTTTGGTTCTTAGGTTGTGAGGGATGAAACTGATCAAAGATATAAGATAGGTAAAAAGATGGCAGATCCACTGGGCTATGGGGTCGAAGAGGTCAAGAAAGCTATCAGACGGTGATACAAGGCTATTGAAGGGCTGATTTGATTCAAGGTAGAAAGGATATTTGGGCAAAATGGAGTAAAATGGACATCAAGTTTGTGAACAACAAAGGATTTCAAGCATAACTAGTTTAATAGCTGACATAAACATGGTGGGGCAAACCATTAATCATGAGAAATGTAACTATAAGCTAATCAATACATAGAAATAAACATTCAAGCCATGCATAGAGATATATAACTCTCTAACTTTGAGAAATGGCTATCAGACTTTGGGGAAATACACTTAAGACAAACAAACAACTCAAAACACTATGTGGAACGCCTAAACACAGTACTTTAAGCTATTGAACACTTTGAAAACAAGATTGCATAGTCTTAGGCAAAAGGAAAGATCAGAACAAGACCTCCTTGGTTCAACAAATGACAATCTAATCAGTCAAAGAGAAATTTCATGGGTGGAGCTATGGCTAGCCATGAGTAAGTAGGGCATACCGTAAATCATATTTAGCATGCATAAAACCATGAATGAAATAAGCAACAATATCTTTAAGTTACTAAAAGCAATCAATAATTCTTTAATGTGACTAAGAATGAAGAAAACATGGAAGCTATGAAGAAACAAGAAATTTGAGGTGCCTCCAAGGGCATGTCTCAAATTTGTTCTCTACTGTCCTATAGAAAGCAAGAAACATGGATTTATGAATGAAAACTAGGAAACAAAACAAAGAGAGAGACACTATACCATTCTACCAAGTCATGGAATCCAACAACAATCCTCTTTCATCATCCAAGAACATCCAAGAGACTATCCAAAAGCATGAGACAATTATTTCTTCCAAAGCTTATATGACTATATATTGCTTCTATTCATCAAGTTCAGCCTTGTTTACAATGAAAGCCTTTGGAATAAATAGGCCCAAATGAGGAAAACCTCTTAGTTCAATTTGCAATCTCATTGGCCTATCCAAAATATCTTATCTTGTCTTTGAGGCTTTGCAAAGCCCAAGACATAAAATATCTCATAAAATATCTAAAAAATGCTAAAAGAGGGAAATAAATTGACTTTTCATAACTTCTCATGTGCAAAAATAGCTAAACGCACATGAGGAAAAAGCAGTTTTTAAAGGTTCAATTTTTACAAAAATACTCAAAAAATACATCAGCAAAAGGTCCCCTGACTTGTCGGCAACTTTTGACAGTCTTCCCAATGTCGAAATAAGGCTCATGATAGCTCGTTGGAAAGCTTTGAGTGTCTACTTTTTGTAACAACTTGAATTTTCCCAATATAATGCCTAGAAGTTTTCCAAAAACAAGTCTGTGTGTAAAAAATCAAAAAATAAGGCTCGCTGATAGACTGAGCAGAGTGTAGAAAAAGCGAGTTTTTTTCGCCATTTTGGGGGAGAAAATGATCTTCAAAAGTCCTAAAAATCACAGAGTATGTGCTCCTGAAATTATGACATCCAATGATACCATTCGCATCCTTTGATGATCCCTCAATTTGAAATGGCGAAGCCCATGAGTTTTGGCCAAAAACCCAAAAATGGTACAAAACCAAAATATGTCGAAATTTGCCCAAAATTGGTGAGCATGACCCTCAAGGGTTCTCAGCAACATGTTGTGAAGCAGAGGCCAAAATTTGAAGTCTTGAGGTTTCTTTCCTCAATTTCTGTGCCGAGCGCTTCCCTTTAGCCTCCTTGAGTTTTTCTTGAGCAACCTTCAACTTGCGTCGGGCAAACTGATTTAACTTTTTATAATGCCCTGTCATTCTCCTTTGAAGGTTTAAATCCCTGTTTGCCGTCTCCAAGTTCTTCTCCAAGTGGTCATTGACTTTCTCAAGCCATGCCTCCCTATTGCTCTCTATCTCTTGTCGAACAATGCAGTGAGAGGGGTAAATTGGAGAAGGGTATTTTCCTCTTCTTTTTGCTTCTCAAGGGCCTTTTTAAGCCCCATGGTTCTTGGCCTCTTTCACCTAGGCTGAACTTTGCCTTCACTTTCATCGAACTCGCCCATGAGTTATTTCAACCTCACTTGGGTTTTGGAGGCCTCCTTCTTGTATTTGGTCGCCCGTGTCTCATAAACAGCCATATGGACACTCATTTTCTTATTTTGGATTTGCAAAAATTGATTGAAATTCCTAGCTCTATGAAGATCATCCTTCAAGGCATAAATTTGGCTATCTATGGATTAAAAGGTTTTCTAGAATCCGGGCCTCATTATCACTATCATCGCTTTGGATTTGGATGATGTCGAATGCACTTTCCTGTTCACGACTGCCTTCTTATTTGCCCTTCCCTTTGCTTTGGGTGGCTTTTCTAGTACTCTTCCTCTTGGGCAAATCTACCATGGGCTTCTTTGGAAATTTTCCTTTACTTCGGAGGGCCCTTGTCACATTTGGAGTGACAATTCTAGGCACTCTTTTCTTTGTTTTCTGGGGCTTGGCAACTTTCGGAGAAGAGAGCATGGCCCCTTGCCTCGGAGAGGCAGCTAGCACATGCTCCATGGGTTCTTTACCCTTGTCACTTTGCCCTTTTTATTCTTGAGGTTGTTGTTCCTCATGCTGTGGCTGATGTGTAACATGTTGTGGCTGCCCTTGTTTATCACTCTCATGCTGCTCCTGTTCAGCACTTTCATGCTGCCCCTGTTCATCATGATGTAGCTGTTATGTGTCATCTTTTGACTGCCCCTATTCATCACTTTCATGCTGCTCCTGTTCAGTACTATCATGCTGCTCCTGTTCCTCCTCACTGTGATGCTTTTCTTCATATCCTTGCTGCTGCTTATCATCATTGTGATGCTGTTGTTTAGCGCTTTCCTTCTCATCCCCTTGCTGCTGTGTGTCATCATATGGTTGCTCACCCTCATCATGAGTTTGTTGTTCTTCAAGTTGCTGCCCTTCATCATCAGTCTGGTATTCTTCATGCTACTGCCATTTATCATCTTCCTCATCATCATGGTCATGCTCTTCTCCCTCTTCAGGCTTTTCTGCTTGCTCTGTGGTAAACTTGAGTTTTTTAGGAATGGGTCTGCTAGAGGAAGGTGAAGGATGATGAGTAGGAGGTGTAGGGGATGTATGGACTCGAGGGACAGTGGAGAAATCTGGATGAGTGATGAAAGTATCCCATGAGACCTCTCTCTTTTCAAGCTGATGAAGAATAATGATTTTGATGAGAGAATGATGGAAGACACAGGCTATTTGCTGTGACGGAGGCTTCTTCTGAACAGTGGAGGCCATTTTCTCAATGCTCTTGTGTAAGAAGAAAAGAAGATTTAGCAACTTGGTCCTTGTGAAATGCATGAGCAGTCGAATGTGATAGGCATAGATTCGGGAGAATCTTCCCTCACAAGTGAAGTACTTCATAATAATCTTCATGAGAGGGGCGTAGCTGACTAATAGATATGAGAAAGGGAAAATAGAAGGACATGAGTCTTTGTGCTCAGGCTTTAAAAAGGGCTTGTAATCATCTGAGTCCAAATGGCTTTGTTTAAACCATTTCTCACCAATATAGGAGATTTTAGTGGCCTTGGAGATGGACTTTGGAGAAAATTTGAAGTCAAGGCTTGTCAGTTGGAAATTCTTGTTTCGAAACCTCAAAGTGGAAAGGTGTGTCAAAGGAAAAAAGCTCTTCACCTCTTGCACCCTTTGACAAAAATCTAAACACCCGACCTCATGGAAATTGAACAAGACTAATGGGTGGACATTCCCTTCTTCAGTGGAACTAGGCTCAAATCTCTTATGCAATCCACTCCTATCCTACCTGGGAGGCATCTTGTTCTGGATGCTCTCTGCAAAAAAAACTGCCTCAAAAAGGTTTTCAAGAAATTTTTCTCAAGCGAAACTCTGTCTTCTTTGTCAATCACTGTTTGATCAAGGTAAATTTGCCTCAAATGCTGTGTGAAATGTTTTCTTTGATATTAGGTCTCTGCTCCTCCCAAAACACTGCTCTTCCCCTTTGTATGTCAATCAACAATTAATTTAAAAAACAAGCACACAATCAACTAAAATGTATAGACAGTCAAGTGATTTTCGGTGTTTGGGTAAGATCACAGCGCTCTTGGTGTTTTGGTGCAAGCTAGGCAGTCTAGTATTTAGACAGAGGCAAAGTACTCCTTTCAATCAAAACACTCTCCTTGTCTTTACTATTTTCTCACACAGATTTTGACAAACACCTCCAAACGGCAATGACAGCTTCACACACTAAAGTTTGTTTTATGGTCAAAGAGGCAGCCTTGACTTTTTTCTTTACCACACCGAGGAAAACTTTGAAATGACAAAACACTTGTAGAATGATCACTGCTGTTTGAAATCAGGCCCACTGTTTTCACTTTTCAAACCCTGTTTTTCCTCCCTTTAAACATTGCCTCCACCTTTCAACTTGTTTTGAGGGCAGTTTGTTAGGTCCTTTGACAGCAATAAAAATCCACTACTTTCACTATGTCAGGGTTTGGGCAAACAAAACCACAGCAATTTCGAGTTTCAAACATAAAACACAACTCTCCTTAAAATACTCAACACTATGATTTACACCATGAGTCTCATCCTTTTTTCCACCACTTAACAGTTTTGAAATGAGCAAGGAGGCAACAAAATACCTTGAAGATCGATGGTGGCGTTGTTTGAGGAGTTTGAGCTATTTTCAAAGCTTGTTGGAGGTGTTTGGATTGTGTGAAACATGTGCGGCACGTTTGATAGGGAAGGTGCCATGCATAGAAGAGTTGTCGGGTCACTGACGGGTAGTCATGACCGGTGCCTACAGGCGCGTCGCTACAGGCACGCCGCGCGACAGTGTAACTCTGTGTTAAAACTCCTCCTGAACACACCGCGCAACTCTAAAGGCGCGCTGCGCAGTCTTCAAGCCCAAAAACTCTATGAATTTGCCCAAAATTCCTTCTTCGGTCTCGTGGACATCCAAAGGCGAGTGCGGCCTTGTGTTTTGAGAATGTCAAATGGCTTGCAACGGTCTCCTTATTCTCTTTTGAATGTAAAAAGCCAACTACCCTTGAGTTTGACTTGTGAGGGTTTTGAAGGCTTCTTCTTTGAAACAAATGCATTTGTTCATTTTAAAACCAAATTGATTTTAAATGTGCTATAAGGGGCCCATACTTTAAGTAATGTTGGCAAAAGGATGTGCATGCTATTTTAACAGCTTTAATAGATATGAACCTATCCACTTATAAGAAAAACATTCAAGGGCCAACTCCTTTCACTGTTTGCTTATAAAAGGGGAAAACATGTCTTTCTTTTGCTTATATTTTCTTGTTAGAGGGAAACTTGGCTTAAAACCCCATCATGACAGTAGATGCATTCTCAAAATGGATTTTCTCTTTGATTTTGAGGCAAAACTCAGTTGCAATCACTTGGGCTTCACTATCACCTTTGACACATTTCCATAAAGAACAAGCCTTCATTCGTAACAGTGGCATGCTCTATTTTCTTTGAGTGTGTTTTCTGACCTTGAAATACATACCATAATCCTTCTTGCACCTTTATGACTCTGTGTGTCTATTTGCAGTGCCTTTTTTGGGAAAACTAAACTCAAACTGCATTTGTCTATTATGATGAGTTTTTGAAAGAAATTTTTCATGAACAGGAAGAGAGGACCCTTTGAAAAACAATTATCATTCTTTGGCCTGTGTCATGACCCATCTCTCAACCATCAGCAAAGTTGTTCTATTTGGGCTCTAGACTGCTTTTGAAAGAAACTCTGATAAGAGATAAGATCAACCTCTTGGATTACAGTAGTACCCCTTCTTCCTTCTTTGTTTTTAACATCATTTCTTTGTTCGGAAGCTTTCAACTGTCTCCTACTGCTCTCACCATTTGTCTCTCAATCAGTGAAAACCCTAAAATCAATCACTGCTCTGGCCCTCTGCTCATAGCTGAAGGAGGCCTTCTTTGACAAATGCCTGGTTTCTTTTCAGCCTCTGTCTCAACTAAAATGAAGAATGTCGATGAACATACTGATAGTGGTTTCCTTTATTCATGTTGGCAGAAGCTAGCTAGAGACTAAGACTGTTGGATTCCTTTGGCCATCTGCTTATAACATTTCTCCATTTATGATCAACCCATTAGCTTCGCTTTGTAATTCAAATGATAGGGAAACTCATGCAAACCAATTTTAAAGCCCACTACTTTACCTCTGCCTTTAATCATCATTTTCGTGCAGAGACCCTCAGTTGTTGTCTTACTGTACATCAAAAAATTTGCCTTACAGTCAGTGCAACTCTTAAAATCAAACTTTGTCCATTGGCCCTCTGCTTATAGATGAAGGAGGCACTTTTAACCTTCTACTTATAAAATGAAGGAGGTTCTTCAGTCTTCAATCCCTCTGCTTATAGATGGAGGTTTTTACTCATGCCATCTGATCAACCTTTAACAGTGTTATTTTTCCTTTCACTGTCTTTTCATGCTTGAACCAATGAAGAATTACCAATTGATAATAATTAAGATGAGCAATTCTCTGAGACATGTAATTCTGCTTCTCAAATGTCTTTGTGCTTCTTTTAGGCATCATAAGCAGTTTGGTTAGTATTTGCAAAGCGCTTCTCGTCATTCATAATTTACTAACATTTGACTGTGATCACGGGAGCTTAATTAAACAACTCTCTTCTCTGTAGCTGCATCCCAGGCTCAAAATCACATTGAGAAACAGCGGTCTTCTCATGTGGAACCAAATATTGTCTCCTGGGAATGCTGGAATACTTCTGTTCTTGAAAGATCCATTTAAAACACTGTAAAACCACCTAAAATCAGTTTGACCTATGGTACATGTATTGCTGAGACTTGAGGGTTTATTAGTGGCGTGACCTAGGGTTGTAACCAACTTTATTTGCAGAATGGGAAGGTCTGTTATGACTTGTTTGTAGCAGATGGAAGTTTTTTGGCTTTAGGATAGTTTGCCAAGGGAGAGATGCCTAAAGCGTCACTTCCTAACTTAGGGGAGACCTCTTTGGTCAGATTTGGATTGTTTTCTATGGAGCTGATGGACAAGCTAGTATGGCTGAGGCTAGATAGGATTTGATAATGAGGTTGCATCTCGTCATGGGTAGATTGAAAAGGTAGGAGGGCAAAAAAAATTTATGGGTGTTTTCTAGCTAACAAATTTGATAATTTTTTAGATCAGCTGCTAGAAATCCTGGCTATTACAACTATTCATCACCAACAAGTGAAAAACACTGATGACTAACAGTGGCTCCATTTGGGGAGGGTAGCTCCTTTTCAGGAGGAGTCCAAAATCTCAGATCTTTGCCTCATGAAGACCAGTGCCTTATCCATTGGCGCAAATTTCACCCTTCCTTGATGCTACTTCTGAAAATTAACAACATGATTAGCATCAATAATATTTCTACCTACCCCACTATCTTTCCTAACATTTTCTCTTCTTTTTGGTGCATTTGGACTAACAACCCTTTTTGACAATATATTTTTTTTGAAAAATGAATCTATCTACTTCTACACTTATATCTGTCGGGAGTTCAGATTAAGCTGATGAACTCCTTCATTACTCTACCTATGCTAGATCAACTTCCAAGGTTAAGTTGTTTGACAGGATTTTGTTCTCTAATCTAAAACACGAAATTGAAAAATGATCAAATTAGGGTTAGACAGTTTGATATGTCATGTACTTGCGGCATGAAAGACAAGTTGCACACAAATATTATTTTGCATAAAAATGGAAACTAGGAAAAAACGGGGTTAGGATGCACAATTTGTTTTTCATCCCCGCTTCCCTCTTTGGTTATGTTTTGAGCATGTGGAACCAGTATCTTTTCCTAATCTACTCTCTTTGATAAGTTAAGCTTACATAATGTTGACCATCTTTTTCACTCACTAACTTATCAGCAAATAAATTTAAAACATGTTCAGCTATGATTTGGCTAGATAACTGAACAAGACATTTGAGCACTAGTAGCGGCATTTAGACTTGCGCGCTTTCTGAATGACTATTTTTTTTAACATGGGGCCCTTTTTCTATTTTTCAAAAATGCCCTCTTTTCTATTTTTCATTGTTTTTGAATTTTCTGTTTTATCTATTTTTCAAACAGTGGTATATACAATGATTGAAACTGTTTTAAAATCTGAAATCTTGGAAATGGCAAAACTTAAGCATCTTATCCTCATAAGGATCTCCTACCACTCTTGGTCCACTCAACTCTTGAAAAGAGAAATTTGGAAAATTTTCTCTTTCCAGCATGACATAAGGATTCATGCAAGAATCTCTGAACGAACCCATATCTTCCCGCTATACCTTTTTATACCTTTGATTTCCGCTCCTTCCTTTACTGTACATCTTCTTTAAGTAATGCATATATTCTTTCTCATTTTTGAAATAAATAATGTCATCATCAAGGTATGCTAAAATGCATAAATTCAGGACTGGCAACATGGTTTTTAGGAACATATTCTTTGCATCCGGTGATTTTGCGATTCCGAGTCTAAAATTGGAACTACTTCCAGCATACTGGAAAAAATCTTTGAGTTGTCTACTTTGCAAGGGAATCATTTGGATATAACCTGAAACATCATCTTGCAAAGACATATGATTAAAAACACTTATCATCGGTATATCATGGTCTTGGACATGAAGAGTAAAATTTCTGTTACAAGGATGTGTTTTAGAGTTTCTAAAATCAAAACAGATTCTATGACCAGCTAGTTTGTCTTTGATTATTAATGATTGGTTCAGAGTGTTATATTTCCTTTTGTCGAATTTTTTTCTTGGAGTTACAGTAGTGGCATAGTGTTTCTCACTGTTTTCTTTGTATGAAGTAGTATTCTACATGAGATTGCCAATCCTAGCAGTTCTAAGTCTTTGGTGGAGTGATAGGATGTTAGCCAGTTCAAGTAACTCAGGTGTATTCGGACTGCAGTTATCATCTCCTCTCATCGGAAGTTTATCAGGCATTTTTCCTGGATTTTGAGCTGTTATGGCCACAGTCAAGGTTTCATTTGCAGTGGTAGAGTTATGCGATGGCAAATCCTTGAGGTATGGTAAGAACATTGAGCTTCCCTGCTCCTGAGTTCCGAAGAGGTTTGTGAAATGTAAATTTTCTAATGCCTTTGTTCTAAAAAAGTTTCCCGATGTTACTGCTGATGTTTGACTAAGGTTTGAGCAATTCGCTTGATAGTACATAATGGTTTGTGCTTCTTGCTCTATTCCTATTTCAAAAGGAACATACTTACTTTCCTCAAGACATAGTTGTTCATGATCATGGTAGTTTTGAGTGTCTAGTTCATCATAGAGAACTAGGGGCAGTTGATGTGGTGAGTCTAAGTTTGTTTCAATTTCTTCTGACTATTTTTCAATGTCCTCATCAATGTGCAGAATAAAAGAGTTCAGGTCGGAATGCAAAGAATACATTGGGGTGTTATCTGGTCTCTCTTGGCTATTGATCATGTATTTCATGTGTGACTCTCGATAGAGTATTCTTGTTTGGTTAAACACAAGAATAGTGGCGTAGGACATATCAAGTTGAATATTCCCTTGGAGCTTGGCTCCCTAAGATCTGGATAGAAGCATTCCGTACTTGGGGGGAATGTCTGCTACAACTATGTCCATGATCAGATATTTTGCAGGTATTTGGGCCAGACTAAAACAAAGATCTTTGATCAAGCGTAGACATTTGACTCTACTAGAATCAAAGGAATATAAGTCTTTGTATGGTCTTGTGATTTCTAGGCCTAATCTTTCCATTACAACCTGCGGCATAAGATTATGCGAGGTGCCGAAGTCTAGCATGGTATTGTGAAGGATTTGATCATGGATATTCAGACTAATGTAAAAGGGGAGAGTGGTTCCCTCTTGGAATTTCCCTTCTATTTTCGGACCAAACAACACTTCGGGAGTGTCATCAGCTAGATTAAGGGTGTTCGCATCATTCCCTATATTCAGGACCTTTAACACTTGGGATTTATAAGAGCCTTGGGCGATGAGCTCGGTAAGAGGCATGTTGATCTTTATTTTAGCGATTTCACCCTCAAAACTAAAAGGTAGCTGTAGTTTAGACATATTTGTTTCAGCTTTTTCAGCCATGACCTTTTCTATGTTCTGAGTTTGCTGGCTCTGTTTCGGGATTTTTTTTGCCACAGCCACCTCGGGAATCTTTGTGGAAGTACTAGGAGTATCTGAGTTAGGACAAGTTTGGGTAACTCTATCTTTGTTTTGGTCATTTTTCCTAACCATGATTTTGTTGCTGTTCACTACTTTCTTAAGGATGGTATCAGGGGTTTTAGCAGTGTCTGAGCTACCTTTCTTGGAGTTGTCTTGATTTTTTCTGCTTCTAAGGTCATACTGCCTGTAAGCTTCTATTATGGCATTCTGAAAATCTATGGTAGGATCCTCAGAATCTTCATATTTGGTTTCATCCTGATTCGGAGAGAAGAATGCTTGTTCTTCTTTCGTGAGGTACACCTCATTCTCATTGTCAGACCCTATGAGGTTCAAATGATTTTAAACAATGGGTTCTATATCCCTATCATCTTCTTCCACATAATTTTCATTAAATGGTGGCCTAATTTGTTGGTCATTTTCCCTTGGTTTTATTTTAGGCTGTTCCCTCCTAAAATTTTGGTTCTGGTTTCTGTTTGGAGGGTTTGGTTGGTTGTCCCTAAGAGGGGTCTTCTCACTTATCTTCTCCCACATTTTGGCCATGGACTTGACTAAGTAATCTATTCTAGGATCTAAGGAAGGAGTTGAAGTGGAGACTTCAACCCAGTAGGTGACTTTCCTTTCTGATCTAGTCCTAGCTCTTTTTTCTGCTAAGTTGGCTTTTGCCTTTATGGCTACTTTTTACATTTCCTCTAAGGTAAGGGGATCCTTGTCTCTTAGCTGATAAGTCATGTCTGAGTCAAAACCTTCGAGGAACTTTGCCAAGGCTGAACCAAGTGGGGGTTTGAAGTGAGGTGGGAGGGCATTATACACACTGTTGAACCTTGTGCAGTATCCCTGGACACTTTCCCCATTTTCCCGTTTTAGATTGTTATATTCTGATAGGATTTGAATGGGGTTCTTTCAGATTTCCCACTTGTTTATGAAGACCTGGTAGAGTTCTGGGAGGTTGTGGATGTTGTTTGGAGTTAAGCTCTTAAACCATTTTTTGGGTTCTCCACTCAGGCTTTGGGCGAACATCCTCATTCTGATGGTCTCGTCTTCTATTTCCATGTATTTAAAGGCATCGCTAATCCTATCTACATGCTGTTGAGCTGTGGTAGTCTCATCTCCAGTAAAGTGTGGGATTTTGGCTTGATAGTCATTTTGTAAGGGAGCCAAAGGCTGTGGCAACACCAAGGGTGCGTACCAAGCTGCCATGATGGGAGCTAATGGATGATGTACAAAATGAGGGCTTACAGGATGAGCTAAGGTGGTTTGAATGGTGGTGGTTTGGATAGGTGTGGTGGATGTACTTGGACTAGTGATCTGATTTTGAGCAGATTTGGGATGGTAGGAGCCAAAGTGATGTAGAAGTTGAGAGTCGGGAGGTGTGGTAGGTGAGGCTTATCTACTAGGACTCTGTTGCAGATCTAGGGGTTCAAGATCGTCAAAGTCTATCTTACTTTGTGACTTGCTTCTAAAAAGGGTTTTTGCCGATTCTAAGTCAAAAGGGGAATCCGGTAAGGCAGTGAGATGTTCAAGTACTGATCTTGTTTTACAAATGGACCTATCGGTAGCTAAATTGTCAATTTCGGAAGCTTGCCACAGAATCTTCTCTGGGTCATCTACTATGATAGGGGGATTTGGGTCTGGATGAGATCTGGTGTTGATTCTTTGTGAAGCCAGATTTCGGGTCTAGAGTTTAGAGAGGATGGTATTTGTGCCTGTTTTGGATGGATGGCCTCTCTGGGGTTTTACTTAATGTGAAGGATGGTCAAAACAAAAAGGATGGACTAGTGGAGTCGCCAGGTGGATTTCTATGAGAACTATGGTCCACCACCAACACTATCAAAGATGCTTTTGGAAAAAGTTTTATAGAAAACTTTGAGATGGAAACTTGCAAAGAAGAGTGATTCACTTGGTTTCAACAGTTTGCTAGGCTGTATGGACAAGCTAATGGTTCTCTTGGCAAGAAGACTTCTGCTTCTCTCCTATGTTTTAGGTGAGTGTTTCTGAATCGCTAAGTTATACTTAGTTTGTCATTGATTATAGAACTTCTACCCTAAGCTTAAGCTTTTGAAAGGAAGAGCCAGCAGGAAGGTATGGTTTATGGATTTTTTGGTCTTTTATGGAGTTTTTAGGCCTACTGGAGGCTAGTGGAGTCGCCAAGTGGAACTTGGTTGTTTTTGTAAAGATGTAGGTATGGTCCAACACCAGTAACTAGGGGAAAAACTAATCTGGAAATGTTTTGGGGTTTTTCTGAGTTTTATGTGCAGCCTATGGTTTATTTAAAGTATTCTAATATTGTTTCATCACTTTGTTAGGGTGGCGAGAACAAAAAGAGTTTATTCTAAATGGTTTTATGGACTGCTTGCCTGTTTAAGTTTTGAAGAATAATGAATCTACAAGAGTTTGCTAGACTGTTATGTACTTAGTTAGTCCCACCGTGGTCGCCATTATGTTAGTGTGGCGATGAGGTGGCTCAATCAGATAGTAGCCTAGAGTTTAGTAAAGTAGTAAGGCCTATTGGAGGCTAGTGGAGTCGTCAGGTGGATTTTTAGTTGTTTTGAGGTATATGTGTATGGTCCACCACCAATACTGACAAAAACCAATCTAAGGGAGTTTTTGGGGTTTTCTGAGTTCTTTATGTAGTCCTAGGGTTTGTAAGAGTGTCCTACAGCTGAGTCATCATTTTGCTAGGATGGTGAGACAACCAGATTCTATTCTTCTAAGTTTGACTGAGATTTTGAGAGTTTCTAAAGGATACCTAGGATGTTTTGACTCAAAGTCCCACCGTGAAAGCCATTATGTTAGTGAGCGGTGGGATAAGTCAACTAGATAGTATTTTCAAAGGTCTCTAAAGGTTTAGGGAAACTAAATTTGTTTATCACTCAGAGTCCCGCCGTGATCGCCATTATGTTAGGGTCCCGTGATTTCGCTGATTGGCAAGCCAAATGACAGTGTAACATCAAACCAGTCTTTGGAGCCCAAGGACCTAGCCTTCCTAGACTCAGAAAGGGCTCTCTCTATTTCTGTAAGGGATATCTATGTGTTTACTTATTGTGTTCTGATTTTAGACTAGTTATGAAGTAGGTTTTTTGGTTTTGGTTTTTAGGTTGTGAGGGATGAAACTGATCAAAGATATAAGACAGGTAAAAATATGTCAGATCAACTGGGCTATGGGGTCGAAGAGGTCAAGAAAGCTATTAGACGGTGATACAAGGTTGTTGAAGGGCCGATTTGATTCGAGGTAGAAAGGATCTTTGGGAAAAATGGAGTAAAATGGACATCAAGTTTGTGAACAACAAAGGATTTCAAGCATAACTAGTTTAATAGCTGACATAAACATGGTAGGACAAACCATTAATCATGAGAAATGTAAGTATAAGCTAATCAATACATAGAAGTAAACATTCAAGCCATGCATAGAGATATCTAACTCTCTAACTTTGATAAATGACTATTAGACTTTGGAGAAATACACTTAAGACAAAAACAACTCAAAACACTATGCTGGAACGCCTAAACACAGTACTTTAAGTTATTGAGCACTTTGAAAACAAGATTGCATAGTCTTAGGCAAAGGGCAAGATCAGAACAAGACCTCTTTGGTTCAACAAATGACAATCTAATCAGTCAAAGAGAAATTTCATGGGTGGAGCTATGGCTAGCCATGAGTAAGCAGGACATACCATAAATCATACTTAGCATGCATAAAACCATGAATGAAATAAGCAACAATATCGTTAAGTTATTGAAGAGCAATCAAGAATTCTTTAATGTGACTAAGAATAAAGAAAACATGGAAGCTATGAAGAAATAGGAAATTTGAGGTGCCTCCAAGGGCATGTCTCAAATTTGTTCTCTACTGTCCTATAGCAAGCAAGAAATATGGATTTATGAATGAAATCTAGGAAACAAAACAAAGAGAGAGACACTATACCATTCTACCAAGTCATGGAATCCAACAACAATCTTCTTTCATCATCCAAGAACATCCAAGAGACTATCCAAAAGCATGCGAAAAGTATTTCTTCCAAAGCTTATATGACTATATATTGCTTCTATTCATCAAGTTCAGCCTTGTTTACAATGAAAGCCTTTGGAATAAATAGGCCCAAGTGAGGAAAACCTCTTAGTTCAATTTGCAATCTCATTGGCCTATCCAAAATATCTTATCTTGTCCTTGAGACTTTGCAAAGCCCAAGGCACAAAATATCTCATAAAATATCTAAAAAATGCTAAAAGAGGGAAATAAATTGACTTTTCATAACTTCTCATGTGAAAAAATAGCTAAACGCACATGAGGAAAAAGTAGTTTTTAAAGGTTCAATTTTTATAAAAATACTCAAAAACTTCATTAGCAAAAGGTCCCCTGACTTACTAGCAATGTTTGGCAGCCTTTCCGATACCGAAATAAGGCTCATGATAGCTCATTGGAAAGCTCTGATTGTCTACTTTCTGGAACAACTTGAATTTTCTCAATTTGATGCCTGGAACTCCTCCAAAAAGAGACCTGTGTGTAAAAAACCAAAAAATAAGGCTTGCTGATAGACAGAGCAGAGTGTAGAAAAATGAGCATTTTTCGCCATTTCGGGGGAGAAAATGATCTTCAAATGTCTTGATCATCGCTGAGTATGTGCTCCTAAAATTATGGCATCTAATGATACCATTCGCATCCTTTGATGATCCTCCAATCTGAAATGGCGAAGCCCATGAGTTTTGGCCAAAAACTCAAAAATGGCAAAAAACCAAAATATGTCGAAATTTGCCCAAAATTGGTGAGCATGACCCTCAAGGGTTCTCAGCAACATGTTGTGAAGCAGATGCCAAAATCTGAAGTCCTGAGGTGTCTTTTCTCAATTTCCGTGCCGGGCGCTTTCCTTTAGCCTCCTAGAGTTTTTCTTGAGCAACCTTCAACTTGCGCCGGGCAAATTGATTTAACTTTTTATAATGCCCCGTCATTCTCCTTTGAAGGTCTAAATCCCTGTTTTCCTTCTCCAATTTCTTCTCCAAGTGGTCATTGACTCTCTCAAGCCATGCCTCTCTATTGTTCTATATCTCTTGTTCGAACAATGCAGTGAGAGGAGTAGATTGGAGAAGGGAATTTTCCTCTTCTTTTTGCTTCTCAAGGGCCTTTTTAAGCCCCATGGTTCTTGGCCTCTTTTGCCTAGGCTAATCTTCTCCTTCACTTTCATCAAATTCGCCCATGAGTTCTTCCAACCTCACTTGGGCTTTGGAGGCCTCCTTCTTGTATTTGGTCGCCCGTGTTTCATAAACAACCATATGGACACTCATTTGCTTATTTTGGATTTGCAAAAATTGATTGAAATTCCTAGCTCTATGAACATCATCCTTAAAGGCATCAATTTGGCTTTCTCGATGGATTAAGAGGTTTTCTAGAATCTCGGCCTCATTATCACTATCATCGCTTTGGATTTGGATGATGTCGAATGCACTCTCCTGTTCACGACTGCCTTCTTCTTTGCCCTTCCCCTTGCTTTGGGTGGCTTTTCTAGTACTCTTCCTCTTGGGAAAATCTACCATGGGCTTCTTTGGCAATTTTCCTTTACTTCAGCGGGCCCTTGTCACATTTGGAGTGACAACTCTAGGCTCTCTTTTCTTTTTTGTCCGGGGCTTGGCGACTTTCGGAGAAAAGAGCATGGCCCCTTGCGTCGGAGAGGCAGCTAGCACATGCTCCATGGGTTCTTTACCCTTGTCACTTTTCCCTTTTTCTTCTTGAGGTTGTTGTTTCTCATGATGTGGCTGATGTGTAACATGTTGTGGCTGCCCTTGTTTATCACTCTCATGCTGCTCATGTTCAGCTCTTTCATGTAGCTGTTGTGTGTCATCTTTTGACTGCCCATGTTCATCACTTTCATGATGCTCCTGTTCCTCCTCACTGTGATGCTTTTCTTCATCTCCTTGCTGCTGCTCATCATCACTGTGATGTTGTTGTTCAGCGCTTTCCTTCTCATCCCCTTGCTGTTGTGTGTCATCATAACACTGCTCACCCTCATCATGAGTTTGTTGTTCTTCATGCTGCTGCCCTTCATCATCAGTTTTTTGTTCTTCATGCTGCTGCCCTTCATCATCTTCCTCATCATCATGGTCATGCTCTTCTCCCTCTTCAGGCTTTTTTTCTTGCTCTGTGGTAAACTTGAGTTTTTTTAGGAATGGGTCTGCTAGAAGAAGGTGAAGGATGATGAGTAGGAGGTGTAGGGGATGTACGGACTGGAGGGACAGTGGAGAAATCCGGATGAGTGATGAAAGTATCCCACGAGACCTCTCTCTTTTCAAGCTGATGAAGAATGATGATTTTGATGAGAGAATGATGGAAGAGACAGGCTATTTGCTGTGAAGGAGGCTTCTTCTGAACAGTGGAGGCCATTTTCTCAGTGCTCTTGTGTAAGAAGAAAGGAAGATTTAACAGCTTGGTCCTTGTGAAATGCATGAGCAGTCGAATGTGATAGGCATAGATTCGGGAGAATCTTCCCTCACAAGTGAAGTACTTCATGATAATCTTCATGAGAGGGGCGTAGCTAGCTAATAGATATGAGAAATGGAAAATAGAAGGACATGACTCTCTGTGCTCAGACATTAGAAAGGGCTTGTAATCATCTGAGTCCAAATGACTTTGTTTAAACCATTTCTCACCAATATAGGGGATTTTAGTGGCCTTGGAGATAGACCTTGGAGAAAATTTGAAGTCAAGGCTTGACAGCTTGAAATGCTTGTCTCAAAACCTCAAAGCGCAAAGGTGTGTCAAAGGAGAAAAGCTCTTCACCTCTTGCAACCTTTGACAAAAATCTAAACACCCGACCTCATGGAAATTGAACAACACTGATGGGTGGGCATTCACTTCTTCAGTGGAAGTAGGCTCAAATCTCTTATGCAATCCACTCCTACTATTCTGCCTGGGAGGCATCTTGTTCTGGATGCTCTCTGCAAAACCAGACTGCCTCAAAAGGGTTTCCAATAATGTTTTCTAAAAAAAAACTCTTGTCTTATTTGTCAATCACTGTTTGATCAAGGTAAATTTGCCTCAAATGCTGTGTGAAATGTTTTCTTTGATATTAGGTCTCTGCTCCTCCCAAAACACTGCTCTTCCCCTTTGTATGTCAATCAACAAATAATTTAAAAAACAAGCACACAGTCAACTAAAATGTATAGACAGTCAAGTGATTTTCGGTGTTTGGGTAAGATCACAGCGCTCTCGGTGTTTTGGTGCAAGCTAGCCATTCTAGTATTTAGACAGAGGCAAAGTACTTCTTTCAATCAAAACACCCTCCTTGTCTTCACTATTTTCTCACACAGATTTTGACAAACACCTCCAAATGGCAATGACAGCTTCACACACTAAAGTTTGTTTTATGTTCAAAAGAGGCAGCCCTGACTTTGCTCTTTACCACACTGAGGAAAACTTTGAAATGACAAAACACTTGTAGAGTGATCACTGCTGTTTGAAATTGGGCCCACTGTTTTCACTTTTCAAACCCTGTTTTTCCTCCCTTTAAACACTGCCTCCACCTTTCAGCTTGTTTTGAGGGAAGTTTGTTAGGTCCTTTGACAACAATAAAAATCCACTACTTTCACTATGTCAGGGTTTGGGCAAACAAAACCACAGCAATTTAGAGTTTCAAACATAAAACACAACCCTCCTTAAAATAATCAACACTGTGATTTACACCATGAGTCTCATCCTTTTTGCCACCACTTGACAGTTTTGAAATGAGCAAGGAGGCCACAAAATACCTTGAAGATCGATAGTGGCGTTTTTTGAGGAGTTTGACCCGTTTTCAAATCTTGTTGCAGGCGTTTGGATCGTGTGAAACATGCGCGGCATGTTTGATAGGGAAGGCGCCGCGCAAAGAAGATTTGTCGGGTCACTGACGGGCAGTCGTGACCGGTGCCTACAGGCGCGCCGCACGCCGCTACAGGGGCGTCGCGCGATAGTGTAACTCTGTGTTAAAACTCCGCCTGAACGAGCTGCGCAACTCTACAGGCGCGCCGCGCAGTCTTCAAGCCCATAAATTCTGTGAATTTGCCCGAAATTCCTTCTTCGGTCTCGTGTACATCCAAAGGGGAGTGCAGCCTTGTGTTTTGAGAATGTCAAATGGCTTGCAACGGTCTCCTTATTCTCTTTTGAACGTAAAAAGCCAACTACCCTTGAGTTTGACTTGTGAGGGTTTTGAAGGCTTCTTCTTTGAAACAAATGCATTTTTTTCATTTGAAAACCAAAGTGATTTTAAATGTGCTATAAGGGGCCCATACTTTAAATAATGTTGGAAAAAGGATGTGCATGCTATTTTAACAGCTTTAATAGATATGAACCTATCCATTATAAGAAAAACATTCAAGGGACAACTCTTTTCACTGTTTGCTTATAAAAAGGGAAACATGTCTTTCTTCTACTTATATTTTCTTGTTAGAGGTAAACCTGGCTTAAAACCCCATCATGACAGTAGATGCATTCTCAAAATGGCTTTTCTCTTTGATTTTGAGGCGAAACTCAGTTGTAATCACCTGGGCTTCACTATCACCTTTGACACATTTCCATAAAGAACAGGCCTTCATTCGTAACAGTGGCATGCTTTATTTGCTTTGAGTGTGTTTTCTGACCTTGAAATACATACCATAATCCTTCTGGCACCTTTATGACCCTGTGTGTCTATTTGCAGTGCCTTTTTTGGGAAAACTAAACTCAAACTGCATTTGTCTATTATGATGAGTTTTTGAAAGAAAATTTTCATGAACAGGAAGAAAGGACCCTTTGAAAAACAATTATCATTCTTTGGCCTGCGTCATGACCCATCTCTCAACCACCAGCAAAGTTGTTCTATTTGGGCTCCAAACTGCTTTTGAAAGAAACTTTGATAAGAGATAAGATCAACCTCTTGGATTACAGTAGTACCCCTGCTTCCTTCTTTGTTTTTAACATCAGTTCTCTGTTCAGAAGCTTTCAACTGTCTCCTACTGCTCTCACCATTTGTCTCTCAATCAGTGAAAACCCTAAAATCAATCACTGCTCTGGCCCTCTGCTCATATCTGAAGGAGGCCTTCTTTGACAAATGTCTGATTTCTTTTCAGCCTCTGTCTCAACTAAAATGAAGAATGTCGATGAACATACTGATAGTGGTTTCCATTATTCATGTTGGCAGAAGCTAGCTAGAGACTAAGATCGTTGGATTCCTTTGGCCATCTTCTTATAGCATTTCTCCATTTATGATCAACCCATTAGCTTCGCTTTGTAATTCAAATGATAGGGAAACTCATGAAAACCAATTTTAAAGCCCACTACCTTACCTCTGCCTTTAATCATCATTTTCATGCAGAGACCCTCAGTTGCTGTCTTACTGTACATCAAAAAAATTTCCTTACAGTTAGTGCAACTCTTAAAATCAAACTTTGTCCATTAGGCCTCTGCTTATAGATGAAAGAGGCACTTTTAACCCTCTACTTATAAAATGAAGGATGTTCTTCAGTCTTCAATCTCTCTGTTTATAGATGAAGGAGGTTTCTTAGTCATGCCATCTGATCAGCCTTTAACAGTGTTATTTTTCCTTTCACTGTCTTTTCATTCTTGAGCCAATGAAGAATGACCAATTAATAATAGTTATTCACACCACTTTGTCATTTACTTGAGCAAAGATGAGTCTCTGTTATGTTTTAAAAAGGAAATTTTCTTTATGTATGATTATGACTGAAAAAGCCTTTTCAAAAGGCCTCCAAAACCCTCACAAAGAAATCTCAAAGGGTGATTGGCTTTTTCGACTATAAAAGGAGTAAGATACCGTTGCAAGGCCTATTTTGAAAATTCAAAACTCACTAAGTGCTCCCCAGGCTGTTCATAGGACAGAGCAAGGATTTTTGAGCAATTTTCGAGTGTTTTTGAGGCTTAAAGCCTGCGCGGCGCATTCAGAGCAGGAAATACACATGTGTTCAACGGCTGCGTGGCATCCCTGTAGTGGCGCACGACGTTCCTGTAGCGCCGGTCACCACTACCCGAAGGCCGACCCAACACCTTTTTCACTGCGCGGTGCTCTTCCATCTGAACATGCCGCGCCTGTTTGAACAACCAGAACACCTTCAAAGGGTCTTGAGACCTGCTTAACTCATCAAGCAAGGGCCATAAGCCATCTTCAAGGTATTTTTTATTGCACCTTGGTGCATTCGAAATTATAAAGGGGTGATTGATGCCATGTTTTTCTAGACTAAAACAGTGATTGAAAAGTAGAGTTCTTGGTAGAAAATCAAGGTCATTTGTTACTGTGTTGCCAAAGTTTGTTATAGAAGAAGGCTAGGGTGTGTTTATATTAATTCCAAAAACTAAAACTGCGTTCAAACAAAGTGATAAACCATATACTAATGAAAAGACAGAAAACATAGTGGTAGAGGTTTTCGAGTTGATGTAAGGTGTCCTACAGTGATAAAACATAATTAACCTCTGTCTGCAAAATCTAAGGTGAAAGCAGTGTTTGTAAGGTGAACACAGTGTTTGTAAGGTGAAAACAATGGTCCTAATCTGAATACCTTGTCATTTTGAAAAGGTCCTATGTGTGTGATGAAACAGCCAAATCTGTGCAGCCTCTATAAGTCCCAAAAGCAGAGTGTGTGAGAAGTTTTTTCAAAGTCAGTTGAGAGTTTTTTTTTGTCTACCTCTGTAAAAACAGTGAATAGCAGAAGAGTGTTGTTTGGGGAAGGGTAATTTTGTTTTTGTTTGAACACAAGGAGATCCTTGTTCTAACAAGAAAACACAAACACCTCTTTTCAATACCTTGCCCAAACACAGTAATTAATTGACTGTTTTCTTTAAATTTGAAAAAAACATGTTGTTTGGCATAAAAGAGGACAAAACAATGATTTATAAGGAGCACAAAGTTGATGTTGGGGGATTATTTCACAAAACATTTGAAGCAGCTTGTCTTGGTCAAACAGTGACCGACAAGCAGGACAGAGGTGTGGTTGAGAAAAAAATTCCAAAGGCCATTTGAGATAGCTTGGTTTTGCGAAGAACATTTAAAACAAAATGCCTCCCATGCAAGATAGTAGGAGTGGCCTTCACAAGAGGTTTGAGCTTGTTTCCACTGAAGAGATAAATGCTCATCCATCAGTCCTGTTTAACTTCCATGAGGTTGGGTGTCTAGAGTTTTATCAAAGGGTGTAGGAGGTGAAAAGCTATTCCCCTTTGACACATCTTTGTGCTTTGAGATTTCAAGAGAATCATTTTCAGGTGGTAGGCCTAGATTTTAAATTCTCTCCAAGTTCCATTTCCAAGGCCACCAAAATCCCTTATGTCGGAGAGAAGTGGTTTAAACAAAGCCACCTAGACTCAAAACAATACAGCGTTTTCTGAAGCGTGAGCAGAGAGATTCATGTTCATCCATTTTCCCCTTTTCATATCTATTTACTAGTTATGCCCCCCTCATGAAGATAATCATGAAATACTTCACTTGCGAAGGAATACTCTCCCAAATCTATGCTTACCATGTCCGATTGCTCATGCATTTCACAAGAGCCAAATTGTTAAATCTTCCTTTCTTCCTCCATAGAAGCATTGAGAAAATGGCCTCCACTGTTCAGGAAAAACCTCCTTCTCAACAGACAACCTTCCTCTTCCATCACTCCCTCATCAAGGTTATCATTCTTGATCAGCTTGAGAAGAAGGAAGTCTCTTGGGATACTTTCATTACACATCTGGATTTCGCCACTGTCCCTTCATTTCATACATCTCCTTCACCTTTCACTCACCATCCTTTGCCTTTTTCAAGCAATCCCATTCCCAAGAAGCTAAAATTTCCCATTGAACAAGAAAAAGAGCATGATGAGGAAGAAGAGCATGAGCAACAGGAGGAAGATGATGAGCAGCATGAGGATGAACAGGTGCAGCACAGTGAGGAGAGGCAGCCACATGATGATGAACAGTAGCCTCATGAAAAAGAACAGCAGCATGATGAAGAGGTACAACACAATGAGGAGGATAGCCCTAAAAAAGAAATGCAAAAGGACAGTCAAGGCATCCATGAAGAAATCCAAGACAGTGACAAGAATTATGAGCAAAGTAACAAGGGCAAAGAGCCAATAGAGCATGTGCTAGCTACATCTCCTAAGCAAGGGGCCATGCTCTCTTCTCCAAAAGTGGCCAAGCCCCAGACATCAAGGAAAATGGTGCCTAAAGCTGTAACTCCAAATGTCATTAGGGCCCTCCGAAGCAAGGGGAAATTGCCCAAGAAGCCCATTGTCAAATTGCCCAAGAGGAGGAAGACTAAAAGAACTACCCAAAGCAAAGGAAAGGAGAAAGAAGAAAGCAACCATGAAAAGGAAAGGGACTTCGACATAATTCAAATCCAAAGTGATGATAGCGACAATGAAGCTCGAATCCTAGAAACTCTCTTAATCAATAGAGAAAACCAAATTGATGCTTTGAGGACTGATCTTGAAAGGCCTAGAAACTTCAATCACTTTTTGCAAATTCAAAACAAACAGATGAGTGTTCATATGGCGGTATATGAGACACGGGCCATCAAATACAAAAAAGAGGTCTCCAAAGCACAAGTGAGACTCAAAGAACTCATGGGTGAGTTCGATGAGAGCGAAGATCAAGATCAACCTAGGAGAAAGAGGCCAAGAACCATGGGGCTCAAAAGAGCCATTGAGAAACAAAAGGAAGAAGAAGTTTCCCTTCTCCAATCTACCCCTCTCACTACATTGTTCACACAAGAGATAGAGAACAATCGAGAAGCATGGCTTAAGAGGGTTAATGATCACTTTAAGAAGAAGTTGAAGAAGGAAAATAGAGATTTGGACCTTCAACGGAGGATGACCGGACACTATAAGAAGCTCAATCAGTTTGCTCGGCGGAAATTGAATGCCACACAGGAAAAAGTCAAGAAGGCGCAAAGGAGGTGCCCGGCACCAAAATTGAGGAAAGACACCTCAAAGCTCCAAATTTTTGCCTCAGCTTCACAGCGTGTTTCTGAAAACCCTCGAGGGTCATGCTCGCCAAAATTGGGCGAAATTCAGCAAGTTTTGGTTTTTTGTCGTTTTTGGGTTTTTGGCTAAAACTCATGGGCATCGCCATTTCAGTTTGGGGCATTCTCAAGGGATGAAAATGGTATCATTGGATGTCATAATTTCAGGGGCATATACTTAGCGATTTTTAGATCAATTGAAGATCATTTTCTCCCTCAAAATGGCGAAAAACCCTCGTTTTTTCTACACTCTTCCCCGTTTATCATCAAGGCCTATTTTATGGGTTTTTACACACGGGTCAGTTTTTGGAGGACTTCCAGTGGTCAGTTTGGAGTAAAGTAAGAATTTTCAGAAAATAGACATTCAAAGCTTTCCAACGAGCCATCACGGACCTCGTTTCGACATCAGGAAGGCCTCCAAACGTTGCCGACAAGTCAGAGGACTTTTCGCTGATATATTTCTTAAGTATTTTTGTAAAAATTGAACTTTTCAAAAGTGACCTTTCCTCATGTGCGTTTAGCTATTTTTGTACATGATTATTTATGAAAAGTCAATATATTTCCCTTTTTTAGTGTTTTTGAGATATTTTATTAGATATTCTGTGCCTTGGGCTTTGCAAAGCCTCAAGGACAAAATCAGATATTTTGGATAGGCCAATGAGATTACAAGTTGATCTAAGAGGTTTTCCTCACTTTGGCCTATATATTCTAAAGGATTTCATTGTAAATAAGGCTGAACTTGATGAATAGAAGCAATATATGGTTATACAAGCTTGGAAGAAACACTTGTCTCATGTATTTGGAGAGTTTCTTGAGTGCTTTTGAATATTGAAAAAACATTGTTGTTGGATTCCATGACTTGGTAGAATAGTATAGTGTCTCTCTCTGTTTTTTTCTTAGATTTTCATTCATAATTCCATGTTCCTGCTTGCTATATGACAGTAGAGAATAGATTTGAGACATGCCCTTCGAGGCACCTCAAGTTTCATGTTTCTTTATAGCTTCTATGTTTTCTGTCTTCTTAGTCATATCAAAGAATCCTTGATTGCTCTTTGATAATTGAAGAATATTCTTTGATTGTTTAATTTATGGTTTGATGCATGCTAAGTATGATTCACGATATGCCCTGTTTACTCATGGCTAGTCATAGCTCCACCTATGAAACCTCTCTTTGATTGATTAGATTGTCATTTGTTGAACCAATGAGGTCTTGTACTGATCTTGCCCTTTACCTAAAACTATGCAATCTTGCTTCAAAGTGCCCAATAGCTTGGAATACTATGTTTAGGCATTTCTTCATAGTAATTTAAGTTGTTTGTTTGTCTTAAATGTATTTTCCCAAATTTTGATAGCCATTTCCTAAAGTTAGAGAGTCATATATCTCTATGCATGGCATGAATGTTTTTTTCTATGCATTGATCAGTTTATAGTTACATTTCTCATGATTAATGGTTAGCCCTACCATTTTTATGTCAGCTATTAAATTATTTATGCTTGAAATCCTTTGTTGTTCACAAATTTAGTTTCCATCTCACTCCATTTTACTCAAGGATCCATTTTACTTCGAATTAAATCAGTCCTTCAACAACCTTGTATCACCATCTGACAGCTTTCTTTACCTTTTCGACCCCATAGCCCAATTGATTTGACATCTTTTAATCTATCTTAGTCTCTGATCAATTCATCCCTCACAACCTAAAAACCAAAACCAAAAACCTACTTCATAACTAGCCTAAAATCCAGAACACAATAAGCAAACACACAGATATCCCTTACACAAATAGAGAGAGCCCTCTCTGAGTCCAGGAAGGCTAGGTCCTTGGGCTCCAAAGACTAGTTTGATGTTACACTGTCATTTGGCTTTCCAATCAGCCAAATCACGGGACCCTAACATAATGGCAATCACGGTGAGACTCTGAGTGATAAACAAACATAGATTCCCTACACATTTCAGCAGCCTTAAGAATACTATTTGATTGACTTATCCCACCACTCACTAACATAATGGCGATCACGGTGGGACTCTGAGTAACATACAAACTTAGATTCCCTAAACATTCCAGCAACCTTAAGAATACTATATGATGGACTTATCCCACCGCTCCCTAACATAATGGTGATCACGGTGGGACCTTCCGAGTTAGTGACAATCTAAGTACTCCATAGTAACTCTTGAAGTCTCAATCAAACTGAGAAAACATAAGTGTTGTTTGAAGAGTAGAAGCGAGATTTTTCATCGTCTTAGCAAAATGTTGATTTAGTTATAGGAAACTCTTCCAAACCTCATAGGCTACATAAAAACTCAGAAAACCCCAAAACATTCCTAGATTGGCTTTTCCCTAGTTATTGGTGGTGGACCATAGCTACATCTTTACAAAAACAACCAAGTTCCACCTAGCGACTCCACTAGCCTCCAGTAGGCCTAAAAACTCAATAAAAAACAAAAATTTCATAAGCCATACCTTTCTGTTGACTCTTCATTTCCAAATCTTAAAACTTATGGTGCAAACTCTATAATCAGTGACAAACTAAGTATAACTTAGTGATTCAGAAGACTTCACCTAAACATAAGAGATAAACAGAAATAATCTTGCAAATAGAACAATTAGTTTGTCCAAACAGCCTAGCAAACTGTTGAAACCAAGTGAATCACTTTTCCTTGCAAGTCTTCATCTCAAAGTTTGCTAGAAAACTTTTTCCAAAAGCATCTTTGATAGTGCTGATGGTGGACATTAGTTCTCACAGAACTCCACCTGGTGACTCCACTAATCCTCAATTTTGTTTTGACCATCCTTCACATTAGTAAACCCCTAGAGAGGACATCCATCCGAAACAATCACAAATACCATCTTCTCTAAACTCTAGATTCGAAATCTGGCTTCACGAAGAAACAACACCAGATCTCATCCAGACCCAAATCCCCCTATCATAGTAGATGACCAAGAGAAGATTCTGTGGCAAGCTTCCGAAACTGGAAATTTAGCTACCGATAGGTCCATCCGTAAAGCAAGATCAGTACCTGAACACCTCATAGCCTTACAGGATTCCTCATTTGACTTAAAATCAGCAAAAACCCTTTTTAGAAGAAAGTCACAAATTAAGGTAAACTTTGACGATCTTGAGCCCCTAGATCTGCCACAGAGTCCTAGTAGAGAAGCCTCGCCCACTACAGCTCCCGAATTTTAGTTTCTCCATCACTTTGGCTCCTACCATCCCAAATCTGCTCAAAATCAGATCACTAGTCCGAGTATATCCACCACACCCATCCAAACCACTATTGTTCAAAACACCTCAGCTCATCTCACAAGCCCTCATTTTGTACATCATCCATTAGCTTCTGCCATAGCAGCCTGGTATGCACCCTTGGTGTTGCCACACCCTTTGGCTTCCTTACAAAATGACTATCAATCCAAAATCCCGCACTTTACTCGAATTGAGACTACCATAGCTCAACAACATGTAGATAGAATTAGTGATGCTTTTGAATACATGGAAATAGAAGACGAGACCATAAAAATGAGGATGTTTGCCCAAAGCCTGGGCGGAGAACCCAAAAAATGGTTTAAGAGCTTAACTCTAAACATCATCTACGATCTCCCAGAACTCTACCAAACCTTCATAAATAAGTGGGAAATCCGAAAGAACCCCATTCAAATCCTGTCATAGTATAACAATCTAAAATGAGAAAATGGGGAAAGTGTCCAGGGATACTGCACTAGGTTCAACAGTGTGTATAACGCCCTCCCATTTCACTTCAAACCTCCACTTGGCTCAGCCTTAGAAAAGTTCTCCGAAGGTTTCGACCCAGACATGACTTATCAACTAAGAGACAAGGACCCCCCTACCTGAGAGGAAATGCAAAAAGTGGCCATAAGCGCACAAGCCAACTTAGCAAAAAAGAGAGCTAGGACTAGATCAGAAAGAAAAGTCACATATCGAGATGAGGTCTCCACTTCAGCCCCTCTCTTAGATCCTAGAATAGATGACTTGGTTAGATCCATGGCGAAAATTTGAGAAAAGATAAGTGAAAAGACATCTCTTAGGGACAACCAACGAAACCCTCCAAACAGAAACCGGAACCAAAATTTCAGGAGGGAACAGCCTCAAAACAAACCAAGGGAAAATGACCAACAAAATAGGCCACCCTTTAATGAAAAATATGCAGAAGAAGATGAAAGGGATATAGAACCCATTGATGAAAATCATTTGAACCTCATAGGTTCTGATAACCAGAGTGAGGTTTACCTCACAGAAGAAGAACAAGTGTTCTTCTCTACGAATCAAAATGAAACCAACTATGAGGATCTCGAAGATCCTGCCATAGATTTTCAGAATGCCATAATAGAAGCTCATAGGAAGTATGACCTTAGAAGCAGAAAAGCCAAGACAACTCCAAGAAAGGTAGCTCGAACACTGCTAAAACCCCTGATACCATCCTTAAAAAAACGGTGGATAGCAACAAAATTGTGGTCAAGAAAACTAACCAAAACAAAGATAAAGTTATTCAAACAAGTCTTGGCTCAAATTCTCTTAGTACCTCCACAAAGATTCCCGAGATGGTTGTGTCAATACCATGACATACCAATGATAAGTACTTTTAATTATATGTCTTTGCAAGATTATGTTTCAGGTTATAGCCAAATAATTTCTTTGCAAAGTAGACAGCTCAAAGAATTTTTCAAGTATGCTGGAAGTAGTTCCATTTTCAAACCCAAAATTGTAAAACCACCGAATATCAAAAATATGCTTCTAAAGGCCATGTTTCCAGTTTTGAATTTCTGCTTTCTGGCATATCTTGATGATGTCATCATATACTTCAAAAATGACAAAGAATATTTGCATTATTTGAAAAAGATATACAGAAAAATGAGTGGAAATTAGAGGTATAAAGAGGTACAGCGGGAAGATACGGGGTTGTTCAAAGATTCATGCATGAATCCTTATGTCATGCTTGAAAGAGAAAAATTTTCAAAATTTTCTTTTCAAGAGCTGAGTGGACCAAGAGTGGTAGGAGATCCTTATGAAGATAGGATGCTTAAGTTTCACCATTTCCAAGATTTCTGAGTTAAAACTTTTTCAATCATTGTATATACCATTGTTTGAAAAATAAATCAAAAACAAAAAATTCAAAAACAATAGAAAAGTAGAAAAGATTCATGCATGAATCCTTATGTCATGCTTGAAAGAGAAAAATTTTCAAAATTTTCTTTTCAAGAGCTGAGTGGACCAAGAGTGGTAGGAGATCCTTATGAAGATAGGATGCTTAAGTTTCACCATTTCCAAGATTTCTGAGTTAAAACTTTTTCAATCATTGTATATACCATTGTTTGAAAAATAAATCAAAAACAATAGAAAAATAGAAAAAGAGGGCGGTTTGAAAAATAAAAAGAACGCCCCATGTTCAAAAAATAGTCATTCTGAAAGCATGCAAGTCTAAATGCCGCTACTAGTGCTCAAATGTCTTGTTCGGCTATCTAGTCTAATCATAACTGAACATGTTTTAAATTTATTTGCTGATAAGTTAGTGAGAGGAAAAGATAGTCAACATTGTGTAAGCTTGACTTATCAATGAGAGTAGATTAGGAAAAGATACTGGTTCCACATGCTCAAAACAGAACCAAAGAGGAAAACAGGGATGAAAAACAAATTGTGTATCCTAGGCTTGTTTTTCTAGATTTCATTTTATGCAAAATAATATTTGTGTGCAGCTCGTCTTTCATGCCACAAGTACGTGACAAATCAGAATGTCTAATCTTGATTTGGTCATTTTTCAATTTCATGTTTAAGATTAGAGAATAAAATCTTGTCAAACAGCTTAACCTTGACAGTCGATTTAGCATAGGTAGAGAAACGAAGGAGTTCACCAGCTTAATCTGAACTCCCGGCGGGTATAAGTGTAGAATTAGATAGTATCATTTTTCAAAAATATTATGTCAAAAGGGTTGCTAGTCCAAATGCACCCAAAAGAAGAAAAAATGTTAGGGAATATAGTGGGGTAGGTAGAAATATCGTTAATGCTAATCATGCTGTCAATTTTCAGAAATAGCATCAAGGAAGAAAGAAATTTGCGCCAATGGATAACGGCACTAGTCTTCAAAGAACCGAGATCTAAAATTCTAGACACCTGCTGAAAATGAGCTGCCCTCCCCAAATGGAGTCACTGTTAGTGATCAGTATTTTTCACCTATTGATGATGACTAGTTTTTAAAGCCAAGTTTTCTAGCAGCTAATCTCCAATATGTCAAATTTGTCAGCCAGAAAACAACCATAAACATTTTTGCCCTCCTACCTTTTCAATCAGCCCATGATGAGATAAAACCTAATTTTCAAGCCCCATCTAGCCTTATTCATACAAACTTGTCCATCAGCTCCAAAGAGAATACTCCAAATCTGTCCAAAAAGTCTCCCCTAAGTTAGGTAGTGGAACTTTAGGCGATTTCCCTTGGAAAACTATCCTAAAGCCAAAATAACCTCTATCTAATATCAACCAGTCCTAGATGACCTTCCTACTCTGCAAATAAAGCTTGATTACACTCTTAGGTCATGCCACTAACAAGCCTTAATGTCTCAGCAATACATATGCCACATGTCAAATTGATGTTAGGTAGATTTACAAGTGTTTCAATGTCTCTTTCAAGAGTAGAAGTGTACCAGTGTTCCAGAAGACATTATTAAACTCAACATGAGAAGACCACTGCTTCTCATGTGGTTTTGAACCTGGGATGCAAGTACTGGACAGAGATTTATTTCAATAAGCTCCTGCAAACACAGTCAAATGTTAGTGATTTATGAATAACAAGAAATGCTCTGCGGATACTGGCCAGGCTGCCTCTGATTGTCTAAAGATGCATAAAGGTATTTTAACAACAAGATTATATGTCTCAGAGAAATGCCCTTCATGACATATTGTCAATTTGTCACTTTTATTTGCTTAAGCATGAATAGGCGGTGAAAGAAAAGATAACACTGTTTGAAAGCTGATGAAATGGCATCATTGAGAAAACCTCCTCCATACATGAGCAGAGGGTTGAAAGACTGAGAAAACCTCCTCCATACATGAGCAGATGGTCAGGTCATTGGTTGAAAACCTCCTTCAATTTACAAGCAGAGGGTTTGGCAACGTGATAAAGGCCTCCTTCATCTAATAAACAGAGGGCCAGCAATAGAGGTATGGCCTCATTTAAAGGGCACAAAGCTAAAAATGATTGCAAACTGCCTGAAGAACTTGTTTAACACCTTGTCTCCAATAGATGAAGACCGCTAACATAGCAGTGGTGTTTCAAAGATTCACGATAGGTTTCACTGATTGAAAAATGGGTTTTAAGTGCAGTGGGAAAGCAACTAAAGGCTTATGCATAGAAAAAATGTGTTAAAAACAGAGGGAAAGTAGTGGTACTGTAATAATCAAAGAGGTTTGACTTGTCTTCTATCAGAGATTTCCTCCAAAGGCAATCTGAAGCCAAAATGAACAAGCCCTGCTGAGGTATGTAATTTCATTAATAGTTTCCAAAGATCCCTCTCCTTGATCAACAGGCATGAAATCTAGCCATTGTTCCTTTAAAAAGCAGAGTTGAAATTAGTAGAAATCCATTCAAGGTTTACGAGTTGAGAGCTGGGTTAAAACATAGGCCAAAGAGTGATGTTGATGTTCAAAGAAGCTTTGCTCTTTCTGTCCATGAAGATCTTATTCAAAAAACTCATCAAAATGGACAAGAAGGTAACCTAAGCCTGGCTTCTGAAGGAGGCTTTGCAATTAGACACATAGGTTCATAAATGTGAAGAAAGGATATGGCAAGTGTTTTGAATTCAGAAACAACACTCAAAGCAAATGAAGCATGCCACTGTCACAAACAAAGGCTTGTTCTTTATAAAGACATGTGAAAATGACCTTGTTGTTGCATATGAGTCCTAAGGGTCTTTAAAGGCCTTTTTCCTTGATAAACAGGTATGGGTAAAATATGAAGAGTACAAATAAGGGTTTCACCCACAGTCAAAGGGAAATATCATTCAAAGGGCACATCTACAATCATTTATATGGCTTCGAGCAGGGTTTTCCTCTAAAAAATAGACATGAACAAAGGAAACAAGTTTCCTCCCTTAATGAGAAAGAGTGGAAAGATTTTGGTATGTTAAAAGGATTCTTTACTTCAAAAAAGGAAATCATGCCTATGAGAGAAGCTTTTCACACCACTTTTTCATTTACTTGAGCAAAGATGAGTCTCTGTTATGTTTTAAAAATTACATTTGCTTTATGTATGATTATGACAGAAAAAGCCTTTTCAAAAGGCCTCCAAAACCCTCACAAAGCAATCTCAAAGGGTGATTTGCTTTTTTGACTATAAAAGGAGTAAGAGACTATTGCAAGGCCTATTTTGCAAATTCAAAACTCACCAAGTGCTCGCTTGGTTGTTCACAGGACAGAGCAAGGAGTTTTGAGCATTTTCCGAGTGTTTTTGAGGCTTAAAGCCTGCGTGGCGCGCCTGGAAAAACGCACGGTGCGTTAAGAGCAGGAAATACATAGGCGTTCAACGGCTACGCGGCATGCCTGTAGTGGCGCGCAGCGCTCCTGTAGCACCGGTCACCACTGCCCGAACGCCGACCCGACACCTTTTTCACTGTGCGGCACTCTTCCATTTGAACATGCCGCGCCTGTTTGAACGACCAAAACACCTTCAAAGGGTCTTGAGACCTGCTCAACTCATCAAACAAGGGCCATAAGCCATCTTCAAGGTATTTTTTATTCCACTTTGGTGCATTCAAAATTCTAAAGGGGTGATTGATGCCATATTTTTCAAGACTAAAACAATGATTGAAAAGTAGAGTTCTTGGTAGAAAATCAAGGTGGTTTGTTACTGTGTTGCCAAATATTGTTACAGAAGAAGGCTAGGGTGTGTTTATATTAATTCCAAAAGGCCTAAAACTGCCTTCAAACAAAGTGATAAACCATATACTAATGACAAGATAGAAAACACAATGGCAGAGGTTTTCGAGTTGTTGTAAGGTGTCCTACAGTGATAAAACAAAATTAACCTCTGTCTGCAAAATCTAAGGTGAAAGAAGTGTTTGTAAGGTGAACACAGTGTTTGTAAGGTGAAAACAATGGTCCTAATCTGAATACCTTGTCATTTTGAAAAGGTCCTCTGTGTGTGATGAAACAGCCAAATCTGTGCAACCTCTATAAGTCCCAAAAGCAAAGCGTGTGAGAAGTTTTTTCAAAGTTAGTTGAGAGGGTTTTTTTTGTCTACCTCTGTAAAAACAGTGAATAGCAGAAGAGTGTTGTTTGGGGAAGTGTAATTTTGTTTTTGTTTGAAGACAAGGAGATCCTTGTTCTAACAAGAAAACACAAACACCTCTTTTCAATACCTTGCCCAAACACAGTAATCAATTGACTGTTTTCTTTTCATTTGACAAAAGCTTGTTGTTTGGCATAAAAGAGGACAAAACAGTGATTTATAAGGAGCATGTTAGCCACCTATAAAATTTGTTATACCCAAAGGTGGCTAAATCTGTTTTGAGCCTTCAAGGAACAATTTTTATTACCAAAAAACTGTTGGCTCTTGAAGACTTTTAAAGGCCTCATGCCTCTGTCTAGATCCTACATTGTTGTTCCCATTTCATACTCTGAAAATTTCTGCTAAAAATCCAAGAGAAAAAACTGCTGAAAAACTATCATTTTCCCTTTCCTCCCCACTCCAAAATTAACCTTCACTTATAAAATCCCCTTTGTTTTTATGAATTTCCTTCTTCCATTCATAAATACCACTTTATAAGGTTTGAAACTTATTTAAAAACCTTACCGAAACCCCCAAATCCATTTAAATCCTTGAAATTTTTCATAAAAATCAAAGTTTTATTACTATGGACTTAAGCCCCTTTGGGCTAAGTCCTAAACCACTTCCCCCACATGCCCTTTCCCCAGAACCAGGCGCTAGTCCCATTAGCACTAATCGCATCGGAAAGATTCAAGTGTGCACGTTTTTTGAGCCATTTCAAAACTCTGATTGCGATCAGCCCTTTTTATCATAAACCGTAGATCATATAGTTATTTCGTTTAACCTGTGGGCCCGCAATCGGGCGCTAAACCATTGAAAAAAATCCCTCTCCGATCATATTTTCCTTTGTAAATCCAAAAACCCACTTTCCGAATGTTTTAAGTTGAAAACTTAAAAACACATGTTGAAATACTTTAATGGGTTGATCGAAAAGACCGATCGCGCAATCGCAATTGGGGAAATTTCAATGGGTTGATCGGAAAGACCAGGCCCGCAGTTCCGATTGCGATTAGGCCCTTGTTATATATACTCCCGGGCATATTACAGTTCATATATCCCACGGCCCCGCAATCGGGCTCATTTTCCCTTTACTTATATATTTTCTGCCCGACCCATTTTAACTTGTTTTTATTGTAAAAACTTTGGTTTTCGTATGTATGAAAGGGTTTACCCCTATTCCATTTCCACCGTAGATCACCGCCGATCGAAAGGCCATCGCTCAATCACATCGGAGTTTCAAATCGCATCGCAAATTTTCCCGATTGCGTAATCACATGCACCTACCTGCCACCTCCGATTGCGATCCCTCCGATTCATTCCCCGCCGTTGATGTGGTCCTCAAATCAACAGCCAGCGCTCAATCGCAAGTTTCTAATCGTAAGTTTCAATCGCATCCCCTTTTCAGCGCTCTCCGATTGCGATGGCTCCGATTTAATCCCGTCCGTCCATTTCCCGCCAATCCAACGGTCATTGCTTAATCGCACAAGTCTCCCTGATCGCGCAATCGCATCGGCATTTTCCAATCGCGCCCTTTGTTTCTCCCCTTTGATTGCGATCCTCCGATTAGATCTGGACCGTCCACGTGTCCAGATCGGACGGTCCAAAACCACCCGCCTTATTTCTTCTCCCCGCTCTCCTTTGCCTGTTCTGCGCCGATCTCCACCGTTAGATATTTTTATCCAACGGCTACGCTCCTCCCCCGCCATCTGAAGCAGTTTAAACCTATTTCCGCAGGATTTCTTAATTGTTTTGTGTTTTGCAGGTATTTCTATGGTTTTCCATTATGTTATGAAGAAAGGCCGAAGACCGGGAAAGACGTTTCCTACGCCTTCGGGCTATTAAAACACAACCATTCGCAGGTTTGAATCCAGTGATTTATCAGCGTTTCATGAGCGTTGATAACACGTAAATGGCATGTGCTGCCCCTGCACATCGACAAGACACTGTTTTATTCAAGAGAACGGTTAAAGAGTATCAGTTTTGAAGACAAAGCACAGCAGATGAAGATCGAAGATAGTTTTTACGGGGATTACGGCTAAGACAGTTATCAAAACCCTAATCCCCAATCTAAAGCACAGTTTAAAAGAAAACCTAAAGTGTTTTATCGGACAGAAAGCCTCCATCGCCGCATCTGAGGCGAATTGATTCCTCAGCAACCATAAAAGGCACCTGTTGCCTCGAACCATTCAAACAGAGGCCGAAGTTATTGAAGAAAATATTATATTCGCCTCCAGCACAGCCAGGGAGTTACTCCACACAGCGTACAGAGCCTCAAATTCAAATAAAGCTCCCACCGAGCTTTGATATTTATTAAAAAAGTTAGTACAGTGATCCACCTGTAAAATTTCTCCCTCGAGCCCCTCAAAGGGCCGAGAAGTCTCGAACCTGTATTAATTATCCTAAGAGATCTTTTCTCAGATCACCTCCTCTTTCTTCTATAAATACCTCAGTAGAAGATGAGAAGTTGTTGGTTGAGTCGCTTACAGAGCTTTGAAATACATTTGAGCCTAAACTCCTGATTGTAAATAGTGTTCACTGGCCCTTGGAGCTCTGCTTGTGCTAGAGTAGTTAGGTTGAATAGTGAAGATGATTGCTGAACTGAAAACATTGGACCTAAAGATTGTAACTGGTTTGACCTCAATATAAAATTTGTTTCTTGGGATCCTGGTCTATATCACCGGTGAAGTGCTCCTTTCTTTGTTAAATTGTTTTCCTTCTATGTATGCCATATTGTTCATATTCCTCTGTAAAGAACAGTTTGAACAGAGTTAGGATCTACTGTACATCAGTAACCTTCTCTGGCTGAGAAATCTTTATCTTGATGTTTTCCTCAAACTTGTTTATTTAAGAATGATTCAATATTGTTTAAACAGCTAGGAATGTTGGCGTTCCCTCGTCCTTCTGTTTACATAAACATTGTTCTTAAATGTGATTTCCATTATTTGCTATTAAAGTTAGACTAGAGAAGATATGGTTTGCCCTGATTCCTAGATTCTTTTCTCCAAAGGCAGATTCTGAAAGTTTCCCTTGGTGTTGACTGAAAGCAGACTAGGTTTAAAAGTACTTTATCTGATCTTAAGTTACACTCTGTTTTTCTTATGTGTTTTCATACTTTCTGAAGGTAATTATGTGGATTACTGGATTGTTTGTCAATTAAGCTGCTTGAATACAGACTTGCCCAAGGAGTCAATGGTTAGCCCTGCACTTGGTTGGTTTTAAACAGTTACTTAAGAGGCTTTTCTTGTTTTGGACTGACTATAAATCCTTTGAGAAATTATTATCAGTTTCCACCCCTCCAACACTTTAATGTTTCCATTCCATCATTTTATCTCAATAATCTTGTGGTATAGATGACTTTCCCCTTGGATCGCACTTGTTGTTGTTGCTCAATTAAAGCCCAGATATGACTCCATAGCCCAATGGACTAAAAACCAGCGTTATATCTATCTGTTTAGCTTAACTGTTCTATCCACTTGCAACTTCTCACTTTTGAAACTTTTGCACTTAGGACTTTCCCCTCAAGTAACATTTCATGCTCAACCATCCAAAACAAAATCCTTGGCCTTCACAACTAGCCTAATATCATTACCTTAAGCTTTCAAAGACAATATCCATCTTTGCACATATTGGAGAGATCCCTCTCCGGATTTAAGAGGGCTAGATCCTAGAATCCCAAAGTTGGTTGAAACGATGTTGTTTCTGTAATTGGACTCTGCCAATCTTGCTAATAAATTACAGAGACCTAACATTTCTGGTGACCCCACTGGGGATCCTGAGTGTTTTTAATACCTTTTAGAGGCCTCAGAAGACCCTTTATTCCAGAACACTTTGAGAGTAAAAAGCAGCCTTTTCAAGCACTGCCTAGGATAGGTAGTTATGATGAAACTTGTTTGAATCAGTGACAAACTAGGTAAACCCTAGGTTTCTCTTAAGACTTCATCTAACCTTGAAAAATCAGTCGGCTTAGCCATAAGAATAGACTGCCTTTGTCTCACAACCTTAGCTAAGTTTTGAAACAGAGTTAGGATATTTTAAAAACCACACAACTGAAAAATGACTCAGAAAAACCTAAAAATATTTCAGATTGGAATTAAATAAACATGGTGGTGGACCATAAGACCTTTTACCTTTGAAAGGAGCTAAAAATTTCCACTTGGCGACTCCACAATCCTTAAACAGACCTTAAGACTCCACTGGGAAGAACCCTTATCATTATAGTATCATTCAAACTCAGTTAGAGGACTGTAGGATTAAAATGTGAAAACAGATTAGTTAACCTCTCCCAGATTGTCATATCTATTTGAACTTTTCTTGTTTGTTTGGGTCTAAACAACACAGCACAGTGGCTTCGAAAAAGATTCACACTAGAGCCCATCCGGACCCGAAACCACCTGAGATATTTGATAATCCAGAAAGTATCCTTTGGAAGTCTCCTAGGGTTAAATTATTAAATGTTTTCAGATCACCCTTGAGAGCTAATTCAGTCCCTAAAAATCTTTCAGCTCTGCAACAATCACAAGTTGACTTAGTGAATCCATTTAGGACTAGGTCGTTTGATGATATAATCCAGTTAGACTCTGAATCTTCACTTTCATCTCCTGAAACAAGTGAACATCCTGGTAGCAGAGAAACAACACCTCCTGATTTACATTTCCTTCACAATTTAGGTGTCTCTCATCCAAGATCATATCAACAGTTTATTCCTGGTCCATCCACGTATGTTCACCCCACACCCACTGTTCAAACCACTCCGCTTCAACCCACCTTCCCTTTTGTCAACTCTCTTATAAATCCACCTCCACCACCTGCCATGGCTGCCTGGTATGCTCCCTTAGTCCTTCATGCACCATTAGCCAATCTTCCACAAGACTATCAGTCCAAGATTCCATTGTATGATGCTAACAATGCTACAACTGCATCACAGCATGTGGATAGGATGAATGACTACTTTGACAGAAACGAAATTGACGATGATTCTGTCAAACTTAGATTATTCGCTCAAAGTTTTGGGGGAGAAGTCAGAAAATGGTTTAAAACCTTAGCCCCCCATAGCATTAATGATCTCCAAGCCTTCCATCAAACATTCTTAAACAAATGGGAGGCAAAGAAGAACCCTCTCCAAGTTCTTGCTGACTATAACAATCTCCATAGGAACCCAGGGGAAAGTGTAAAAGCTTATTGTACCAGATTTAATAGTGTATATAACGCACTCTCCCCGGAACTAAAACCTCCACAAGGCTCTGCTTTAAACAAATTTCCTGAAGGATTTGACGCTGACATGACCTATTCTTTAAGAGAAAGAGATTTTGCGACTATTGAAGATATGCAAAGAGGTGCTCTTTCTGTAGAAGTGAATATGATGGAGAAAAGAGTAAGGATGAAAGCTGAAAAGAGAGTATCCTTTAGAGAAGAATCTACCCCTTCTACTGCCAACTCAAAAATGGAGAGAATGATGGAGGAAATGATGAAAGAGATGAGCATAATTAAGAGAGCACAAGCAAGCCAAAATCAAACTGCTCCTCAAAATAGAAACCAGAACCAGAATCAGAATGTTAGAAGGAACCAACCTTCAAACAGACCTAGGGAAGATGATCAACAGATCACCCCTCCCTTTCATCAAAACTATGTAAGTGAGGTTGAAGAAACAGAAGACATAACAGAGGAAGAGGATATCAACATGTTTGGGGGAGAGGATGATGACTATTGGGGCCCTTGTTTTTGTTTAAGTTTTGAACTCTTGGCCAAGACATTTTGAACTTTGACTCTTTTTGAGTTGCGGAATAAATACACATGGCAACCGCGACCGCGCCGCAACGACCAGGAGTTGCGGAGCTACCAAGGTGGCGCAGAAGCACTCGATAGCTGGAGATCGAACAGAGATAAGTGCAGATGAAAGAAACACAGCAGAAAACAGAAAGTAGAACACGCAGACATCAGAAGAGAAGCTGGGAAAAGCCAGAGTGAAGACACAGAGAAGCTGTCAGTCGCGAGGAGCGGGTGAATAAATAAAGATCACCCGGCTGAGAAAAAAGGTTGTTGTTGAAGGTTGAATGGATACGAGAGAAGTCGCGAGGATCGAGACCTGAGGAAGGACGCGCAGGGCAGCTGCGGAAGAATCATGCTTGTTCTTCCTATGGTTTCTTACTTTCTATGTTCTTCCTTTCTGTTCTAAAGTCCATCTGTATCAGACTTGTGAGTTATCAGAGAGAAAGCTATGTAATCATGCGTTTGGCCAGAAGAATAATATAAGGGAAGATTGTTGTCTCAATAAGTTGTTCATGTGCTGTAATGTGTTTACACTGATTTAAAATTTTAAGTTGCGACTGTCTGAATACTTAGTAAGGGATCTAACATGTGTAATTTGGTATATGTAATGGATGCACTTTCTTTCTTTGGTTGCGGGTTTATTCCTTACCAGTGATCTCATCCCCTTATGCATGTGGTCGCGGCACGCCTCGGGTGAGACGCTCTGCTCTCCAAGAGCAGGGTGAAAATGCCGGCGTGTTCCTAGACTACACCGGACCCCTTCTTGGCCACAACCCTTGAACCTGGGTCTTGCCCGCGAGACCTGACTTTTCGCCAACAAATGGTTCCGTTGCCAGGACATGCATGTTCTGAGGGGATCTAGATCATGGTCTCGAGGATTTTTGAAGGAGCAATACGGCGCTGGTGGGATGATCATCTTGACCATTTCATTACTCCAGAGGGGCAGTAATTTTAAAATATCTGGTCAATAAGCCTGTGTTGGAAGGAAGAATCTGTCGATGGCTTCTACTTTTTCAGGAGTTCACGTTTGAGGTGATTGTCAAGCCTGGCAGGTTGAACGTTGGTCCCGATCACTTATCCAGGCTGGAGACGGGAGAGAATGAAGGTCCGTTGGACGATCAGCTCCCGGATGCTGACCTATTCCGAGTTGAAGCAGTCCCAGACTACCTGGCTGACATTGCCACGTATCTGACCATGGGACAGTGCCCTGAGGATTACACCCCTCTTCAGAAACGCCACTTGGTTGTCCGGGCGGCCGATTATCAATTGATCGCAGGGCAGCTGTACAAACTGGGCCTAGATGAGGTGTTGCGCAGGTGTGTTCTTGACCACGAGCGGGAAGCAGTGATGTGGGAATGTCACAGCGGTGTTGCGGGAGGACACGTGGGTGCTAAACCCACCGCAAGGAAGGTGCTTCAAGCTGGCCTATGGTGGCCGACGGTACATGCCGACTGTAAGGCCTATGTGAAACGTTGCGATGTTTGTCAGAGGACGGGAAGGCCTTCGCACAGGGACGAGCTTCCGCTACACCCAGTGCATGTGTTGCGGCCGTTTGGGAAGTGGGTTGTTGATTTCGTAGGCCCCATCGCACCGATCACTCGCCATTCCAAAGCCCGATACATTATCACCGCAACGGATTACCTCACACGGTGGGCTGAGGCAGCAGCGGTACGCGACTGCTCGGCAGAGACCGCTGCTCGGTTCATCTTTGAACACATCATCAGCCGCTTTGGCTGCCCACGGAGCTTAACCAGCGATCAGGGTACGCATTTCATTAATGCCACGGTCAAGTTGCTATTGGATACATTTATGATTCAGCATCACAAAAGCAGCCCATACCACCCGCAGGCCAATGGTACGGTGGAAGCCTTCAATAAGATTCTTGAAAAGGGCTTGACTAAAATTTGCAATGCTCAGCGGGACGATTGGGATGAGCGGCTACCAGCGACATTATGGGCTTACCGGACCACGGTAAAACGCTTGACCAACCAGACGCCATTCCAGCTGATGTATGGCCGGGAAGCGGTGATTCCCGCCGAGTTCACCGTGCCCAGCCTTTTGATCGCAACGTCCCTTCACTTCTCAGAAGAGGCGTCACTTAGGGAACGCCTCCAGGAGCTACAGGAGTTGGATGAGGCTCGATTTCTCGCGGAATTCCACCAGAAGGTTCAGAAGGCTAGACAGAAAGCGTGGCACGACCGCCACATCAAAACTAAAGCTTTCCAAGTTGGCGGCAAAGTTCTCTTATACGACAGCCGGTTCCAGAAGTTTTCAGGCAAGCTCCAGATGCATTGGCTGGGACCGTACTTTGTCATCGAGATCCGCGACTCAGGAGCCATTCGGTTGGCACAACTGGACGGCACAGTTCTTCCGGGATGGGTGAATGGCGCACGCCTGAAGCCCTACCAGGAGTAGGTACCTTCTCACTTTTCGTTAATAACTCTCGCAACTGAGAGAACCCGTAGAGTAGCGTAGTTGAATAACTCTCCCGCAACCGGGATGAGCGTAGGTAGTCTTTTTCGTTCCTTTGCAATCAGTCAAATAAACCGTCAGTTGCAGTAACCATACCGCAACTGACTGTGGTCGGGGCTGGCCACTCCAGCATGTCACCATGCCAGTCCAGTGTGTCGGTCACGTAGGATCCATCCTCGTGCCAGTGTCAGTCCAGGTCATTTCCGTCAGTCCTTTTGTCAGTCCGTAGGATCGCTCAGATTTGGTCATAAATTCCCTTAATGGACAGTAATCATACCGTAATCATTTTCCATCACCCGCAGTTCCCTCAGCCGTCGAGTCCGCCCATCTCCCCATGACGCCGTCAGCAACTGTCAGATTACACACAGGCCTGCGATTGATCGCACGATTATCGCAGGCAAGAAAGATAGCAAGAATTAATTGCCGTTATGGAGTCTCATCAACTCCGCGCGTGCCAGCAAATGGCCCAATTTTCATGAAGGCTATCAGCAAGAGGATGACGGACCAGTTCAGTTTGGAAGTTGCAGCGACTCCGGAGCATTCGCAGTATCAGAGCACGCAGCACCCCGAAAGAAGTTACAGCAGAATCGTCCAAGTCTATCAGCGGCGCGCTAAGATGCCGAGAGCTCTCCTCTCAGTCCCTGAACCAGCGTTAGATAGCAGAATTCACCGAGTAGAGTCGCTGGTCGACAAGTATGACAATGCACCATGCATGGACGCCAACTTGTCCGACCCGGCTGAGTTTCCTCACCTCCATTGGAAAATATTCATGGAACACCATTATACGACGGGTAGCAGCGCCAACAGTCGGATGCGGGAAGAATTCAGGGGCCTACAGCAGTCGACTTTGATGAATTTGAGGAATCTTCCCGTCTTCGGAACTACAGGACCAGCTCTGCAATGTACCCGGTTCCTCCTCAGTCGGGTGCAGAACGGGTCCCTGTGGCTTAACGAAGAAATTCCAATACATGCCGCAGACATTAATCGGCTTACGGGGCTATCTCAAACAGGTGCAGATGTCTCCAGTGCGGGCCAGACCTCCTCCAAGCGCGCCCGGAAGTCGGCTGACGCGGACCTCTACACCAAGTATGGCACTCGCCGGGGTGGTAAAGGTGCCAAGATAGATTTGATAAACGTACCAGAAATCCGGTTCGCTTGCTACCTGATCGCTAGCAAGACCATGCGCCACTACACAAAGGGAGAGTGCACTCTGGACACAATTTCCATTGCAGAGCACTGCGTCCAGGGAGCCAGGTTGAATTGGAGCTCGTTTGTGTTGAAGGAACTCTTCGCGGCTTGCGAAGACAATTACAAGAGGACTACCAGTTTCATCTATGGGTACTTGCTCTTAGCGTTCGCCATGTGGAAGTGGCATCTTCCCCCGATACGGACACCGGCGGAGATCACCGTGAGCCAGCCGCTCGCGATGAAATATTCCCCCTGGCAGGTGTCCAAGGACCCCAGCAGCAAGCAGGTGAACGCAGAGGCGTTCTGAGAATGGTATGGGATGATGACCGATGTGGTCACTTACCAGCAACGGGTGCCTCGGCACCTGTTGGATGAATACAGTGAACAGGTGTGGTTTGGCGTCAGCCACAACCACACTTTCATCCGGCCAACTTGTGTACCGCACCACACTTTTCATATGGTGCCCCTTCGCTTCCAGCTGAATGACCATGTTTTCCACAGGGAGGTCTCTACGTGGCCGGGGGTTGCCCAGCACGTCCGCGACGGAGTCATCCGCTACAATTTTGAGGGGATGAGGGCCGCACAGCAGCCTGCCGGGACCAGCGTAGGGGGATCTTCACAAGTTGCGGCGGAGACCACACCAGATGCAGCTGGGACCGCAGCGGACCTGCCTGAATCGTTGGTCCCCATCGTTGAGCATTTCAATGACCAGGCACGGCGACTCAACGTGGCAACCCAGGTTGTTTCCAGTGGTGCCCCTATATTTCCTTCTTTTACTGAATTTCGTATTAATCGGTCCCGTGGTCTCTCCAACACCGCCCCCCTCACTTCCCCCATTCCCACTAACCTGTTCACTTCTGCCACCCCCCTCATCACACCAATGGGTGAACCGGGCCCCGAACCTGATTCCTCCGACCCACCTCCATCCAAAAGGGCCCGCACTACGATCACAGATCCGGTGGTGGATCTTACGGAGGATGATCCACTAGCCACTCCGCCCACAGCAACTTTGATTCCGGAGGAACCGCTGATTGATCCGGCAGATTTCCTAAACCTTCGTCTCCCTCACACCTCGTTCACTCCATCCACCGCCCCCTCCACCAGCCGACCACATGCCACCTCCCCCAATCCGTCCAATTCCTCAGCCACTGTGTCAGATTCTTTGATCCGGGGGCTTTTCGGCGGTGACCATGGGGCGGAGGTCACCTCCAGTACTGCAGCCGTGGTACCACCGGTTGACCCCGTGGCCACATCCCAGGATCCTCTTCCAACTATATCTGTCCAGCCAGCCACAGTTGGGGCTGATTTGGCCGCCCCTTCCACAGAGCAGACCACGCAGCAGGACCGGCCGGAGCCTGATATGGCCACTTCGGTGCAGCAGCAGACGCCGGTCCATCCTCCAGAGACTTCCGGCCGAGCAGCGGCCATGGGCCAATCTTCACAGGAACAGACGCCAGAGCAGGGTGCACCCAGCACACCAAATGCAGCACAATTGAGTCCAGCACAGTTGTACCTGCTCATTCAGCGGGCGGCCCTCAAAGCCGAGCAGATTCACACCGAGCTACAGCGGAGGTGCACCGAGCAGCGGAATCAGATCACGGTGCTTACTGAACAGCGCAATCAGTTGCTGCAGGAGAAGACCAACCTCGAGGAGCAGGTCAACATTGCTATCCAGGCGATCTCCAGCGTATGGCCCGCTGCACGGGCTCACCTTGCTCCACTTCCCACCAGAATCGAGGAGGACACTATCGCGCTACAGGCTCATCACCTCAGGGACGTTTTCACTAGTGTTTGCAGGGAGAACTAGGAGCTACAAGCGGCGTTAGCCGCACGGCCCACCCTTCCAGATCCACCCAGGGACCATTCAGGACAGGTGACTGCCAAACAGACGCAGGCAGTCAGTATGCAAGCCACTCTACATTCCACTACAGCCGCAGCTTCTGCCCTTCTACGCAATTTGCAAGAGTGCTCACTCGCGTTAACTGTCAAGACGCAGCCCATTGCTGCCCAGCGGCAACAGATTGCCCGGGACATTCAGGCGACCACGGACCCTGCAAGGTTAGATCAGCTCTACGCCCAGTCGGACGAGCTGGAACTTCACATGCAGCGGACTGAGGCCGAATCAGCAGCGGCCAAGCACGTCATCCGGGAGATTCGTCCGCCCCTTCGCACCCATGCTGACGCTATGCACCACCTGGATGCCAAGGCAGAAGCCCAGCTCGCCACCCTGTTCGGGGCTGCCCCGACGCCCATAGACAAAGCCGCCGCTAACCGAATCTCTCAAGACGCCGACCTGCTTATGCAAGAATGGCAGCAAGCAGTGGCGACCTTCACAGAGCTTAGAGATTCAACACTCCGCCGGGTCCCGGAGTTGGGGCCCTTGTTTGGTCAACCGGATGGCGGAGCACAGCAGGAAAGGGCGGCGGAAGAAGGAACAGCAGAGCAGGGCACGGAAGCCAGTGGGGGAATGGAAGTAGAAACCGTTATTTGTGATTGACTCGCGGACGAGTCAAAGAATTGTGGTCGGGGCCTGTTGGGGCCCTTGTTTTTGTTTAAGTTTTGAACTTTTGGCCAAGACATTTTGAACTTTGACTCTTTTTGAGTTGCGGAATAAATACACATAGCTATCGTGACCGCGCCGCAGCGACCAGGAGTTGCGGAGTTACCAAGGTGGCGTGGAAGCATTTGATAACTGGAGATCGAACAGAGATAAGTGCAGATGAAAGAAATACAGCAGAAAACAGAAAGTGGAGCATGCAGACATCAGAAGAGAAGTCGGGAAAAGCCAAAGTGAAGACACAGAGAAGCCGCCAGTCGCGAGGAGCGGGTGAATAAAAGGCGATCACCCGGCTGAAGAGATAGGCTGCTGTTGTTATTGTTATTGTTGAGGGTTGAATGGATGCGAGAGAAGTCGCGAGGATCAAGATCTGAGGAAGGAGGTGCAGAGCAGCCGCAGAAGAATCAGACCGGTTCTTCCTATGGGTTCTTACTTTCTATGTTCTTCCTTTCTGTTCTCAACCCATCTGTATCTGCCTTGTGAGTTATCAGAGAAGAAAGCTATGTAACCATGTATTCGGCCAGAAGAAGAATATAAGGAAGGATTGCTGTCTCAATGTGTTGATCATGCGTTCTGATGTGTTTACACTGCTTTAAAAATTTTAAGTTGCGACTGTCTGAATACTTAATTAGTGATCATGCATGTGTAACTTGGTATATGTGATGGATGCACATTCTTTCTTTGGTTGCGGGTTTATTCCTTACCAGTGATCTCATCCCCTTATGCATGTGGTCGCGGCACGCCTCGGGTGAGACGCACTGCTCTCCCAGAGCAGGGTGAAAATGCCGGCGTGTTCCTAGACTACTCCGGACCCCTTGTTGGCCACAACTCTTGAACCTGGGTCTTGCCCGCGAGACCTGACTTTTCGCCAACATAAACCATCATTGGTTGAGACCTTGAGTTCTCCCACCTTATTCCATCATTTCTGAGAGCAAATTTAGCCTAGTGTTTCCATGATTTTTTTCACATTTTGTATTACAACTCTCTTCTTGGACTCATACATACCCCTTCAGATTAAGGGGGGGAATATTGGACACCTAATCCACTAAGGATTATGGTGTGGAAGTTGAACAATCAAAGGGAGTCCAAGATTCCTTTGGAATATGAATCCAACTGTCATAACAATGTATTATAAATTTATATATTGTGAATAATAAAGGTAACTCACACTTATCTTAGTCCGTTGTCCATTATTTGTGTTTGTGTTTAACACATACATATGTCTTGTATGCATGCTAACAATCATATTTTGTTAGTAATTCAAGATGAGTCATTACACCTAAATTTGGTTATGTGTATGCAAACTCTAACTTTCTTTCTCTCTTCTCCCACTTCAGTTGTCGTCATTTCATTTTTCTATGTGTGTCGTAATGATTATACTCCATGTGACCCTTCACTTATCGTGTTTGTTTGGTTGGCTGACTCGCTTGACATGCGATCGACTCACCCACTCCTGTGTCGACTCATTCTCATTATAACCGTGCACTATTAGTTTCCATCATGCTAACGTGCCATCATGTCATTTTGGTCCACTCATTCCATTGGGATAAATCGTCTCCTCATGCACTCAAGTGTGTTTCTTAGTCATGCCATGCCCTTGTAGTGTCCATGCCACCCAAGTTGACATTCGATTATGCACCTTTATGCAGTTTGTGCCCATATGGAAACACCAATATTCGGTCGATCACCTCAATCAAACGGGAGCGTTCCCTCACCTAGGTGTTGTGCCTTCGATTTTTCACCTACCAAGGTGCTCGCCATGTGCTTTTGGTGCACGAATGATATGGGTGTTGGACATTGGATAAACCAATGCTTCCTGTGTGTTTCGCAACATGTGCTTAACCACCCCTCGTGGATTCGTTAACTCTGGAGATGCATCTATTTACTAACACCTGCGGGTTTTGGTGTAACGATAATCGTGATTCCAACAAGTGGTATCAGAGCCAAATGTATCGAGTTTGAATTACACCCAGCTCGCGATGGGCGAGAGATTGTTGGAAATTGGATAAACTAGTGCTCCCCATGTGTTTCGTGACATGTGCTTAACCGCCTCTCGTGGATCTGTTAACTCTGGTGATGCGTCTGTTTACTAACACCTATGGATTTTGGTGTAACGACAATCATGATTCCAACAATGGGGGATTTCCTTGGTGCCTTGGGGCTTAACATTCTCCCACACCATGAGTCATTTCCATCCTTGGAAACCATGGGATTTCTAGTTGATGCTTTCTTTCAAAATCCCTCAACTCCTTTTCCCATCTCCAAAGTGCCTCACGTTTCTCCCATCCATTTTCTTCTTCACGGGCATCCTTCCATCTAACGGAGTATTATATCTTCCTCTTGTTGTCAATGATTGAAGTTCGATAAATCACAATCTTCTTAAGATATAAATCTTGGTGATAAAAAATAAGGGCTAGGGATCGTGGTGGCTCTACTATGATCAAATCATCTGTGTCCACCCTTCCCTTCTTCAAATGACTGATATGAAATATTAGATGACAGACTCTTAGGTGGAAAGGAAACTCCAACTTATAGGCTCCATCACTATTCCTCTCTACAACTCAGAATGACTCCTCAAACCTCCTCACCAGTGATATAGACATATTGGTAAGTGGTGGGAACTACTCCTTGGTCATATTGACGAAGACCATATTGCCGACACTGAACTTTGTATCTCTCCTATCTTTTCCTACTCATTTCTTCATCCTTTTTCATGCTTTTGTTAAGTGCACTTAGGACGTATCTAACATATCCTTTCATTGATTCATGAACCTTAGAGCTGAGGGAATCCTCTCATGGTAGCCTTGCATGACCATGTGTATGGTAATAGGCATTTTCCCATTAACCAATTTGAATGGAATTGATCTCATAGAAGCACTCTTCTGCAAGTTGTAACTAAATTGAGCTACATTCAACAAGTTTGGACAATTCTCTTGATCAAATCTTACATAATGTCTAAGGTATTCCTCCAATAGGTATTTGATATCCTCCATATGTCCATTTATCTGCGGATAAAAATCGGAACTGTCCAACAAATTTTCCCCCGCAATTTTTAACTACGAGATCCATAACTTCCTTGTGAACCTTGTATATCTCTCCAATACAAAATCCAAATAATTTCTTATTTTGAACAAATTCCCTATTGTACCACCTTCCTTCATTGTCACGAATATGGCATACTTGGATAATTGTTCTACAAAAACCAACACCCCATTATACCCTTGCACCATCAAAAACTGTGAGATGAAGTCCATCGAGACACTCATCCAAGGCTTGTATGAAATCGATAAAGGATGCAATAATCCTACTTGTCCTTTGGTATCAAATTTATATTGTTAGAATATAATGCATGTCTAAACATAGTCTTCTACATCTCACCTCATGTTTCCCCAAGAGTATCCTCTCTCCAATGATGCTAGTGTTTTCAGTTGTCTAGGGTGGCCAAACCAAGGTGAGTTATGAAACTCCTTCAAGAGTTCATTTTTAAATCCACCTACTTTAGGAACATAGATGCATGATACATAGAATAAGAAATAATTTTTCAATAATAAATTCCTCCTCTTCCTTCCTTCACTTGCTTCATGATGTTCTTTGATGTATTTCCATTCTACAACCCTTCACGAATTCCTCTTTGCAATTCCTCAATACAGTGAATTTGACTATCTCCTGGAGTAGGAATACATTCTTCCTCAAGTTCTCCCAACTATTCCTTCTTTCTTAAGGAATCTACAACCACATTAAGTTTCACTAGGATATACATAATGAGAATGTCAAACTCAACCAAAAATTCTTGCCATCACACCTCTTTTCGTGAAAAATTTGGTTGTGTCACAAAGTAACTCATTGCGATGTTATCAATCTTCAACACTAATGGATTTCCCAATAGGTAGTTCCTACAAACTTGTAGGTAGTGCATCAATGCTATCATTTCATTCTCATGCATGTGATACCTCCTTTCCTGATGTTGTAACTTCCTGCTCTCAAAATAAATGGGGTGACCATCATGCATCAAAACTCATCCAATGGAAAAATCAAATGCATTTTTCTGCACCTCAAATGATCTCTCATATTCCGAAAAATTCAACATGGGGGTTGTAACAATCTTACTCTTGAGTTCTTCAAATGCAATATTATTCTTCTCTTTCCACTTTCATGGTCTGTCCTTCTTAGACAAGTCTATCAAGGGGGAGGCTATTTTCGAATATCCCTCCATAAACATTTGGTAGTAACTGGTCATTATTAGTGAATACCCTTACATCATGCACATTGTGAGGTTCCTCCCAATCTACTATCAAATTTTTTGTCTCAGGGTCCATGTGAATACGTCATTGACTAACCCAATGGCCTAGAAAGGGTATCTCCCTTTGAGCAAACATACACTGTGATTTCTTCAAGTACAACTTCTGTTGCCTTTGTGCCTCAAAGACTTGTGCTAGGTGCTTCTTATGCTCATCCATAACATTTTTGAGAACTATAATATCATTGAAGTACACCACGAGAAACTTGTCCAAGAATAGATGAAATACTTCATTCATTAAGGTCGAAAATTTGGCAGGAGCATTGCATAGACCAAAATGCATAAGTAGTAATTCATAACTTCCATACCATGTTGCTATGGTCATATTTGCTTCATCACCCTTTGTTATTAAACATAGTAGTGATATTGTCTGAAGTAAAAAATTCAAGACCCATTTTTAACTCATCAGTATTGTTCTTTTTCTCAAAGAGTACCAGAGATTGGAGCACCATAAGGAGAAGGAGAAGGACGAATAAACCCTGCATCAATAAGCTCTATCAAATGACACCTCAACTCATCTAACTACATATTTGAGAACCTATATGAAGCTTGTGCTAGTGGTGGGGCAGTAAGCTCAAGCTCAATGTGATGATCAATTGCTAGCCTTGGTGGGAGTACTTTTGGAAACTCATCTGACATCCCATTTGTTAGCTCTATGCTAGATCTCGAAGGTTGGAGAAGAAATCCCAACAGAGGTAACCACAAACCATTCTTTTTGCTTGGTATCTAGCCCTACCAAACTGAAGAGGGATCTCTCTACAATGTCACAGCCAAGAGGGTTGGATGAATTAGGGTTTTAGGCTAGGTATAAGTACAAGGGTTTGTTTGACTGAATTGGGTTGTTGGATGCGTGAATTAGGTCAAATAGACTAGGTCAAGGCAAATAGGATTAGGGTCGCAGAGATTCAATGAGGCAAGGTAGGTAGAAAACCTAACACTTTAGGGTTTCTTGAGTGGGATGTATTAGATAGGTGAGAAGCTAGAAAGAGCAAGGCTAAGCATGAATTATTTCTAAATTGAAGAAGATGGACAAACTATGAAGGTTTTCCCAAACAAAGCATGAGAGATGTATTTTGTCTATCAATTTGAAACCAGCATATCATATAAATGAAATGGATCATGAAACAAAACATTCATACATAATGAGACATAATAAGAACAATGCTAAATTTCCATACCATAGGTATCCCAAAGAAATAGCTGCAACCTTTTCATTAATTTCCTGCCAAATAGATTAAACTAGAGTGTTTGATCAATGAATCAACATCCAACCTGTGAAATGAGTGAAAAAGTACATGATATAGACCACAAACAACTCCTCCCATCCTCAGGGGTCGAATCCATGAATGGAGGAGTAGTTCCACCAAAAACTGAGTTGAATACCTATAGTGTAGGGAGGTCAAACTGACTCATCCCCCACTTTTTGCAAACTGATTCATTGCATGTCATCAAAATTTTTCACCTAATGTATTTACCATAGGTAAGTATAAAAACACCATAATTACATTTAATTCCATCAATTACATAAGTAAAAACATGATTTCTCAAGGTGAAAATCAAAATTGCAGAGAAAACTTAGAAAAATCAGACACTGGTTAGGAGTGTAGCGCCAGTGTCAGGTGTGCAGCACTAGTGTCGGGTGCACCCTCCATTTTGCAGCTAAGTTTTTGATGGGTTTCTAGTGTCCAAACTGAGGTCAGGATAGCTCATTCGAAATCTTATCTAGTCTACTTTCCAGATATGTGCTTGGTTTGCAGAGTTCACTTTATTTGGCCTCCCAAAAAGTGATTCTCCCAATACTGCTCACGAGCGCAGTGCCAAGGTGAAAAAGGAGGCAAAAATGTGATTTTTTAAGTGTTTTTTGACTTTTTCACGTACCAGTTTGACCAAAAAAGACTAGAAAAGTGGCTGCCATGCATGTTTACCCTGCTCCAAATCTAATGGTGGTCTCCTTTTGACCAAAAGATGCCTCAAATAGAAGCACACCGCCTAGGGCGCTGCGCTCTTGATAGTTCAACTGTCACATGACTATCCAGGAATGCACAAAAACTTCAAAAATTTGCAAAAGTGTATCAAACTTGCCAAAATTTGCTAAATGGTGGCTGATGATGAGGGTTAGGCATGGAATGAGGCTTCAACAAAGATATCAAGCCTTCTTTTTTGAGTGTGAAATGGTGATGATGGTGGTGAAATGGGTGAAGTAGTTTGAGCTGATGAAGAAGTAGATACTGTTGGCTGAGATGGAGGAATGGATGTGGAAGGATGAGATGGTGGAGGCACAACTTGAACATGTTGAATTGGTGGAGTAGTAAAGATGTCGTTAGCTATGAAAGTGTCCCATGAGATGTTCAATTGATCGAGGTGATGGCGGACAATGATCTTGATGAGAGAGGTGAAAAATAATTTTCATCTGTTGGTCATAATCTCTCTTTTGAACAATGTATGCCATTTTGTCAATGTTCCTGAAGAGATAATAAGGTATGTTGAGCATTTTGACCCTTGTGAAGTGCATTAATAATCAGATATGGTAGGTGTAGAGTCTAGAGAACCTTCCTTCACAAGAAAAGTACTTCATGATGATTTTCATCATGGGGGCATACCTATCCAGGAGGTAAGAGAAAGGAACAACCCTTTTTCCTTCATTCTTGTACTTTGGCTTGATGTATGGCTCATAGTAATGATTCTCCAAATTTTTCCTTGTGCCACTTTTCACCAACATTTGGAATTCCAGTGGTAGCTGCTATGATGGTTGTGGATACTGTGAAGGTGACACCAGCAAGGGTTACCTTGTTGTCATGAATATTAGAGATGAAAAGCCTGCTCAAAACATAGTGATGTTGGACCCTTTGTATTCTTTCACAAAATTCAAAGCATCCTACATACTTGAAACATATCACAACCATGGGAGAGGCCATGAGTTATTTGGTGTTTGTAGGTTCAAGTTTGAGGATCCTCCCTCCTTTGTGTGGCCTCCTCTCTTCCCTTTTTTCTTCCTCACTAAATTCTTTGTTTTTTTCTTCCATAGTGTCTTGGCTAGAACCCCTAGGGAGATGAATTGGGAGCGAAATGTAGGTTTAGGGAGTGGGGAATGGGATGGAAAAAATTAGGGACATGGGGGAAGGGATTATTAAATTGAGGGAGGTGGCAGGGAGTAGAAATGTTGTGGGATTTGGGAATATGATTTTTTTTATAGGTAGGGGGATTTGGGAGCCTAGGAATTTGAAATACCTAGGTATTAGGGTTTATGGGATAAATGGAGATGGAAGAAGGGATATAGTGAAATAGGGATTGGGAAAGGTTAATTGTAATGTGGGAAGGGTAGTGGAAGTCTTAGGAAGTGTAATTGAAAATTAGGAATGGAACTAGGGTTTATAACAAAAAAGATACCAAATTTTGTATAGAACATTCAAAGACCATGAAAATTTGACTTGAGGAATGCTAGGAGATAGAAATTAGGTGTTACTTACTTGTTGGAGGGCGAAGGAAACTAATGCTGAAGGTTTAGAGCGATGGCACTTCGTTTTGGAGCTCATTGAGCAAGTCGGGCAGCCACGCAATGCCTGTGGGAGGAGCGCAATGCCTCCTCTGCTAGGAGCACAACGCCTGAAGGCTATGCGCAATGCGGCTAGTGCAGGAGCGCAACACTGCCACTTTTCTCCCAATTTAGATCTCTAAGTTTGAAAATCGTGTTGTGGAGATGATTGCTCGATGCTGTAGGGGACAAATGAGGATGAATAATATTTCTTGAGGGCCTTTATACTTGGTGAATTGTGATTTTTATACTTTTGGAACCCACTTTGCTATGTTCAAATTCACCTTTAAACTTCACAATTAAACACTTTCACTTTGATTTCTTTCCTTTGATAATTGATCATTTTGATGGACTAGGAACTCTTTGCACTTTGATATTTACTTTGTTGGCATGTGGAACTCTGAATTGGCAGTTTGGGAACCTTGTACTTATTACATATTAAATGACATAAAATTACAAAATAAAAATAAAAGTTACATCTTTTTGGAATAAAATTACATTTTAGGATGAAAATCACAACTTTGGAATCAGAATTACATATTTTCAAATCATCTTTACATGGTAAAGAGATGTTATTTTGTTCACTCTCTTACTTTGTTATCTTTATGCAATGGAAATGGTGTGTTTATTGGACCTTGAAAAACCCTAGAAACTTAATGAAACCTTGAAAAAAACCTAAAGACCTAATGAGAACTTGAAAGAGTGGTTTTCATGATGACATTAGCTTTATGGATGATGTACAATCAACAAGGTATGAAATATTCTAGCAAGTAATAAAATTTGAGGAAGAGTGATGTTTTTGGACTAGGGCTAGCATCATTGACTAATTTTTGCATGACCTAGTGGAATGATAAATTTTTTTGAGTGGGACTCCTAAAATGATATGAAAAGAGGATTTTGATCACTGATGGCAAGATGCAAATACTGACACTAACATTGGCCTGATTGGGGATGATAGCTCTGAAAGAGGGGTCAAGAACCACAAAACATTGGATTTTGCAGATTAGTGCCTTATTCATTGGGCCAATACGGTAAAAAACTCAAACTAATAACATGACTGAAAAATAATAACTCAGAAAAAATAGACTGGCTGAAGACAAACTCAAATGACTGAAAATTGACTCAATACTAACTTACTTAACTGAAAACTGAACTTTTGAAAATGGAAAGAAATCAGTGAAGCTCCATGGCCTTCACTTCGGCCTTCGAACTACAGTGATTCTCTACTTCACACTTGCAGAAAATGTAACTGATATTTCCAATGAAATGGAAAACTGATCGAGAAATGTATTGCAGAAAAGATAGTGCTTTAGGAGCCTACCATTGAATGATCCTCCTAAACACTCTTGTCCATTCATCTCTTCAAGAAAATAAGCATTCTTTCCCCGACAAGCTGAAATTTGATATGGCCCTTTCCATAAATTCTCAAATTTTCCATGCTTACCCTTGACCTCATTTATGGCATCCCAACGGAGTACCACATCTCCAAATTTGAAGTTTTCTTCCTTATTTTTCCATTCATAGATCTTCTTTATCCTGTCATGGAGTTTTGAAGTGTTATGAAATACTTCATCTATCGTCTGCTGAAGGTGTATCATTTGATTAATACGACACTGTATGTCATTTTCCTCAGTCCCTGATTCTTGCAGCAATTTCATTACTAGGACTGCTAATGATGAAGGAAACATAGGATCGACACCATACACAACTTGAAAATGAGACATGCCAATAGACTTCTTATTACTCACCTGGTCTGCCCACAATGCCATGATCAACTTCTTATGCCAATTATTTTTATTTGCCTCTAACATTTTCTTAATGATACCGATAAAGGATTTATTAGAGGACTCCACCAATCCATTACCTTGCGGGTAGTAGGCTGCAAAGTGTCCCAACTTAATGTTATATCTGTCACAAAACTCATTCATCTTCTTAGACTTGAATGCTGCCGCGTTATCTGTGATAATCTTAGTAGGACAACCAAAACGGGACGAAATATTAGTTTCTAAAAATGGATGGATGACATAATCTGTTGCTTGCCTAGTCGGGATCGCTTCGATCCACTTTGTAAAGTAACATGTGGCTATCAATATCCACTTGTGTTGTGCGAATGAGGCTAGGTGAATCTCGCCTATGAAATCCAGGCCCCACTATTGAAATGGTGCATCTACTGAAATAGGTTGAAGAAGTAATGGGAGAAGCTTTCTCTTACCCTGAAAAACTTGACATTTGTGGCAACTCATTACTGCTTTGTAGACATCTGCAAAAAGTGTCGGCCAATAATATCCCGCTATCAATATTTTATTGTCTGTGGTCTTCCAATATAGGTGACCCCCACAATCTCCTTTGTGGAAGTCATTCATCACTTCCTTAGATTCTTCTTCGACCAAACAGTTCATCAACACACCTCCGAGATCCTTCCAGTAAAGTGCATTGTCCAATATGCAATACTTAGAAGCCTTGAGTTTCAAAGATCTGCCTTGACTCTTAGTCATTACTACAAGAGGGTTTAGGTGTGCGGAAAAACATAAACAATATCAGAATATCGTGGAGATAACAAAAAGATATCGGATACCTGAATGAGATTCACTTCTTCTTCATTTTCGGACAAGGCTGAAATAAAATTGATCTCTAGAGCATGAAGGTTTGACTCAGCCATGAGCTTGACTAAGCCCTGACCTTTGATCAGCTTGGTGGGCTTGATCTCAAGGTCATATTCTGGTAAATTTTCTATCCATCTCCCTCTCCTACCTCCTGGGTCTGTCTACATGAGAAATTGTTTAACAACTGCATTAGGTACATAGGCAAGAGTATGTGAATGTAATATGTAAACTCTGAAATATTTCAACACTTTTATCAAAGCCAAAGCATGTTTCTCTATGATGTTGTACCAAAGGGCTACATCTCTGATATTGCAACTGACAAATGCAACCGAGTAGCTCTGTTTTATCCCTTTTCTGCATCAAGACTACTGCCATAGTGTTCTCAAAAGCAATTGAGAATATTATGAAATCAATAGTATAATCAGGAGTTATCGAAACCGGGGAAGTAGTCAAGGAAAAAATAACTGAGTTGAAGGATTTCCGGGCATCTTCAGACCATTGCACATCATTATATTTCTTCAACATATTTTTCATCTGTCTAATATGCTCTGCCAAATTAGGAATGAATCTATGTAAGAAATTCATCTTACCTTTGAATGCTTGTATTTCCTTTTTGTTGCGAGGGAAATCAATCTGCTGAATTTCTTGAACACGGGAAGGGTCAATCTGGATCCCATCCTTGGAGATGATGTGACCAAGAAGTTTTCCCTCCTCCATGGAAAAAAGGATTTTCTTTGTGTTGGGAGATATTCCGAACTTCCTACATCTCTTGAAAACAATTCTTAAATGGTGCGAATGTTCATCATCAGAATGAAAACACTGTTAAGTCATCTAAATAAATGATCAAGAAAACATCTTTTTCATTGGAAAATGCTATGTCCATGGCCCGCTAAAATGTGGCCCCTGTATTTTTCAAACAAAATGGCATTTTTGGATATTTGAACATGCCCCAAGGTGTAGTAAATGTTGTCTTGTCCTGATCATCCTCATGCACCAAAATTTGGTTGTATCCCAAATAGCCATCCAATAGTGACATATGGGAAGAACCGACAACTTTTTGAAGAATATGGTCCATTTTGGGAAGTGGATAGTTTTCCTTGAGGGACACTTTGTTCAAGTTCCTGAAATCTATGCAGAGCCAGATTTCTCCAGTCTTCTTTCTTACTGGGACCAAATTCGAAATCCAATTAGAGAATCTGATAGGGACAATAATACCAGACTTGAAAATTCTTTTTACCTCTTTTTCAATTGATGGCAGCAATCTGGGATTTATCCTTCTCAACTTTTGCCGAAAGGGCTTTTGATCGGACTTGATCGGAATAGTGTGCTAAATGATGTTCTTGTAATACACCTTTAAATCTTCATATTCCCATGCGAAAACATCAGAAAATTAAGAAAGTAATTTAACATATTCAACCTTTACCTCGGGAGGTAAGGACTTGGATAGTTTAGCCATCTTTGGTTTGTATGCTGTCCCAATGTTTACATCTTTAACACCCTTTTCCATAGGCACCAATTGAGGCTTTCTTGCTACTTCATCTTAGTCAAACAATTATTCCAAAGGTATGATACCTTTTGGAATATTGTTGTCTTTTAGCTATAGTATATCCATCTGAGTTGCTTCTATATCCTGGTCATAGTTATCACAAATTTCATCTATTGAACAATTCTCAAATTCTTCCTCACCTTGGAGAAAGTTATTTACCTGCTTATCATCCCAGAAAACTTGCCAATACCACAAGTTATCGGGAACAATGGGCTGGTGTTTCACATGAATCTCAAACTTCTTGTTTGAAAAGATGGGGATTTTAAAATTGCTTGCAGGTTTAGCCAATGAATCTTCCAGGAGATTTTGATTCCTTGGCACCACTGTAAGTATACACTCCTGAAACATTTTCAAAATATATAGTACAATATTCCTGTATTGTCTCATTCGAGGATGATTAGCTTGATATTCACCTTTAACTTTCTTGATCATAAGTTGAATCACCATACACAACAATCCTTCTTGCTCCCAATTTCTTCAATATTTTTAGGCCAGTAATCAATGCTTCATACTCCACTTCATTTTTAGTGCAATCAAAAGCTAACTTATAAGAGTACAATCTAACATTTGTAGGGACCTTATTTTGTTGATGAAAAGGGTTGCAGATCCAAACTCAAATTCATGCCCCATATTTCCCCAGGGTGCCATCAAAGTCCATGGACCATAGACCATTTTCATCCTCCAAGTGTTGAAACTTTGATTTATGTTTTGGCTCAATTTTCTGAACTGTCTCTTCATACTTTTCCGGACTTTCTTCCACTTTATCTAATGGCTATTCTGATAAGCTTGGAAAATTCTCTTTTTCCTTTGCTATAACTTCTCTAATCCAATTATGGATCTTTGGAACATCTTCTACATCTACTAGCTGGCTATCTACATCATTTAATCCTCTATCATTAAACAAAATGAATGACTCTAAATCTGTATGTACAACATTTATCAAATGATTGTTAGGTTTTATTTGCTTGTGATCATATATTTCATCTTAGTTTCATGGTACAATTTTCTTAATTGCCCGAAAATAGGGATAGTTGCATAAGAAAATTCTAATTGCAATCTGCCTTTCAATTTTGACCCCAGGATCTTGACAGTAACATGCCAAACTGTGGCGGTATGTCATCTACCACCACATCCATTAGAACATTCTTTGCTGGAATCTACTCTAGGGAGACTACCAAATATTTAATAAGGCAAATACAATGGATTATACCTGAATCGCAGGAGTATAAGTCATGGTAGGGATGAGTGATGTCAAGGCCCAACTTTCCCATAATGGCTTTTGGCACTAGATTGTGGGAGGCTCGGGAGCCTAACATGGAATTGTGTAAAATGCATTGGTGGATTATTTGACTCAAGTAGAAAGGAGGAACCTCGTTATCTTCTAATTGATTGACAATAGCAGGACCAAAAATGAGTTCGGGCTAATCATCTTCGACATTCACCATGTTGGACAAAGGATCTACTTTAAGAATCTTGGCAACATGGGACTTATACTGGTTATTCTTAACAAGCTTAGTTAAAGGAATAGACACTCTTAACTTTGAAATTTTTGTTTCTAGGCTGAAGGGAATAGTTTTGTCTACCTCTTTAATGACGATGTCTCGTTGTCCAGCATGGTCCTTTGACAGAACTTCTTTCTTTTGATTGTCCTTTTCCTTATTTGCTGAACTTATGGATGACAGATTTACCTTGTTTTGATTTGTGACTGCAGGCTCTTTTCCCTTATTTTGATTACTTGGAAGATTCTGCTTTGTCTGAATATCTTTCTACTCAGATGCTCTCTTCTGAATGGGATTAACTGGCACATCTCTGCTCCTCAATGACATGTGCCTATTTTGTGAACTAAGTGCATTTAAGTACCCCTACTGATAATCATCTGATTTGGTCTCCAATTCATGATCATTAGAAAGGATAAAATCTTCATACTTCGGCTGATTTTTATTTTCAAAATACTCCTCATCTTCAGGAAAAAACATAGGTAGATCATCAGCTTTGAAAAGGATATTTTCCTCAACAAGTGTGTCTTCATCTTATTCTTCTCCTTGATCATAGTTCTGTTGCAAGGGTGTCCTGATTTGCTGCTGCTGTTGTGGTGGTTGCTCAGGAGCCCATTGTTCTCTTTGTTTGGTCCTTAACTGAGGCTGTTGTTGACCTCTGTAGTTAGGATTTCTAACCTCAGGCTGTCTCTCAGTGATGGACATCCTGTCAACCATCCTTTCAATAGTCCTTATCAGTGTATCCATATTATCATCGGAAGTTGAGGTGGATGGTTCATATTTAATAGTAACTCTTCTCTAATACCTAGCTCTAGCTCTCTTCATCAGCAGATTTGCTTCAACGCTAACCACGTTCTTTTGCATATCCTCTAGTGTAGCTGGATTTCTTTCCCTTAGTTGGTAAACCATGTCAAGATAAAGTGCATCTGGATAACGTATGAGAGCTAAGCCTGGAGGAGGCTTGATCTCAACGGGAATTGCATTATAAATTCTATTGAAGCGAGTATTGAAATCTTGGACTGATTCATTGAGATTTATTTTAATGTTCTCATACTCAACAAGCAACTGCAAATTATTTTTCTTTACTTTCCACCGGGCTATAAATAAATAAATGAGCTGGTCTGGGGCGGCAATGGAATTAGCAGTTAAGGACCTAAACCAAACTTTGACATCTCTAGAGAAGCTTTGGGCTATAATCCTCATTTTTGCATTGTTAGCATCAACTTCCTCCAAATCTATGAAATCAATGACCTTAACAATTGTTGACTTGGAGATATGGTAGAATTTTCATCAAACAAGGGGAGTCTTTAGCCATAACCCTGAGATAAATCATTCAATTTGGCATGTAAGATAAGTGGGGAAAATATTGCCATGATTCTTGTTGGGTGAAGTGGTGGATTGACAACACGAGAAATTGACTGAATAGGTAGTGGAACAACAGTTGTATGTACTAAGTCTGTGGGGTCTTGGTTAAACGGTGATGAGGCGGGCTGTTATAGCACTTATAACAGGTTCAATTCCCTTCCTCGATCGGGGTGATGTATCTGGACATGTTATGAAAATGGAGTAAAAGAAAAGTGGGGAAAAGTGAAATAATTGAAAGGTACTACCAAACTTACAAAAAAAAAAACAGTTGTATGTACTAAAGTAGTAGGTACAAATGATGAGGTCGAAGGTGAAGATGAAAAAACTACAATTGATTGAGGTTGAGGTTGAGTTGAAACAAGTATTTCCTCTTGATGGTAGGATTGGATTCAATCTTTGATATCAAGGTCAGATTCGGGTTTAATCTCTTCAAAGAACCAATCTGTTAAAGAACTAAGGTCTAATTTAGATAATGACTTTACCTTAGATAATCTTAAAGGATCGAAGACCATGTCGGATAAAGAGGTTCCAGACTTAGATTTAAACAATGACAATTCAAATTTTAGATCATACAATATATCTCCAAGAGAAAGTAGTTTAGTAGGCAGTGAAGCAAATCTTACCAATGGAACTGGTCCTGACTGAATGTTTCTAGTTTGATATCGATGCCTCCGGAAAATATTCTCTGGATCATTTTCTAGATCAACTGGATCAAGATCAAGATTTTCTCTGGTATATATTATCGAAGCTAACTCTACAATCTTGGCACTGCAATTATCTAATCATCCTTTCTGAAACTTAACCCTTTCATCCAAAAAATCAAATTCCAATGTTTCTTGTCATACACCCAGGGAAAATAAATCTTTCCTTCCCCAGCAACAATGCCAGTATGTTAACTCTTCGCCAGATCTCTAAGGCTAAAGAAGAAATCCCAACAGAGGTAACCACAGACTAATCTTTTGGCTTGGTATCTAGCCTTACCAAACCGGAGAGGGTTCTCTCCACAATGTCACATCCAAGAGGGCTGGATGAATTAGGGTTTTAGACTAAGTATAAGTACAGGGGTTTGTTTGATTGAATTTGGTTGCTGGATGGGTGAATAAGGTAAAAGAGACTAGGTCAGGGAAAGTAGGATTAGGGTTGTAGAGATTCAATGGGGCAAGGTAGGTATAAAACCTAACACCTTATGGTTTCTTGAGTGGGATGGATCATACAGGTGAGGAGCTAGAAAGAGCAAGGCTAAGCATGAATTCTTTCTAAACTGAAGAAGATGGACAAACTATGACGGTTTTCCCAAAACAGAGCATGAGAGATGCATTCTGTCTATCAATTTGAAAACCAGCATATCATAGAAATGAAATGGATCATGAAAGAAAACATTCATACATAATGAGACATAAGAATAACAATGCTAAATTTCCATACCACAGGTATCCCAAAAAAATAGCTGCAACCTTTTCATTAATTTCCTGCCAAATAGATTACACTAGAATCTCTGATCAATGCATCAACATACAACTTGTGAAATGAATGGAGTGTAAAAAATCTGGTAAACTTTATAAGTATATATTATTATTGATAAAAGATGAGATGATTACAAATGAGGATCACCAAGGCTTTAAATACAACCTTATGGTGTCCCTTGGCGAAGAGGCATGATCGTTGATCATGCCCTTCCACATTAATAAACCTAAGATAACTATATCTAACTAATAATTAATAAAATATACATAACATTGCCCCTCTCTTAAAGATGCTTTGTCCTCAAAGCATACGTAATGATGGAATGTTGACGAATGCTTGGGTTTCTTGAGCGGCAGGCTCTAGCTTCCCACATTTTTAAAAGATCGTGGAGCATCTTCTCGAGCTCAATTTGTTGGTGATGTGGATAGCGACAAGATTTGATATTGACAGGGTTGGGTCCTTTCTTGACTTCTATTGGATGTTCATGTTCCTTATTAGGAGGTATTTTTATTGGCAGGGTTTGGAAGACTTTTTCGTGTTTCTGAACTATTCCTTGTTCTTCTGGTGACTCTTCGTGGTTCCTTTTTGTAGATAACATTTCTAACTGATGACATTGTACTATAGAGGGTGGCGCTCCTTTTCGAATCATCTTTGTCATCTGAGATGACGATCCGATGTGATTTCTTGGGGCTTGGAATCCATACAACTTGTGCTTTTGGCCTTTCTATTTAAAGCTTATAAACTGCTTCTGATGGTTGGCAGAATAGGTACCTAAGGTTTGTAGCCATTGAATACCTAAGACCACATCTACTCCTTGTAATGGCACGGTGTAGAATGGAGATTTGAAATTACAATTTTGAATCTGCAATTTGACTTTATGGCATTTCCCTACCTTCTTAATTTTCTTACCATTGGCCACCATTACCTTCATATTGGGCATGGGAAACGTAAAGATGTTGAGTCTTTTGGCCATGGTCGAATCTAGAAAATTGTGGGTACTGCCAGTGTCAAGGAGAACCATTACGTTGGTCTTCTTAATATGTCCTTTTAGTTTTAGTGTGTGAGGTTGTGATATACCTGTCATAGCTGATAAGGACATTTGCGTAATGCTTCCGTCATCTAGTTCTGGAGTGGCTGCATCTGATTCATCATTGTTAGAGTCACTAGTTGCTTCATAGCTATATAGATTCTTTGTCTCGTTTCTTTTCGCGCACCTATGCTTAGGGTCCCACTTTTCACCGCAACGTTTGCACTTGCCCTCTCTCATCCTTTGTATTTCCACGTCAGATTTTTCTTCTTCACGAAGATGGGGTGGGACATATTTTGTGTTATCTATATTTTCAGATTGAGGAAATCTTTGTCTCGAATATACTCTATCTGATTTTGACCACGATAATCTTTCAAATTTCTTTTCAGCAGCTTTTGCTTTTTGCCTTGCTAGTTCTACTGATGTAATGTCGTGAAATTCGAGCTCTTTTTGTATATGGATTTTAAGTCCTAAGATGAAAGAATGGATTAGATGAGATTCTGACAATCCCTGTACTCTTCAGCTTCCCCTCATTGTAACCATCTCATATTTGATCAATAATAATATATACTTATTCAAGTTTACCAGATTTTTTACACTCAAAGTAGTATCGGAGCTTCTACATATTTGTACCTTAAAAATGAAATAATCTTTCGATGTCATCTGAATTATTATTTATTTGATTCTTAAGATGTAATTTTTTGGAAATCGGCCATTGACATTGGTAGCGTCATTGAGCACGTATGTGGTGGGGAATATTTTTACGCCGGTTATAATAATAATAATAATAATTATTATTATTTTATATATATATATATATATAATTATGGGGAAAATTTTTTTGTTAACTTTGAAAAGTCACGTTGTTTTGAAAAGGGGGAATGGGTTTTAATACCATGGGCAATTACCATGGGCTTCCAAAACCACGAGCTTGTAAACCATGAGCAATTACTCTTCCTTATTTATTTTTCCTTTTTAATTTTAATTTGTCTTGGTATGCACGTATATGTACTTCTTTATATATATCTCTTTTTTCTTTTTCTTTTGGAACTATTTTCTTTTAAATATTTTTTTTCCTTTTAATTTATTCCCCCCTTTATGTTAACTTTCCTTCTCTCTTAAAGAGGGCAAGTGTGGGAAAAAATTTGCATTTTTTTTTTTTAAACAAATGTTGCTGCCCACAAGCACTTGGTTTTAAAAAAATCTGCAATTTTGGAATTTTCTTGTAATTCCTTAATTCTTGGTGATCTTACAGATCCTGAAGAGCGACTGCTCTGATACTAATGGAGTGTAAAAACTCTGGTAAACTTTATAAGTATATATTATTATTGATAAAAGATGAGATGATTACAAGTGAGGATCACCAAGGCTTCAAATATAGCCTTATGGTGTCCCTTGGCAAAGAGGCATGATTGTTGATCATGCCCTTCCATATTAATAAACCTAAGATAACTATATCTAACTAATAATTAATAAAATATACATAACAATGAATAAAAGTACATGATATAGACCTCAAACAAAATCCTCCCATCCTCGGTCCTAATCCATGAGTGAGTTAGTTATTCCAAAATATGAAATTTGAATACCTAGAGTGTGGAGGTCAAACTGCTAGATCCCTAGCTTTTTGCAAAAATTTGATTCATTACATTATCTGTAATTTTTTTCACCAAATGTATTTACCCTAGGTAAAGTGTAAAAACATCATAATTACCTTAATTTCATCAATTACATAAGTAAAAACATGATTTCTCAACGTGAAAATCAAAATTGCAGAGAAAACTCAGAAAAATCAGACACTGGTCAGGTGCGCCCTCCATCTTGTAGCTAAGTTTTGGATGGGTTGCAGGTGTCCAAATTGAGCTCAAGATAGGTCATTGGAAAGCTTATCCAGTCTACTTTCCAAATCTGTGATTGGTTTGCAGAGTTGACTTGATTTGACCTCTCAAAAAGTTATTCTCGCAAGACTGCTCAGGTGCATAGCACCAAGGTGAAAAAGGAGGCATAACTGTAATTTTTTGAATGTTTTTTGACTTTTTCACCAGCCAACTTGACCAAACAAGGCTAGAAAAATGGTTTTCCTACATGTTTTCTCTGTTCTGAATCCAATGGTGGTCTCCTTTTGACCAAAAGATGGCCCAAATAGAAGTGGCCTAGGGGTGCTCCTGACAATCCAACTGTCACATGACTGTCCAGGAATGCACAAAAACTTCAAAAATTTGCAAAAATGTATCAAAACTTGCCAAAATTTGCTGAATGGTGTCCGATGATGAGGGTTAGCCATGGAGTGAGGCTTCAGCAAGGATATCAAGCCTTTTTCTCTCTTCTTGCATGGTTAGGGTTTCAGTTTTTGCATTGGCTTCTTTAAGTTTTGACCTTGCAATTTTGTTTCTCTTGGCATAGTGCTTTGCCATCCTTCTCTAAATATCATTGTCTTTCTTGGCCCTTTTCAACGACTTCTCAAGGTGGTCATTTATTTCTTGAAGCCAACGTTCTTTATTCTCATTGATTACAACTGAAAATTTCTCATTAAGTGTGACCTCATCTACTAGTTCTCTTAGTTTCTGCTTTTCTAGTTCTAGGGCTCTTTTCAAATCTCTAGTCCTTGGCCTTCTTCTTGGCACTTGTTCTTCTGGTTCATTTAGCACACCATATTTTTCTAGTGTCTCTTCAGCAAGACTTTAGCTTTTTCTGCCTCTCTTTGAGCTTTGATGAATTTCACTTCATCAATGAAGTGTTTGGTCTTTAGCTACTGGTTCTCTTGTTCAAGAAAGGTAATGACAAATTTAGATCTATCAAGATTAGTTTGTAGCTCTCTAATATTGGCTTCTTTTTCCTTTATGACTATGCTAGTGATCTCAGAATCATTTTGCTGATCCAAGTCAACAAGGTCAAACTCCATTTCTGTCTCATGAAGATTTCCCTCCTCGTGCCTAATCTCTTCCTGAATATCTGCCTCTGTCATCTTTTGCTTTCCTTTGTTTACCTGCTTTGCCGATGAAGAAGGCAAGGCCCCTTCCACAATCTGTGGAGAAAACACTTGCCTGTGACCTCTTTGATATGTTTTTGCCAATGTCTCTATCTCAGCGACTTTGGTCTTTTGAAGCTCACTGATCTTAGCTCTGCTAGATGACCCAATCTGAGTGTGAAATGGTGATGATGGTGGTGAAATGGGTGAAGTAGTTTGAGTTGATGAAGAAGTAGGTACTGTGGGCTGAGATGGAGGAATGGATGTGGAAGGATGAGATGGTGGAGGCACAACTTGAGCATGTTGAATTAGTGGAGCAGTAAAGATTTAATTAGCTATGAAAGTGTCCCATGAGATTTTCAATTGATCGAGGTGATGGAGGACAATGATCTTGATGAGAGAGTGGTGAAAAATAATTTTCATCTGCTGGTCATAATCTCTATTTTGAACAATGTATGCCATTTTTTCAATGTTCCTGAAGAGATAATAAGGTTTTTTGAGCGTTTTTACCCTTGTGAAGTGCATTAATAACCAGATATGGTAGTTGTAAAGTCTAGAGAACCTTCCTTCACAAGAAAAATACTTCATGATTATTTTCATCATGGGGGCATACCTATCCAAGAGGTAAGAGAAAGGAAAGACCCTTTTTCCTTCATTCTTGTACCTTGGCTTGATGTATGGCTCATAGTAATGGTTCTCCAAGTCTTTTGACTTGTAGCACTTTTCACCAACATTTGGAATTCTAGTGGCAGCTGCTATGATGGTCATGGATATTGTGAAAGTGGCTCCAACAAGGGTTACATGGTTGTCATGAGTTTTAGAGATGAAAATCCTGCTCAAAATATGGTGATGTTGGACCATTTGTATTCTTTCACGAAATTAAAGTCATCCTACATACTTGAAACATGTCACAACCATGGAAGAGGCCATGAGTTCTTTGGTGTTTGTAGGTTCAAGTCTGAGGATCCTCCCTCCTTTGTGTGGCCTCCTCTCTTTCCTTTCTTCTTCCTCACTTAATTCTCTATTTTCTTCTTGCATAGTGTCTTGGCTAGAAACCCTCGGGGGATGAATTGGGAGTGAAATGTAGGTTTATGGAGTGGGGAATGGGATGAAAAAAATTAGGGCAGGTGAAGGGATGAATTTAGGGAGGACAGGAGAAATGTTGTCGGATTTGGGATTTTAAATTTATTGCTGTGCATGGTCTTTGGGAGCCTATGAAATTGAAATACCTAGGTCTTGGGGTTTAGGGGATAAATTTCTTTGGAGAAAGAGATATAGTGAAATAGGGTTTGGGAAGGGTTAATTGTAATGTGGGAAGGGTAGTGGAAATATTAGGAAGTGTAATTGAAGATTAGGAATGAAAATAGGATTTATAACAAAGAGGACACCAAATTTTGCATAGAACATTTAAACACCATGAAAATTTGACTTGAGGAATGCTAGGAGATAGCAATTAGGTGTTACTTACTTGTTGGAGGGCAAAGGAAACCAATGCTGAAGGTTTAGAGTGATGACACTTCGTTTTGGAGCTCACTAAGCAAGTCAGGCAGGTGCGTAGCGCCTGTGGGAGGAGTGCAACACCTCCTTTGCCAGGAGCACATCGTCTAAAGGCTATGCATAGCGTATGATGTAGGAGCGCATTGCGACCAGTCCAAGAGTGCAGCGCTGCCACTTTTTTCCCAATTTCGCTCTCTAAATTTGAAAATAATGTTGTGGAGATGGTTGCTCGATGCTGTAGGGGACAAATGAGGATGGATTTGATGTATTGAGGGATTTTATACTTGGTGAATTGTGATTTTTATTCTTTTGGAATCCACTTTTCTATGTTCAAATTCACCTTTAAACTTCACAATTAAACCCTTTCACTTTGATTTATTTCCTTTGATAATTGATCATTTTGATGGACTAGAGCTCTCTTGCACTTTGATATTTGCTTTATTGGCATGTGGGATGGTAAGTTGAATGTTGGGAGCCTTGTACTACATACATTAAATGACATAAAATTATCAACAAGGTCAAAATCCATTTCCGTCTCATGATGATTTCTCCTCATGCCTAATCTCTTCCTCGAATATCCGTTTGTCATCTTTTTATGTTTGATTTTCCCCCGATTTGTCGATGAAGAAAGTCGTCTGCCCACAATCTGTGGAGAAAACACTTGCCTATGACCTATCTGATATGTTTTTTCCAATGTCTCTATCTCGAC
>CM076573.1:420866636-420945005 GCA_034641835.2 Pinus albicaulis | reverse complement strand
ATTAAATCTTCAAGGAAGATTTCTTCAACTTTTAATACATGGTTATAAAACCACAACCCAGATTTCATCTATAAGCGGAAGCTATTTCAAACTTAAACTTCAATCCAAATAATTCTCTCAACCATCATGTAGATGACTCTTCGTTTAACATTCATTTATGCAAAGGTTTTACTTCAACCTAAAATTCAATATGATGGCCCACTCACTTTTCACCATATAGCAATTCGAATTTATATTCGATCAACTCAAGTATATGCATGGTCTTTATTTAAATGTTCATGGAACATTTCATCTCACACTAATCCTTTGACTTTGGTCGAAACTCAAGGTTTCAACTCCAATATATATGCGCCCTTTGTCTTTTAAAACTTACCCAAACTTGACCTTGGCTAATCAACACCAACGCATATAGAATCATACATTCCAACATCTATCAACCTTCACGGCATTAAATTAAAATGCCACCATATATTTAATATTCAACCATACATAAATTCAGACTTTGGTTAAAAACCAACGCCAACATAAAATAACATTTTGGCCCACGCAACATAACATATCCTTCCATCCAACGATGGGCATTCATCGCATTCCATAACTTTAGTGATCAACGAATATCACGTTATGAAAATGCACGAGACTTAATCTTCAAAATTTACGTGATAAAAATGGTTTTATCCTTACCATTTTTTCCACGCGTCCATCAAGGAGTGATATCGCATTCTAAATTCATAATCCACTTACCATTCGAAAGGCCACGCGATACCGCCAGTTCTTTATTGTCAAAACCACCCTCTCTGTTCAGTTGCCTGTTCCGCTCTTCATCTTCATGGTTCCCTCTTAAACTTTCTTCATAGTCTTATATGCCTATCCTGCGGCTTCATTCCCTTTGCCTTCAATCGACCTTCGTTCACTTGAGTTTTTATGCACTTATGCTCCTCTGCTCTCGAATTTAACACCACTTCATAAATTCCACTACGCATCTCTGCATACTCGAGTCCATTGATTTCATTATATTCTGAATATGAATGATTCAACATACATTGCTATTCAATCAAGGCTGCAACACTTTATGTTTTAACAAACCCATTTACTGCATACTTCCGCTTCCCTTAATCGGTTGATGAACATGATCCAGGTTTCATTCCAAACTGAAACCCTGCAAGAATTCGATTACGAATTCCACGACTCCTTATGCATTTTCTTCTGCAAATCACACAGAGTTTAAATAAACCTCTGTGCCCTCAATTCATTTCACATTCGACCCATTAACAGTTTCGTGCCTTATGAAGTTCCACTTGACTTCATACCACTCTATGCCTTTGAAACTTATGATTCCGATGCACAATTACTATTCCTCATGCGTATTTTAGCTCTGCGCTCACAAATTCACTACGCCACCATTCGACTTCACAATTCCCCTTCGTGGTTTCAACCAGAAACTCCCACGACATTTTATGGTTTTCCAAAATAATATTGCCATATGCCAAATTCTAAATTTCACTTCGACTCCAATTACAGAATTTAAACATATAATCGCTCAATCAATCACGCATATAATTCTGAAAAGATACTTTCATATAAACAAATGAAATTACTTACAGAAATCTATGTTTCTGTCCTGATTTTCAAATCATTGGCCCTGTTTTACAATTTCCCGCAAGCTTGACAAACAAAACTCTGTTTGTCCTCTCCTAATTCCTGTCTCCTACTTCTCTCTGATCTATCTGCCTTTTAGGCTTACTACATTTATACAAATTATAATGAACCAATTTAGGTTCAAATCCCTTCAATGACTCAACAAAATCCTCAAAATCTGCAAACTCCTAAAATCTAGATTCTATCCCTAAAATCTTGAAACTGAATCTAACTTAGGATTTACAATCAATTCCTAAATATCTCAAATCTAAACTATCTGATTTCCCTCATGTTCTCCAATCATCCAGGAACATTACAAAATCCTCACATTAATTAAAATATCATTTAATCACTCAAAACCCATTAATAATTACATAAAAATCAATATTCTCTAAAAAACACAAGACCCCCTATGTTTAATAAAATACAAGGTATTTTTTGAAGCTAATGCCCCTGCATCAGGAAGTCATGTGAACTCATAGTAGGGCACGTCATAGACAAACCCTATGCCTAACCAGAACACTGTGTTTTCACAAGGGGAAATGGCTACAAACTCTCAGTCACTTTTATTAGCTTCGTTAAATTTACCAGATTTAACTAAGTTGACAAATGATCCCATTGCACACAACCCTACATGGACTTCCATGCCCACGAAGCTCCCTTCGGACTTTCCACCTATGGTATTCATTGAACAACATCGTTGACGATACTATTCGACTAAGACTATTTCAACGCACCCTAATTGGAATAGTCACGAAATGATATGTGGAGTAGCCATCTGCTACACATGGAACCTTTAGTGCCCTCACTACTGCATTCCTGAACTATTTTCAGTTACCCATCCACCGCGATTCTGGAATGAAATTACTGACCCACTTTAGGCAAACACCCACCGTCCATATCTCGAATCATCTCCACGAATGGCGGAGGCGTTGTAGTTAGGCAAACCCCATTTCTAGAATGTTTTGCCTATTGTTCCAGGGCAATCACCATGAGTAGCGTTGTACCTCTAAAAAAGGGTGTAACAAACCAACCATGGTCGTGAGTGTTAGTAATGTTAAGGAACCCTCCAACATGCAACACAACCCCAAATACCTTTGCAATCTTTGTAAGGGTGCTCACCTTCTTAAGGATTGTTTTAGTATACATAGAGTCTTAGAAGTGTGGTCTAAATATTCTCATCAACTTATGGTTGATCCATTGATTAGTGATTCTAAAGTTCCTGGGGAAAAGGGTAAAGTTAGGTTTCCATGTAGGTTATGTGAAGGGAGGCATCAAAATCACCTTTTCCCTCAACCACTCATCACAAGTCACCCCATGAAACTAAGTTGGTGACACCACCTCCACAAAGACATCATATGTAATACATGGTTAGTCTAAATTTGTGAGAAATATCTAAGTTTACTAATGACCCAATTATTACTTTTTCCAAAGTGGTTTATCTGAAAAGCATAAAATATTTACCTAAAAATGTGATTTCCATGCTTAGTGATATGCATTAATCAAGACCATAATATTTACTCAAAACAAATCGTTTTCAATGGAATGTGTACAGATATTTGAAGAATGTGTAAGTGGGATAGGATTAATGGGTTGGAAGTTGAAGACCCAGAGGATATGATTGAATTTTCAGCAGAAGACTTAACATGGAAAAATATTGATGGGGACCAAGTTGCAGTTATTCCATATTGTCGACTTGACGATTTTATAAGAGGAGAGGAATCGAGTGAATCTGCACCCACTCAATTTCGTCTTTGTACTCATCGAAGTAAAAAAGTAGAGGATATCAAACAAACATATTGTTCAACATATTTGGAGTACGCTATGTGAGTCTTTATATATTTATCAATATACGTATAATTTTTTACAATATGCATATATGTTATATCTAATTTGTTGTAAAACATTTATATGCAGGTATTGGTGTGCATATGGTCCGGAGTGCAAAAACCTAAGTATGAGTGCATCCTCATATATATATATATAAAAAAAAAACGCAATCAACCAGAAAGTATTAAAGTTGGTTGCCAATGTCACTTCATTGTACGACGACTTCAACTTAGACCAGACGATGCTGTAATAATATATACTGCATGTAGGCATATTGATAAATCCAATGTTGTTTGTCATGGAAAAGATGCAATTGGTAGGCCTATGAGATTCAGTTATGCACCACATTTAACAAGGGATATGCAATCTATTGTCCAACATTTAATCCAAAGAGGTTTTAATGTTACAATGATATGGGACAAGTTCATCTCTGATGTGAAGGATGGATTTGGTGAGTTATACACAGTGACATCTCGAGATACATATATGACAAGACAAGATATATTAAACATTTACAATGATACTATAAGGTTAGAGTATGTTAAAGATCAAAGTGATCCAAACAGTGTAGAATGTTGGTATAAGGAACACCTTGAGAGCTTTTTCTTCTACCAGAAACAAGATCTTGTTGAAAACACCCCTTTTATTATAGGCATACAAACAAAGTGGATGCGCTCAATGATGCTAAAATATTCTCACAATAATATAATCTCAATGGATTCAACATTTAGTACAAATAAGTATGGGTGAGTACAAATTTATTCTAAATTTGATTTATTTATTCAACCTCATTTTAGTGCATGTAACTTACATAAATATAATTATGTACATTGTTTGTAATGTAGTATCAACTGTACACCTTAATGGTTTTCGACGAACATCGCAATGGAGTTCCAGTAGCTTGGGTGATATCATCACGCAATACTATAGCTGAACTTTCTAAATGGATGTCAACTCTCTTTTCCATTGGGAAGAAAGAGCGACCAAATTGGCAGGTTCAAGATTTCATCACAGATGATGCTACTGCTAAAATTGAAGCGTTAAGGTGATGTGTTTATTCTTTTATAAGAGACATACAAATATTGTTAATGTATATTCCCTCTAATAAATTGTGTTATTCCAGGTCTTCAATCAAGTGTAATATAATATTATGTGTGTGGCATGTTCGTCATGCATGGTTGAAGAATGTTGGAAATAAAGTCCAAGGAAGGGAAAACCAAATCCAAATTTTTCATTCTTTAGGAGGAATCATGCACACATGTGAAGATGATGAATCTGTAAAAAAGACAGTTGAAAGATTCTTTGAAAGATTCAGGGACCAACCAAGGTTTTTGGAATATTTTAAAACAACTTGGTTAGCCAACAACAAAATATGTAAGTTTCTTGTAAGTGACTTTAATGACTATTTTTCATGTAATAAATTTCTTTCTACAGATATGTGGGCAAAAGCATACAGAAATTTTCCACATTCCAATCAGTATACAAATAATGCCATTGAATCTTATCATCGGCATATCAAGGAAAGGTACCTAAGCGAAAAGAATAATGCATGTCATAGACGTGTCGATTGGTTAATATATGTGTTGTTGACAAATGTTGTATTATATTACAATCATATGCAACGTTTAAAAGACGCTGGTTTTGTACGGCCTAGAAAAATTGAGGAACAATTGAATTCATCCAAGTGTAGAGCTAGACAAATCCCAAATGAAGATTGCGTGCCTGATGAAAAGAGTAACAATGGTTATTGGGTTCGTAGCCAAAATAATGATACACGTGATATTTGGTACAATGTCATATATAAAGGTTCCAATCTACACTTCTGTAATTGCAATTGGGCCTTGAATGGAAATGTTTGTAAACATGTACTGAAAGTTGAGATGTTGGTGAGTAAAAATACTTTGGGTGAAAATGTATTGCCTAATATCACTAATCCTACCACAGAAAGGCCTACAATTTCATTTGATTTGAATGAAACACCTATAGTGGGCCTAGAAATCCAAACAGAGCTTCTGCCATGCATTGATTCTCCTCCAAATATAAGTTATTATAATGAAACAAGCATTGATAATGTTCAATCAACCAATGTACGGCCAGATAGTGCATTATTTGAAGATGATGAGATGAAACGTGTTAACTTATCAACTCATGAGAAATTGAGATCCATAATACCTACAAATTTGGAGCAAGAAAATGCATTGAACAGTTTGGTAGACAAAGCATGTCAAGAATACAATAGAATGTTTTTCAATAATATAACTCCATCAAAGATCACTACTAAAAGAAAACATAGTTTCTTGAGCCCAGTAAAAAAGAAAAGGCAATGTGGGCACAAGTAAAAATCAGGGAAAGATAAACCACATTTTGAAAAGGTTGGACGAGTTCGTTCAAAAAAAAGAAACATGGATGAGCAACTGGAGTTATCTTCTCAACACCAAAGAAGTGTGGGCCACATACCTGAGTTAGTGCAACATTCTATTATACAGAAAAATGGTATGGAAATTTGATGACATGCATTTTTTTATGTGAAATACGATATATTATCATTTTCGATGCATTTTCATAACTATATGAAACTTTTTATTGTTACAGTCGAGGGACCCACATCTCACAACGTTACAGGTTGTCGAATTCAATTATTTGATGAGCATGTTGGTGAAAAAAACTATAGCAGTTTGAACACTGCTCCACTCATTAACATCCCAATTTCCTCCCCGAGGGTGCTTCCTCCTCTTGTACAACCAGTGGGGATTTATTGTCACCCACACCGACCACCTTTCTCCATCATAAATTCTCCCATGCCTATAACCACCTCCCCAAACTCTTCCCAATTCCCACCCCTACCATTTATTCATCCACCCTTCTCATTGTTTCAATCATCCACCCTTGACATTCCAATTTCCCCCCCTAGGGTGATCCCTCGCCCTAGGGTGATTCCCACTATCGTACAACCGGTGGGGGTGTATCACCGCCCACACCCACTACCTTTTTCCGATTTCACTTCCACTATGCCTTTATCCATCACCCATGAACCATGCCTATATCCATCAACAACAGCTCCACCATCTGCCGAAGAAGGACAATCTTCTCCATTGCCTTAGATCTTCATTGTGAGAATGAGTAGTTGATCAAAATCTTATCATGAATTAACGGCAATTGATTCTATGCATTTTGGATTTTACAACTAATTAGTTATTTAATTTTTGCAGCAATATCAATTTTGAAATGCACTTGGGAGTGCGAAGCGCGATGAGGGTGATGTATAGACCCAATTTATAAATCAGTCATGATGTCATTTTTCCATTATTTCATTTATGGGCGCGAACTTCCATTATCTATGTTGGAAATACCATGGGCCATGGGCCCATTTTGTAAAAGAGAAAAATGTATAACTAGACCAATTTGGAATACAAGTACAAGAATGTGAACTTGTGTATATGACAATGCCTTCATTGACTTTTAAATTCATGATGTGGATTTAATGTTATATTCTATCAATGTTACATTACTGTTGATGAATGTAGTTAGAATGGATTTATTTTGTTTCCTTTACAAATTATAAAGTTTGCAAGTTAAATTACTTAAATTTATATCTTATTCAATGTTGCATGCATGTAAAACCATATCATACCATGAAACTTTGCTTAGTTATAATAATAGATGTATCATGTACATGAAGAGAGCATAGATATGGATTCAAATTTATTTTAATTTTGAATTTATGAAAAGGAAAACTAAAGTTTTAAAGTACAACATACATGCCTTCTAATAAAATCTGCAAAAATTGATAAAGTTTTGAGCCTTTACCAGTTCAATACTAACATTTAAAGATGAAAACTTTATTGATAAGTGGTGTAGTATTATTTAAGTTTTTTTTTTGGTTTTATATATATTTTAACAATTCCTTTATTTATCTATAAATAGGGCACAAACAATATTTGTGGTATGAATACAAAGAAGTGTGTAAGATTTTTTTGAGATGTGGATTCACCTTAGTGTGGATGGGTTTTTTGCCACATATTTTCGAACAAGTAACTTTTACACCAAGAAGTGCCTTAAAATAACACCCTATCACCATCTACTCTAAAAGTTAACTAAATTAAAACTTTAAAAAAATTTATTATTATCATTATTAATTATAAAAAAAATTAATATATGACAAACATAATAATATATTTTTTAAATTTGTATTTTCGAGCAGGTAACTTTTACGCCATGAAGTGCCTTAACATAACACCCTGAGATCACCCTGAGCTCCTTTCCACCATTTGGGCCTTCAATTTTTTTTCTAATATTTGTTGTTCTGTGAACATTTTGGGCAGTTTTAAATTACATACCATGTTTCATAGCATGCTCTACACTGGAATGAAACATTTTCATAGTCGAGCTTTTGGAGTCAAACATAATTTTGAATCGTCAAATTAATTTTGGTGGGAAAAGCCTTGTTGAATTCCATCTCCACACATATTTTAGAATAATTAGTCTTAAAAAAAAATCAATTTCACGCTACTACAATAAAACTTTCCTAAAGCATTCCTAATAAAGAATAGTGACAAAAATTCCAAAGATGTAGAGGAAGATTCAGAAGCCTTACCCAAACTAGAGTTTTGGATATTAAATCCGTTATCGAATCAAAAGTGGCAGTCTAGGGTTGCATGAAGAGACCAATACTACCCCAAAACCACGACCCATCTTCACAAATGACCTTCTTGTCCTCGATATTGTCAAAAACCACAACAAAAAAACCTCGTGCCATATAGAAAGTGTTTAGTTCATCTTTCAAAAGAGGTTTTCAAGTCTCAGAGATCCATTTGTACAGATCTGTCAGCCATGGCCAAACCTATTAAACTTCAATATCAAACCTTGCTCCACAAAATATTTTTCACAATTGAAAGCTTCCTTATCCAAAGCGACATTGAGGGAAGGAACCTCTAAAACCAGCAGAAGACTAGAACCATATTTCAACATGGAACTGTACAAAATCAAAGAAGTTATTGCTTTATCGGCAACCATGCCTGCAAGAGAAACTATCTTTTTCGTCGGATCATTGAGATTCGCCATTGAACGAACTACAAAAGAGATCTGCAAAATATTCACACATTAAAGCATAGACTAGGGAAAAACACTAGCAGCGAAAAAGATTTTCAAAGCTCTCTGTGCTTTATAGATGTTTGATTCAAATAAGCTTATGACATTTTTTGACTAATTTATTTCCCCAATGAATCAATGATACTTGGTTTATTTGGGTACTGTGTTTAAACCCTTTGCGAAATTCTATCACATAATTTTGCTTTTACTTATATGGTGAAAGTTAATTGCGAGAATTCAGAATTGTTTTCATGAGATATCAAAATTTAACCAAACTTATTATAGTAGTAAAAATAATAAATAAAATTGTTTTTATTTAATAATAAATTTATCATTAATCTAAACTCAATTTAATTGAAACCATATATATTATCTATTTTCAACTTATTACAAATTAATAATACACAAAATTTAAAAGCTATATAATACTTTTAAAAAATAAGACAGAAAAATTTCTCAAAAACACTCAAGCTCAACTCAACTTGGCATAATATTATCTGTTTTCATAAAAAACTGAATCTATTCCTAATGTAAATTCAATATATTATCTATTTTCAACTTATTACAAAAAAATTAATAATACACAAAATTTAAGAGCTATATAATACTTTTAAAAAATAGGACATAACAACTTTCCAAAAAGTACACCACTCCGACTGTTTTAGATTTGGCGCGGTAAAGAATAATTTGTACAACTATTGTACGTGGAACGACTTAAATTCCGGGTCCGGCGCCCATCATTTACGGCACCGCATTCCTACTACTTGTCGGCACTGCTTGTCCCAGATGGCTTGCATGACCATGGAGCATGGCGATGGCATGGCATTGGTACGTCGGGAGCATTAATGGGCAGATAGCAACTGAAATAAGGTTTGCCCTTTTCTATCGGTAATACCGTTAAATATACGGAAAATTAAAACAAGTGCGAAGGACCCCACCATAGCTACACCGATAGGTAGAAATGGTTGAACATCAAATTTTATGGAGAGAGACGGATTTCAATGTATTAAAGTCAAAGTGGTTTTTAATAAGTTGTTTTAATCATACATAATAATAAGGGAAATACAATTTTATTTATTTATATATAATATAACTCGTAAAATCTCAAATCACTTTCTAGTGGGTAACCATCTCTGTTTTGCACTCCAAAGTTTTTTTAATAAAGTTTTCATAATTGTAAAAATATAATATTAAATTGATTTATCAAATTTAACAATTTAAAATAATTTATTTTTTATAAAAAATAATATTTTTCTAAATAATGGAAAGATAGTTGATAAGTTATAATTCCTTTTATTATTTTAAATGTTTTAAGATATTTTATATTTTGATGTTTTGTTGGTTTAAGTTAGATTCATTATGTTAGTGTTGTTTCTTGGGTTGTGAATACTTTGTTATCTTTTTTAAATGCTTTTAAGAATTTTTATATTTTGATGTTTTGTTGGTCTAGGTTATAACTTATGTTATTGTTTTATTTTAAGAATTTTTATATTTTGATGTTTTGTTGGTTTAGGTTATAAATTATGTTGTTGTTTTATATTTGAATTGAGGTTTTTGTGGTCCATATTAATTTGAAGAATTTTTTTTGGTAGAAATCACATGAGATAGAACATTGTGTTTAGAATCAAAATCACATTGTAGTTTCTCTTCAAGACCAAATGAGAAATCAGATCAAGGCGATTAGCTTAAATAGCTGTAGAGATGGCCAAACTAGTCGTTGGCATGACAAGTTTGACTAAGAAAAAATTAAACTAGCACTTGGTCATTTTAATAAATGACTCGACGGAACGCCGAAGGGGGACGATGCGACAACAGCACGGACGCGGAGACACTGACGCGCGCAGGAAGCAGCTAAGAGTAGGAGGGTGGGAGCAACCGCCAAGTGTCAAATTTTGAGAGACTAGAAGGGCGATAGGTGGAGCACAGAGATTGGCTGGGAGCACTGTCCATCCCAGCAAAGCTCATAATGGGGACACCTTCGGTGTAATAATGAATTAATTAAATTTAAAAGGAATTTTATTTTATTTTAAATTTTTATTTTTAATGTTATTGTTGTTTGTTTGGTTATGAATAGTTTATTATCATGCAAGTTGAATGGGAGAAATCAAAATTAATGTAAACAATGATGGTAAAGGGTTGAGGGGTTATCTTCTAGATAATTTTATTTTGGTTCATCTTCAGGACCATATGAGAAATCATATCAAGACGATGAGTTTAAATAGTCGTAGAGATGGCCAAACTATCGACGCATTTCAAACCAACCAATGTGATTCATCTTCAAGACCAGATGAGAAATCAAATCAAGGCTATGAGCTTAAATAGCTGTAGAGATGGCCAAACTAGCCGTTGGCACGACTAGTTTGACTAAGAAGAAAATTAAATAATGAATTAATTAAATTTAAAAGGAAATTTATTTTATTTTTAATTTCTATTTTTAATGTTATTGTTGTTTGTTTGGTTATGAATAGTTTCTTATCATGCAAGTTGAATGGGAGAAATCAAAATTAATGTGAACAATGATGGTTGGGGGGTTATCTTCTAGATAATTTTAGATTGATTTTGCTAAAATTATGATGTTGACTTTTGAATTTCAAACCATGATGCCACAAGTTGGGAATGTTATCAAGTTTAGGGGCTTACCTTATAGACAATATTAAATCACCCTTGGATGTTGATTTTTGAATTTAAAAATATTTATATCATTTTCCCTCTTACCTAGAGTCATTAGATGTGAAAGCGTAGTCAGTTGAAATGTCTTCTTTCCCACAATTAGTAAAGTATGGGAGGGTGGTCAAGAAGTCTTTGAATAGTAAGTGTATAGAGTCGAAAAGAGTACCCACCTTGAAATTCACAGATAACCCAAGTTGCATTAGGAAAAAGGAAAAATCATGAATTTTGAGCAAATAGAGAACATAGGTGCACGAGTGGGGAGAAAGGTGTGTGTGTGTGCATGTAGAGTGGAGTTGCTAATGAGTTATCATTTTGATAGAAACTAAGCAAGTAAACCTTGAACTCACTACGTTGAACTAGTGCGAGGAGGCTCTTAAACTTGTTGAGTGTAATGGTTGTGGTTTGGGGCATAGCTAGGTGTGCACGAATAGCACAAGGGAGGGTAATTGTTGAATGGATGTGGAGGAATGAAAGGATTGCCTTAGGTGTTGTGCAAGCAACAAAGGAGCACTTGTAAGTCATAGAGGCCCTATGTCTAATGCAGAAAGGAAACCATGTTGAACTCATACTTGTTAGAGAGTTTGTCTTTTGACCATTAGACTTCTGAGTGTTGGTGAATTCACCAAAGTGTTATCATCATATGTTTAAGAGGTGGCCAATTGTTGATATAATATATGTAATTGAGCCTATTGTTGGGTGGAAAACTGCTCACACTATCAATTTGTTAAAAGTTACAATTTTTTATGGGTGCTCTTGTCAAGTTCATAAACTTTATGTAATTTACTTTCTTGCATTCAATTGTGATATGTGTTGGTATTTAGAGTTGGTTAAAAAACAAATGAAATAAGAAAGAAATGCAGGAAGAATTAGGAAATTAAATCACATGAATACACACAAGGAATTACGTGGTAAAACTTTGACAATGTGTCAAGGAAACCTCACCTCCACCGGCCACAAGATTGGAATTCTTATTGCTCAAAAAATTATTCTCCAAGTTACAAGAAGCCTCTCGTGCAATCACCAATTAATATGGGTTATTTCATTACATAACTTCCTTTCATTACAGAACTGACTACATGGCGTAAAATGGACTTACCTAGATAATTACATCATTTACATTAATTGTTGTCATTTTTCAACAATATGTAGCTACATATGATAAATTACATAGGTGAAATAGTTATGTATGTATAATTGTAATGGAATGTTGAATGTCATCTAATGAATGGAAAGAGCTTTATGTGTATTTGGTATTACATTGTAGTTTATATTTTGAATTATGATGGTCTGGATTGGCATGAATAAAACAATATTTTGGTTGGAGGCGTGATGAATATTGAGTGGTGTATTCAAGACTTATTGAGATGCAAAATTTAGAGGGTAGTTGACATCAAATTTAATGGATAGAATAACTTGATTTAGTCACTTATAGATTTGATTTTAAAAGAGTGTTTCACTAAATTTTCTTTTAAGTGTTGCCTTATTCCCCATGAATTACCATATCTCTCTGCACCCTAGATTAAAAGAACATGTCGGGTGGAAAAAATTGTGAGATGTAGCATGAATGCTGCAACACTATAATAGAAATAGTTGGGGCAGGTAAAGGATGTGAACCAAGGGGAAAGGTTTTTAGGGTCATTAAACCTCTATTAAGTTGACTAGTCTTTACAAAACATGTATAATAACAAAAATATATCCAATCATGGATTTTACTCCTGCATATATGAGATTTTATGTCGGAATTTCTAAATAAACACATCCAATGCTTTTTAGTGTGAGAAATTTCCTAGCCTTGACTAAGGTGATACATCTAGATTTATTTAGATTCAATGGCATGTTTACATACTTGACCTCATGTCTTCAAATTTGTGGGAAAGTCACCTTGCTTGAATTGTTCACCTTGCTTAAATTGTTGTTTGTCACTACATTCTACACATAAAGAAAGTGTGAATTTAACAATCTTTAATTAAGCTTAGATGGAATTTACTTGTGCAATAAGATTCCTAGGATTTGTTAAAGAGTGGTTGGGAGATAATTACAAGACCATGACCATTTACATGTAGAGTATTATTATGGGGAATGACTATTCCTCCTTGTAGTTCCTCTTTAATGAGTACATTATGAAAGGTCGAGGAATTGGACTTGGAAAGAACCATGTGGTTAAATGGCATGGGAAATCCTTTATTATGATGAATTGTATGAGAATTGAACGCTTTCTTTCTAACCAATTTTTGTTGAATCTCATGTATCCATTGATAAGGATGGATATGTGCTTGTTAGTTTAGTAAGCATGTCTAATGGAGCTTGCTCCATTAGACATGCTTATATATATATATATATATAGGTGCTCAACTTTCGCTCGATAAAGAATTTTGATGCCTATGTTGTAATGGATTGTAATCTACATGAATAAGAAGGCCAACATCGATTATTGATCTAAGTAACCTGCTAATCAATTCTCTGGTGAAGCGACTGCCATGGGAACCCTTCACAGTAGGAGCATTGGCATGCAGCATAATCTCTATAACAACTCTGAGTAGTGTGTAGTGCCCTTAAATCATGTTTGGTGCGCCCAAAATAATAGTAATGTGATCTCCCTCAGTCTAAACAAAATTGTAAATATTAATACTCTCTTGTGCTCTTATCAGTACCATGCAAAGTTGTTTAAGAACAACATCCCTTCTAGGTGGAGTATATTGTTCAGTGTAGGTTGTAATCCGTGTTGTAGACTTGGTAATTCGAATTTTCAGCAAAGACCTCTCGACCTCCAAGGTAAGACTATCACGCTTCAGCTCAGTTTCCTTCAAATCGGACTATTCTTGTTTGGGCCTTACTCTAGTTATTATGGTTTGTGGATTGGCATATCTCTCTCAAACACTCCAATGTGAATTGGCCTTTTAGCCATTCTCCACCTTCTATAGCTCTCCCTTTTCAACCAACTAGTCAACCTTTCTATTGCCCTCTCCTTTGTTCATGCACCACCTCCCCTCAACCTCTTCCCGAGCGTCAAATACCAATTCCCCCACCCCCCTTGTTTGGTTATAATTTCCCCTACGCAAGCTTGTCCCCCTCCCTGACCGCCTCTTCACTACCCCTCAACATATGTTAATTCAATTGAAAATCCTCATCCTCTTACCTATCGCGGCCCCTTCACTACCCCCAACCAACTACTCTATTGCATCATGACTCGCGAAAGATGGAATATTACTCACCAAGGAAGGGGCATACATCACCCATCTGTCACCACTCCATTATCCAACAATTTGATTTCAACCTCTCAACTGAGAGCCCAAATGCAAGCAAGAGATTCCCTGACTCTCTATGAACAGGTTATCCTTGAATTAGTCCATCGGGAGATTAAACGAATTGAGGCTATTGTTTGAATGGAGCTTCATTACACATAAGACCATCATCTCCATGTTGAAACTAGGGACTAGGTCCCCAACTTAGGCACCTCCACATGCTCCAGATATGTAGGCTACATGCAGGTTCTTAATTTCTACTACCACATAAAAATTTTACTAGGGTGTATCCTTACAGACAACAACAATACCCAGCAGAAGACATGCAAAAGAACACCCACAAGCTAGTTGAACTGGAGGAAAAGTTGGATGGAATATATCACAAGCTCAATGTCCTAATCAAGTGTAGAAACAACCCCTTCTCTAGAAGTGTGGTTGTTCCTCGGCATCCCCCCCAAGTAGGATAGCTTTGATCAGTAGCCACCATGCAAGTCTAATATTTTTTTTGTAGTCCTTGTAACAATCTCATTAATTCTATGCTCAGGTAGTCTAGGTTTAGCCAATCTTTGTGTAGTCGATTTCTATTTTGGACTTTTTGTTTTACAAATGTTATTATCAAGAGAGTTTTACACAACCTGTAGACTTGCTACTCAACCTCTAGTCTGGTTTCGTTAGCTAGACCAAAGGTAGAAATTTTTTATGATGTAACTTTTTGAATTTGGAATAGTAATACAAAGTTCCTAAATTAAATAATAATAATAATAACAATAATGATATTTATTTTCTAATTACATTAAAAATATATATATATATATATATATATATATATATATATATTGTAAGCTTGGGAGTACCTTTCTTTTCATCCATTCATAAAAGCAGCTTACAATCATATAATATATTCAATGGTCTCAACCTGCACGAAGAAAACCAGGTCTGTTGCCCACCGAAAACATTAATAGTTTAAGTCTATCTATCAAGCCTTGTATGCCATAAAGATTGTTAACCATCTACACTTAAGACTACTAAAGTAAATGTTATCCGACCAGATCATCATAAGGAAAAAAAATATTAACAAGTCATCACAGTAGCTAATCATCCGACAATTCTACTAGAGCAGGGTCATGGGCACTTGACCCTGACATTTCAAATTGATGCGGACCCTAAAGCTAGTGTTCGATTCAAAAGGAAAACGTTCTCGTGATAGTTGTATGGATTGAATTTATTCTTGAATATATTTGAGACTCAACTCGACCTTCAAATGACCCTCGACTTCCTGCGTAGCAATTATGGCTTTTGCCATAATATATTTCATAAGCCAATAGAGATGGACCGACTGTTTAAATAGGGTAAGCCAGCCTCGGGTATGCCCAGCGTTCTCGTGATAGTTGTATGGATTGAATTTATTCTTGAATATATTTGAGACTCAACTCGACCTTCAAATGACCCTCGACTTCCTGCGTAGCAATTATGGCTTTTGCCATAATATATTTCATAAGCCAATAGAGATGGACCGACTGTTTAAATAGGGTAAGCCAGCCTCGGGTATGCCCAGGGTCAGAAACCAAGGATGTCTAGTCCTCAACTAGGAGCTCTACTACTACTTTTGAATTTAATTCTATCTCCCATGAATAAATCATGGTTTTCACCATTGTCGAGGTCCTAGCGCAATACGCATGCAGGATGCTTTGCATGTTCTCAGCATCAGATTTCCTTCCTCTTTGACGTTGGGGTTTACTAGATGATGCCCTCTGCGCTTTACCTTTGTCACTTGGTGGGTTGTTGTCACAGGCTCCATGACCTCGCTTGGCGTGACCAGAAGCTCCCTTCACTATTCTGACTTTTGTCGAACCACCCAACAATTGTAGAGCCACCATAACCCGCACAGAGGTAAAACCCACAGTGCAAGAGTCGGAGGGGTTGACAGTTTAGGCGAAATTGAAATGATAATACAAACAAACAGATTGTTAACTCTTCTCTGTCGGACACATAAAATTGTTATGGCGTTCCTTTGTGTTTCTAAAAACCATAGTTTTCCCATATCATTGGGCAATGCCTTAGAATAGGCAACAAACCCATAAAGGGCCAACACCCAAGATTTACCAGCTTGGTCCCTTTCGAAACCCAAAACCACTATACTACCCCTAAATTTCCAAAGCCACAAAAACCAGAGACAAATAGTTCACATACGATATATGCATGCATAATATCGATGGCAAACCATAAATTACAATGCATTCCCATTTGAGTAAGCAATTTTCCAAAGAAAACAAAAGTTGACATGGAAAATGCAGACAAATCTAAATTAATCAACAACCCAATTTTCCAGTGCAGCAATGTCCTCAAACCCCTCCATTCTTCAAACATGTTCTGAGGTGAAGCCTCCATCTCATTAACCAAGAAAGCCTGAGAACACATACCAGAATCTGCACTTTGCCTTCACGTCGTGGTAGTCTCCTGCATTGTTTCTCCTTTGCACCAGCACCCTGGTCTAGCGAGAAATGTTTACCACCTTCCAGAGAAACCAGGAATAAATCCCAACAAATGCTTGCATGTAGCATGCGACTCACACCACCTGGAGGGAGAGATAACCCTCTCACAAGGCTCGATCTGACAAAGGACTGCAAATCTGCAAATCCTTAATTGCTTCGCACATGTGAAGGCATTGGATGGGCCGCCCACTTGCCCTATCCATTATGTTTTTATGCATGACTTCGATCTCCATACAGATCATTACCATCCCCGCACCCAAATCGAGGAATATAGATAGATAATTTTAATAACAAGTTAAATTATAATTAAAAGTAGTTAATGTTATTAAAAACTAACACAACTATATAAATTAAATTAATGTTAATAACCCCTCATTAACATTATCAAAATTATAGTGTATCCTCTTACAATCAGGTTAATTTTATTTGATCTTATTTTTTTAAAGCAATGGTTCCTTTCCACTTTAATCATATTTTCTTTAAGCCTATTTTTTTATAATAAATTCTATAAAAAAATATGTGTTAAGGTTGGAATCATTGAAATAAAATAATAAAGAAAATTTTGATAAAATACCAAGATTTAAATTAAAATTTGATTTCATCCTTTTTGTTAAAAAAAAGATGAAAAACATATTTTTTATTAATTTATACTTATCTATTTAACCTTTTTATTCAAAAATAAAAATAAAAATTATAGTCCCTATTTCAAAATAAACATGTCTGTCTGCATCAATTATAAACATGTTAACATGTTTGTCTGCATAAATAAATCCATATCCTAATCCATATCCTAGATAGACTAAAATGAAAATGGTTTCAATAAATATTGGCTTTTCGAAGAATATTATCTAAAGTTCAAACTGCTTTCGATCTTGTTACAAGACTCGGACGCTGTTTATAGTTTATATAGGTTGGTTTTGTTTATATAAGGAAATAAATTAACATCTACTTTTGGGTTTTGAGATATTTAGGAAAGTGAAAATTTATTCTTATAAATTATTAAAAAAATATTTTAAATAAAACTATTTTATTTTAATGGGAATGATAATATTTAAATTATTTTTTCCTAAATTAAAAAATAATAACAAGATTACTTTAATGACAAATATATATATATATATATATATATATATATATATATATATATATTACATTAAAAAAATTCTGCAAAAATAATTCACCACCGTTGCAAACTAAAAATAAAATAAATATAAATTATAAGAGTAAATCACCGTGAAACTCTCAAAAAGGAAATAAATATAAATCCCAAGAGGTAAATGATCTATATGCATTTACCGATAAGATTGTATTGGTGTGTTGGAATTTTGAGTGACTTACATCAAATGAAATGACTATAGTTAGATAGGGAGGGCTGTAACTATTATCCATTAGGTTTGTGGTCACAATTTTCATTTTCATTTTCAGTTACACAAGTTCATTCAAATAAAACTCAACCATAAAACAAAACAGAGCTTCTACTTCATCTTATTAATTAAAGGTCAAGAATAGGCAAATAAATTACACCAGCTCGCCTTCATTTGACCAAAAAGGTCACAGACTGAAACATATCAAATTCCTCACTGCAGAAGTAATGCAAGGCAAAAAACGGTGACAGTGATTGTTGTGGTCCAGTTGACTAAATGGCACGAACGGTCACAGTGCTTTTTATGGTCCAGTTGACTAAATGGGACCATAGGCTCTATAATTAGTAAAGATTTAAAACACAGGGAATACATGTTGTAGAAGCTTATAACCTTTCTTACCAACACACAAGCAACCTAAACACAACAATAATGAGGGTTTGTGAGGAAAGAAACAATACATATTGTAACCATGGAGTAATAACCAAATTTCTTCCCCTATAGCCTTAGGTCATGAATGTAACCCAGGAATTATAACCAAAGTTGATCCCCTAAATATTTGGTCATAATTATTGCCCTAAAACTGTTCATTCCAATAGCATTCATCCTTATTCTCAAGTCAAATCACATAAACTCTCATCTAATACCATATTTGTAACCATCAATTTTTTTAAATAGAGATTCAACCTGAGTCATTCGAAGAACACATGGATATATTCATCCTATAATGGAGTTGTCAGTTTCTGATGCCTCAAAGAAATTGTAGATCAACAACTCCTCCAAATTTCCTAAATTATATGGTGATTCACTAGTAACCACATCCTTATAAGACATGTTTTCTCCTTGTATATCTTTATAAAATTTAATGAGATAACTTTTAATTTTCTAAACAGTATTGGTGCCCTTCCTTTTAATTTTGATCCGATCATCCTTACATTTCAAATTTTAATCCATCACATCATATCATATCCTTACTTTTCAATCCATCACAGTGAAAGACATTCTCATAAATAATGGAATTACTTGATGCATCATTTTCCTCACCACTAAGAAGGGGAGATTCCTATGATCACGAGTGAGGTGCCAAAATTTCCTAAGTGCCACTTGCACTTCAAATATGATAAATAGGAGACTTTCCACATTGACAAATAATACAAAATTGTCATTTCTTTTTTACGTTGTCAAACTTGCAAAGAAAATCAAACTACTCCAGGGAATCTAAATACTTGAAGAAAGAATCATAAAAGGTTGCATTAGCACCGACAAGCCCTATGCCAATCATCGACCAATGTGACAAAGATACATGTGCAAATCCTAAAATCAAGTGAGCCTAACAAGATTTTAAGAAGTCCCTTATAGAAATTTCAATCCCTCGGAAGGTTGGTGAATTCAAACTAACCATATATAATCTGAAACAAATGGGGCTCACTTGCAAAAGAATTGGCTTCTCTTGTGTTCTCTAAGAATATAGGGCAATGAAGTCATCTCATTGGGCCAACATGAGCATAAAAGGGAATTGGCATTCACTTTAGCCATAACAGCGCAAGTCATCTCATTGGGCCAACATGAGCATAAAAGGTAATTGACATTCACCTTAGCCATAACAGCAAATGAGACCTTATTCAAAGGTTCTCAAGCTTCACAATGTCTTAAGCCAAAACAACAAATGAGACCTTATTCAAAGGTTCTCAAGCTTCACAATGTATTAAGCCTAAAAGTACAGGTTCTTTTTTTTTAATCACTTTGTGTTGTATTTAAGTTTTTCATTTTTTTTCATCTCTATATATTAGGAGATGGGTTAAACTAGTCTAGACCCATCTTGACTTAGGATCTACTAAGCCCCTAGAGAGATAAAATTACTTTTCACTCTAAAATAAAGATCAAATCTCTTTGCACCTCAAAAGATTTATGTGCCCTACCTCTCCGCAATTATAGCAGATCAGTTGTCCTCTTCTCCTCCCTGCGCTTCCACCTCGGCCCCCTCCCCTGCCCCTAGCTGGGGAGCCACCTATGCCTGAGGGGGATCTTGGTGAATAAGGGTCCAATTTTACCCTATATAGGTTTCCTCGGTCTATCATCAAATCATAAGTTCGGAAATTCTGCTCATCATGTCCTATGGATCTGCAAAACCTGCACCATTGTTTCTTTAGTTCTGGGACATATGCACATAGACAGGAGCAGTGGTTGGTATCATGCAGGCCGGCTATGCGACAATCATCGCACCATAACATTGGTCCACTTGGTCCCGGGCGCAACAGACTGGGTCCCCCTGCCTGTAGGTAGTCGACTAACAGTGGGCACTGATCCTTTGTGTGCCCAGATACTTTACATCGTATGCACCATACATCTGGGCTAGATTCTTTCCCTCGGTCCTTTCGTAGGTTCTAAATCTCCATGTGCATCGCCTCGAGCTGCCCTTGCATTTGTTGTACTCCCAACTAGGTATCATCTCTTGTCGCAGCTTCCAACTTCATAGCAATCTCCAAGGCATTTTCCTACGATTCAATGGCTTGATGACCCATAGGTACGCGCAGGTGAGGTAGTTATAGAGCAATGAACTATTCCTTGTGCTGCCTGTCATCATACAAAAATTCCCCTTCTCTGATTACCTTCTCTAGCCATTGGTTAGCTTCCCACACAGACTTAGAGGGTCCTTGCTTGAAATATTTTAGGTCATTCACTATCTGACAGTAGGACTTGAGCTTCCAAAATTGTTGTTTTAGGGCATTCTTAACCTCTTGAATGGTCGCATTTGCATGTTGAGCTACATATCCCATATACCAGTCCAAGGCTCTTCCTTCGAAGGCAAGGGATAGTTGTGCCCTTTTCACAACATCGTAGGCCACATTCTGTGCAATCCATACCGACTTTGCGACAAACCAGAACCAATCCATATATTCATCCCCTATGCCCTTGAAGGTAGGTAGCTTCATGTGCGAGGCCATTTCGTCTTCTAATGGAGGTGGAGGTACGGGTGAGTTTTTACCCCTATGCTAGCTTGAAGGTGGTGTAGTTCGAGGGCTATGCACAACCAAGTACCTTACTAGACTATAGACAAATATATCTCCTTCTTGATTAGTTCTGTAGTATTTACCACTTCGTGTTGTACCCTCGCTCTGGTCGGAGCTCATTCACTCTGTATGGCTGCACATAATGTTTTTTTTTGCACAACAAAATTTTGATTAATAAGGCCAGTGTTTTCAAGAACTTACCTTGGAACCCTTTGAAGAACCTCCACTTTGCTTCCGAATAGGACATGAATTGATCAACTGCTAATTCTATCGCAAATCCTCCCAACACACTATCCACCCAGTGATCTATCATACGGGTGATGGTATTATCAGTTCTTTCTAACTGCTGGATCAACTCTCGAGTCCACTGCATGACCCGCTAGTGCTTCCAACACGTCTGGAAATCTACAAGCCTTGCCAGCCACTCCTGAAGCTCGTTTGCAAATGTTACAAAGAATATTTCATAGACTTCGGTGAAAATGTACTTATTCTTCCACTTCTCTGCTGTCAACTTTGTGTTGCGATTCTCTTTTACCGCAAATTCTTGAACTTGTTTTTCAAACCACTCTTCAATTTCTTTCTTCTCAGGTCTCCAATGTTTTCTTGGAACTACCCGATCTCTCTCCCAAAATTCTCCTGGTCCCAACAACAGAACCATTTGTTGGCTTGAGGAGTCCTGACCCAGGTTTGGAGGTTACGATTTGCCAACAAACCCTTATACTATTGGCCCTTTCGGCAGTGACCTGCTTGTGGGGGCGAAAGTCTCAGCCGAAGCAGTATGAGAGTGTGCTAGAACCAGGTTTCCACACCTAGAGAGAGAGTAGATAAGTCAATCAGATCCTCGTTCGCAGCCTATCGGGTTCACATAAGATAGGTCTATTCATAGGTTTATTAACAGTATAATCCACAACATAACAAAGTTATTACCATGCACCGATCTAGTCAATACCTTCGCATCCACGTGCGTATCGACATTTATCAATACACAATATCATAAAGCATCATTAACACATTACAGATATACCATAACACAGACACATTTGCAGCATAAACAAATAATGGAACTGTATTCATAACTACAACAGATCCCAAAGGTTTGCATCAACAGTAACACAAAAAAATCCATATAGCATAAGATACTCCAACAATACTCTGCATATATTAATATCAGAACCCACTTACAATCCCAAAATACTACTTGCACACACAGCCATCAGGGTCCACACACAACAGGACCGAGGATCTCTGCCCACACATCGAGCAGGAGTCCTTACCCAAAAAAACCAAAATCAGATCTAACAATTTTCACTTAGCATCAGAATTAATTCTTGCCTACCATAAGACTCAAAATGTTCATCTATATATAACGACCTAGCCTATGCTTTCTTGTGGTCTGCAAAGCATGGTTTCTAGACTCTAGGTCTACCTTTGACCCATTATAATGCATTTGGGGCTTTGACCCACCCCAAAACCCCTACGTTAGACTAATTAATACCAAAAATATACAAAATTGTACAAAATTCGCAGCTTTTAGGGGACCCTATTTCAACAATGAGAAAATAACCAAATATCTGATGTGATAGAACAAGATACGGACAATACTGGGAAGGCCAACTAAAAAATGAGTCAAGATACACCACAGAAAGGCTGACTCAGGTTAACTTCCCTTGAACAAAAGCACAACTCATGTTTGACTATGGTAGCAAATGATAAATTTTTATAAGTTTGTCATGCAGGAAGCATAAACAAGCGCTCCATATGATTGGAAGAGATAACCAACTGGGGGATTACTGACTCATGAAACAAGGTTATCGCTTCTCCTAAGTCAAAAACTAAAACCATCCCAAATGAAGGAAATACATAGCTTTTTTGTGCTTTGTTCAAGGGTGACAAAACTGACACTGTAGCTACCATCAAGTATGGAAGAAATATCCCGTTCCCGCTCTTTTTCAAAATATTTAATTCTTTTGTATTTTTCATATTCAAAGCCTGAAAAAAAGAATAAAAGAATGCTATAGTACAATGGATAGAACAAGTGACATGAAACATATGCACTAGTTCTCGGGATAGGAACAATCCTATGCTCAATGCAAGGTGGCGAAAACTGGTAAGTGGCACTCAAAGGAATGTTCCATCCATCGGTAAAGGTGTCAAGTTGCAGAAGCTAAGTGATTGCATGGTTAACTTGTACAGAAAGACATGGTCAAAAGATGTATTAAACATGAGTCCAAATGAAGTTAGCTAAAGGCTAGGATAAACAAGTAGTCAATGTGCAATGTAGCAATACAACTTGACAATATAAGGGAGCCTCTAGGGTAATGGCCAGAAAAATAATAGCGAAGAAGAAGAAGAATAAAGCTTCAACGCATAAGACATGATGGGAGTAAAGAGAACACCCGAGCCTACAAGAATTGCAACATGGATGACAAATTCTAGTGAGGAACTAACTAGGAAGCCTATGTAAAGGAAGGCTCTACCACCAAGTCATGATTAAAAAATTGGCGAGTAAAATGGGTTAAGTGCTCATGACATGATGGGATCGACCCTATGGAAAGTGATTAGAATGGAGGCTAGTATAAAAAATGCAACAGAAAGTGGATTCCATAACCTATATGCCAGGTCGAAATCATATACCTACCATGATAGGTCGGTGGTCATGGATCCGAAGCAAAACTAGAAAAAATCTCGAATTCAGCGACATGTACTTGAAAAAATACCTTGCCCAACACTTACAAGCCAAACGGTTATACATCCTTAATCAAATTCGAAAAAATAAGCATAAGGAAAATTTTCAAAAATTTTCAAATTCTGGACATAAATACACCATTTGACTCACATTTGGATCATTTTCACACTGCAGAAGTGGAGAAGGAGCTTTTGGAGTAAAAAATCCTTTTTCTCAAAACCAGTGCAATTGGCCAACAAATCGAGCCAAATCAGTGAAGTAAGCTCTAAACTCATCCTTGTCATCAATTTTGTTATTGTTTAAGGTTAAAAATTTTAAAATTTGACCGTAGAAAAGAGATTTTTTTATGAAACCCTCTGGGCATACGCGGATTCGTGTGGACGAACTTGCGTATCATACACCACTGTGTATAAATGAAGCCGCGTATACGCAGAGCGAAAATTTAAAATTTGAATCTAATCAATGATTTAATGATTTTTCTCAGGATTTCCATCAGCTGGAGAGAGCGTGAACATACTGTCATTGACAATGAGGTGATGGAAGATGAAAATTCGCTAAGTATTCTACGAAATTGTGGATTTCTCAAGTTTTTCAAAAAGCCCAATATGAAAAGCAATGTTCGGTTGCTTCAAATGTTGGTGAATTATTGGGAGCTAAAAGATGACTACTTTATAATTGACCAGATGCCACTACACATAGAAGTGGAAAATATTTACTTCATCACTGGACTCTCTCGAAGAGGAGACCTAGTAGACTTACACGGAAAGCCTGTTGGAGGGCTTACCGTAGAGGATTATGTGCAAGTCTACTGCATAGAGGATGCACAAAAGGTAGGAACTCAGATTCCTATCAGAGATTTGAAGGATTTATACATGAATATCCTTCTCCTTACCATTGGTAGAGTAGCAGGATCTACCTCTATGCATCAGGCTTCACAGACACAAATGAGCATAGCAGTGGAATGCCTTATTTATCTCTTTGATTGGTACACAACATTACTGAGCAATATGAAGAAACAATTAACTTAAATCCAGAAAGCAAAGACCAAACATTTTGGGTATGGTACAATCTTGCTGAAATTCTTCTTCGAGGGGGTCCAAGGGCTTCGGCACAAAGTCATCTCAACTATCAGCAGCCTGAGAGATCCAAGAATAGTCCGATGGGCAGATCTGATGAAGAGATTGGGGGGAAGTGAAGTTCCCCGAACCACTCTTTCAATGGTGGGAGGAACAAGTCATCGCAGTGGAAGATTATCTCTATGTTGGGATGGATTTTCATGCTGATCTAGATGTAGTCCTGCCACCTGGTGCAACATGGGGTGTAATCAGTGAAATTGCAATTTTTTATTTTTTATTATGTGATTTTTTTTTTCAAAGTATGAAAATGAAAAAATGTTTTTGATTGGACTAAAATGATTTACAAAATTATGATGATCATGATGCAGACATGGGACCAGTCAGCCCTGAGGGGTACCCAAGGCACAAGCGCCGCAGAGGTGAGGCAGATGCTGAAGACCCTGGAAGAACACTCCATGTCGTCCAGAGGAGCTTGGAGAGTTTGACTCACCAAGTGCCTATGGCTGCGATAGAGGACCTACCAAAGGCTATCCAGAGACTAGTAGTTGGAGTACCACAAGACTGGGTGCAGCTATTCCGCCGTGTGGCGACTGCTATCATGTTCTATAGAAAAACGAATGTTGGGTAGGGACCTCAGGAGTAGATTTACAGATATGATCAGATGACTGTAATATTTTTTGATAGACATTATGGGGCATAAGCCCGAATTTTGTAGGACATGATGGTTCAGATTTTGTATATTTTTGAACACTCTGACTATATATATATACAACAATTTATATGATGTGATAACTCAAATGTATGAAAATGTATAGTGTATTTGATATATTGTTTAAAGTATTGAATGATGAATATGCCAATCAATTGCTTGAATAGCCAATAAGTCTTCCATCCAATTTTCAACTCAAGGAATATGAATGAATGTTATAAATTGAAATGATCTTTGTAACAAACATACCCTAAAAAACAACCGATGTAAATATGGGTCTCGCACCCGATATGTGTTGTTCAACTGTGAAACCACTCGCTGTGAATCCAAGAAAACTACTAACGAATCAACATCCAAGGATATTGCCTCCGAGAGTAGATTAATTACTGCAGTGTATTATGCTACATTGTTCGAATTAGGACCAATGCAGACACCTCTTGACACTAAAAACTGACCGAATGGATAATGGAGTACCCAAGCCACAAAAGCTAAGTTTCAGGTATGTCTACTAGCACCATCGGTGAAACCAAAATGACTCATGACATCCAATAACACCTGCCAAAGAAGATCAAATTCATCAAAATCACACCACCAAATTGAAAATGTAGATATGTACAAAAACAAAAAATATACAACAAAGAAAAATGCTAGGTCAAAGCCTAGGCATAATACTTTTTCAAATAGAACCCATTTCTGGGCTCTGCCAACTCATTCCCTTCAAAATCAATTAAGGCATAAGCACATTTCTTCAAGACCTTTTAACGATAAAGGGGCCATACCACATAGATTTAAACTTACCTACCCCCAAGGCATCCTTATCTTGGGCATAAACTAAGACAAAGTCACCTTCAGAGAAGACCTGAGGTTTGACCGCCTTATCGTACTGAACCTTTACCCTTTTCTTATGTGTCTCATTCATCGTAGTTGCATGTCGACACTGCTCATCAAAATGTTCCAGATGAAGAGGGCATTCTTCGAGACTAGAAGTGTCAGGAAGAAGCTCAACAACTAACTTAAGAGAGGGAATTACACATTCGATGGGAAATATAGATTCCAACCCGTAAGCTAGTTGAAATGGGGTAAAACCAGTTGTAGTTTTTTACTGACATCCAGTATGCCCAAAGTGCAGGATACAACATAATATGTCAATTGGACCTGGCTTTATCAATCGTCCGTCGAAGAATTGTCTTCAAGGATTTTTTAACGGCTTCAAATTTCCCATTGGCTTGAGGATAATAAGGAGACAAATTCTCCAGACAAAAACCTAATTTCAAAGCCAATTCAGCCATCATGTTGTTCTGAAAGTGACTGCCATGATCAGTGACAATCTCTTTGGGAATACCAAAGAAAGAAACGACTTGATTGAAGAGGAAAAGAGCTGCTGTCTCACCGTCATTCCCAAAAGTAGGCATAGCCTCAACCCACTTCGTGAAGTAGTCTACAACTACGATAATGTACTTGTGACCTTTAGCCGAAGGCGGGTTATAAGTAGTAAAATCAATACCCCACTTTTTAAAGGGTCTCAATGTCATTCTCAAAAGTAGGCATAGCCTCAACCCACTTCGTGAAGTAGTCTACATCTACGATAATGTACTTGTGACCTTTAGCCGAAGGCGGGTTACAAGTAGTAAAATCAATACCCCACTTTGTAAAGGGTCTTACAGTAATGACAGGAAATAGCAGAGCTGGATGAGCATGCAACTTTCGAGTATAAACCTAACACAGATGACACTTTTTGACCAATTCTATACAATATTTGAAAATCGAAGGCCAAAAGTATCCTGCACTCAAGATTTTTTGGGCTCTATCAAGCCCAGATAAATGACTACCACAAGCTCCACTGTGGCAATCATTCAGCACTGTTAGGGTCCCGTGATTTGGCTGATTGGCAAACTGAATGACAGTGTAACATCAAACTAGTCTTTGGAGCCTAAGGACCTATCCTTCCTGGACTCAGAGAGGGCTCTCTCTATTGGTGTAAGGGATATCTATGTGTTTGCTTATTGTGCTCTGGATTTTAGGCTAGTTATGAAGTAGGTTTTTGGTTTTGGTTTTTAGGTTGTGAGTGATGAACTGATCAGAGACTAAGATAGGTTAAAAGATGTCGGATCAACTGGGCTATGGAGTCGAAAAGGTCAAGAAAGTTGTCAGATGGTGATACAAGGTTGTTGAAGGGCCGATTTGATTCGAGGTAAAATAGATCTTTGGGTAAAATGGAGTGAGATGGACACTAAATTTGTGAACAACAAAGGATTTCAAGCATAAATAGTTTAATAGCTGACATAAACATGGTAGGGCTAACCATTAACCATGAGAAATGTAACTATAAACTGATCAATGCATAGAAATAAACATTCAAGCCATGCATAGAGATATATGACTCTCTAACTTTAGGAAATGGCTATCAGACTTTGGGGAAATACATTTAAGACAAACAAAAAACTCAAATTACTATGAAGGAATGCCTAAACATAGTATTCCAAGCTATTGGTAACTTTGTAGCAAGATTGCATAGTTTTAGGCAAAGGGCAAGATCAGTACAAGGCCTCCTTGGTTCAACAAATGACAATCTAATCAATCAAAGAGAGGTTTCATAGGTAGAGCTATGACTAGCCATGCGTAAGCAGAGCATACCGTGAATCATACTTAGCATGTATAAAACCATAAATAAAACAAGCAAACAATATTCTTCAGTTATCAAAGAGCAATCAAGGACTTTTTGATATGACTAAGAAGGCAGAAAACATATAAGCTATAAAGAAACAGGAAACTTGAGGTGCCTCCAAGGGCATGCCTCAAATCTATTCTCTACTGTCTTATAGCAAGCAAGAACATGGAATTATGAATGAAAAACTAAGAAACAAAACAGAGAGAGAGACACTATACCATTCTACTAAATCATGGAATCCAACAACAGTCCTCTTTCATCATGCAAAAGCACTCAAGAAACTCTCCAAATACATGAGACAAGTGTTTCTTCCAAGCTTGTATAATCATATACTGCTTCTATTCATCAAGTTCAGCCTTATTTACAATGAAAGCCTTTGGAATATAGAGGCCAAAGTGAGGAAAACCTCTTAGTTCAACTTGCAATCTCATTGGCATATCAAAAATATCTGATTCTGTCCTTGAGGCTTTGCAAAGCCCAAAGCACAGAATATCTAATAAAATATCTCAAAAATGCTAAAAAATGGAAATATATTGACTTTTCATAACTAATCATGTACAAAAATAGCTAAACACACATGAGGAAAAGTCACCTTTGAAAGGTTCAAATTTTACACAAATACTAAAGAAATATATCAGCAAAAGGTCCTCTGACTTTCTAACAAATTTTGGAGGTCTTCCCGATGTCGAAACGAGGCCGGTAATGGCTCGTTGGAAAGCTCTGAATGTCTATTTTTTGAAAATACTTAGTTTAATCCAAAATTACTACTAGAATTCCTCCAAAAATTGACCTGTGTGTAAAAAATAAAAAAAATATGCCTTCCTAATAAACGGGGCAGTGTAGAAAAAACGAGTGTTTTTCGCCATTTTGGGGGAGAAAATGATCTTCAATTGATCTGAAAATCACTGAGTATATGCCCCTGAAATTATGGCATCCAATGATACCATTTTCATCCATTGAAGATGCCCCAAACTGAAATGGCGATGCCCATGAGTTTTAGCCAAAAACCCAAAAACGACAAAAAACCAAAACTTGCTAAATTTCGCTCAATTTTGGCAAGCATGACCCTCAAGGGTTTTCAGAAAAATGCTGTAAAGCTAAGGCCAAAATTTGGAGCTTTGGGGTGTCTTTCCTCAATTTTGGTGTCGGGCGCCTCCTTTGAGCCTTCTTGATTTTTTCCTGTGTGGCCTTCAATTTCCGTTGGGAAAACTGATTGAGCTTCTTATAGTGCCCGATCATCCTCCGTTGAAGGTCCAAATATGTATTTGCCTTCTCCAACTTCTTTTCCAAGTGATCATTAACCTTCTCAAGCCATGCTTCTCGATTGTTCTCTATCTCTTGTGTGAACAATGCAGTGAGAGGAGTAGATTGGAGAAGGGTAGCTTCTTCTTTCTTTTGTTTCTCAAGGGCTCTTTTGAGCCCCATGGTTCTTGGCCTCTTTCTCCTGGGTTGATCTTCATCTTCGCTCTCATCGAACTCACCCATGAGTTTTTCCAATCTCACTTGTGCTTTGGAGGCCTCTTTTTTGTATTTGATGGCCCGTGTCTCATATACCGCCATATGGACACTCATCTGTTTGTTTTGAATTTGCAAAAAGTGATTGAAGTTTCTACCCCTCTCAAGATCAGTCCTCAAAGCATCAATTTGGTTTTCCCTATTGATTAAGAAAGTTTCTAGGATTCGGGCTTCATTGTCACTATCATCACTTTGGATTTGAATTATGTCGAAGTCCCTTTTATTTTCATGGTTGCTTTCTTCTTTCTCCTTTTCTTTGCTTTGGGTAGCTCTTTTAGTCTTCCTCCTCTTGGGCAATTGTACAATGGGCTTCTTGGGCAATTTCCCCTTGCTTCGGAGGGCCCTAGTGACATTTGGAGTTACAACTTTAGGCACCCTTTTCCTTGATGTCCGGGGCTTGGCCACTTTTTGAGAAGAGAGCATGGCCCCTTGCCTAGAAGAGGCAGCTAGCACATGCTCTATTGGCTCTTTGTCCTTATTACTTTGCTCATCATTCTTGCCATTGTCTTGGATTTCTTCATGGATGCCTTGACTGTCCTTTTGCATTTCTTTTTGAGGGTCGTCCTCCTCACTGTGTTGCACCTCTTCATCATGTTGCTATTCATCATCATGTAGCTACCTCTCCTCACTATGCTGCACCTGTTCATCCTCATGCTGCTCATCATCATATTCCTCCTCTTGCTCATGCTCTTCTTCCTCATCATGCTCTTTTTCTTATTCAATGGGAAATTTTAGCTTCTTGAGAATGGGCTTGCTTGAAGAAGGCGAAGGATGGTGAGTGGAAAGTGAAGGGGATGTATGAAATGAAGGGACAGAGGCGAAATCTGGATGTGTAATTAAAGTATCCCAAGATACTTCCTTCTTTTCAAGCTGATAAAGAATGATAACCTTGATGAGGGAGTGATGGAAGAGGCAGGCTGTCTGCTGAGAAGGAGGTTTTTTCCGAACAGTGGAGGCCATTTTCTCAATGCTTCTATGGAGGAAGAAAGGGAGATTTAACAATTTGGCTCTTGTGAAATGCATGAGCAATCAGACATGGTAAGCATAGACTGGGGAGAATATTCCCTCGCAAGTGAAGTATTTCATAATTATCTTCATGAAGAGGGCATAACTAGTCAATAGATATGAGAAGGGGAAAATGGATGGACATGAATCTCTATGCTCAGGCTTCAAAAATGGCTTGTATTGTTCTGAGTCTAGGTGGCTTTAGTTAAACCACTTCTCTCCGACATAAGGGATTTTGGTGGCCTTGGAAATGAACCTTGGAGAGAATTTGAAATCTAGACCTACCAGCTGAAAATGCTTCTCTTGAAATCTCAAAGCACAAAGATGTGTCAAAGGGGAATAGCTTTTCACCTCCTGCACCCTTTGAAAAAACTCTAGACACCCAACCTCATGGAAGTTAAACAATATTGATTGATGAGCATTTACATCTTCAATGGAAACAGGCTCAAACCTCCTGTGAAGGCCACTCCTATTGTCTTGCCTGGGAGGCATTTTGTTTTGAATGTTCTTCGCAAAACCAAGCTATCTCAAATTGCCTTTGGAATGTTTTTCTCAACCACACCTCTGTCCTCCTTGTCAGTCACTGTTTGACCAAGACAAGCTGCTTCAAATTTTTTATGAAATAGTCCCCCAACACCAACTTTGTGCTCCTTATAAATCACTGTTTTGTCCTCTTTTATGCCAAACAAGAAGTTTTTTTCAAATGAAAAGCTAACAGTCAATTGATTACTGTGTTTGGGCAAGGTATTGAAAAGAGGTGTTTGTGTTTTCTTGTAGAACAAGGATCTCCTTGTGTTCAGACAAAAACAAAATTACCCTTCCCCAAACAACACTCTTCTGCTATTCACTGTTTTTACAGAGGTAGACAAAAAAAAACACTCTCAAATGACTTTGAAAAAACTTCTCACACACTCTGCTTTTGGGACTTATAAAGGCTGCACAGATGTCGCTGTTTCATCACACAGAGAGGACCTTTTCAAAATGACAAGGTATTCAGATTAGGACCACTGTTTTCACCTTACAAACACTGTGTTCACCTTACAAAACACTACTTTCACCTTAGATTTTGCAGACAGAGGTTAATTTTGTTTTATCACTGTAGGACACCTTACAGCAACTCGAAAACCTCTACCACTGTATTTTCTGTCTTGTCATTAGTATATGGTTTATCACTTTGTTTGAAGGCAGTTTTAGGCCTTTTGGAATTAATATAAACACACCCACAGTAACAAAACACCTTGATTTTATACCAAGAACTCTACTTTTCAATCACTGTTTTAGTCTTGAAAAACATGGCATCAATCACCTCTTTAGAATTTCGAATGCACCAAGATGCAATAAAAAATACCTTGAAGATGGCTTATGGCCCTTGCTTGATGAGTTGAGTAGGTCTCAATACCCTTTGAAGGTGTTTTGGTCGTTCAAACAAGAGTGGCATGTTCAGATGGAAGAGCGTCGCGCAGTGAAAAAGGTGTTGGGTTGGCCTTCGGGCAGTGGTGATCGGAGCTACAGGCGCGCTGCGCGCCATGCAACCATTGAACGCCTGTGTATTTCTTGCTCTAAACGCGCCACATGCTTTTCTAGACGTGCCGCGCAAGCTTTAAGCCTAAAAAACACACGAAAATTGCTCGAAACTCCTTGCTCTATCCTGTGAACAGCCAGGGGAGCACTTGGTGAGTTTTGAATTTGCAAAATAGGCCTTGCAACGGTCTCTTACTCCTTTTATAGTCGAAAAAGCCAATCACCCTTTGAGATTGCTTTGTGAGGGTTTTGGAGGCCTTTTGAAAAGGCTTTTTCGGTCATAATCATACATAAAGCAAATGTCTTTTTTAAAACATAACAAAGACTCATCTTTTCTCAAGTAAATGACAAATTGGTGTGAGCAACTTCTCTCATAGGCATGATTTCCTTTTTTGAAGTAAAGAATCCTTTAAAAAAACCAAAATCTTTCCACTGTTTCTCATTAAGGGAGGAAACTTGTTTTCTTTGTTCATCTCTGTTTTTTAGAGGAAAACCCTGCTCCAAGCCATATAAATGATTGTAGATGTGCCCTTTGAATGATATTTCCCTTTGACTATGGGTGAAACCCTTATTTGTACTACTCATATTTTACCCATACCTGTTTATCAAGGAAAAAGGGCTTTAGAGACCCTTGGGACTCATATGCAACAACAAGGTCATTTTCACATTTCTTCATAAGGACAGTGGCCTGCTTCATTTGCTTTGAGTGTTGTTTCTGAATTGAAAACACTTGCCATATCCTTTCTTCACATTTATAAACATATGTGTCTATTTGCAAAGCCTCCTTCAGAAGCCAGGCTTAGGTTACCTTCTTGTCCATTTTGACGATTTTTTTGAAAAAGATCTTCATGGACAGGAAGAGCAAAGCTTCTTTGAACATCAACATCACTCTTTGGCCTATGTTTTAACCCAGCTCTCAACTCATAAACCATGAATGGATTTCTACTAATTTCAACTCTTCTTTTTAAAGGAACAATGGCTAGATTTCATGCATGTTGATCAAGGAGAAGGATCTTTGGAAACTCTTAATGAAATTACATACCTCAGCAGGGTTTGTTCATTTTGGCTTCAAATTGCCTTTGGAGGAAATCTCTGATAGAAGACAAGTCAAACCTCTTTGATTATTATAGTACCACTGCTTTCCCTCTGTTTTTAACACCATTTTTCTATCCATAAGCCTTCAATTGCTTTCCCACTGCACTTAAAACCCACTTTTCAATCAGTGAAACCTATAGTGAAACTTTGAAACACCACTGCTATGTTAGTGGTCTTCATCTATTGGAGACAAGGTGTTAAACAAGTTCCTTAGGCAGTGTGCAATCATTTTTAGCTTTGTGCCCTTTAAATGAGGCCATACCTCTATTCCTGGCCCTCTGTTTATTAGATGAAGGAAGCCTTTATCACATTGCCAAACCCTCTGCTTGTAAAATGAAGGAGGTTTTCAACCAATGACCTAACCATCTGCTCATGTATGGAGGAGGTTTTCTCAGTCTTTCAACCCTCTGCTCATGTATGGAGGAGGTTTTCTCAGTGATGCCATTTCATCAGCTTTCAAACAGTGTTATCTTTCCTTTCACTGCCTATTCATGCTTAAGCAAATAAAAGTGACAAATTGACAATATGCCATGAAGGGCATTTCTCTGAGCCATATAATCCTGCTGTTAAAATACCTTTATGCATCTTTAGACAATCAGAGGCAGCCTGGATAGTATCTGCAAAGCATTTCTTGTTATTCATAAATCACTAACCTTTGACTGTGTTTGCAGGAGCTTATTGAAATAACTCTCTGTCCAGTACTTGCATCCCAGACTCAAAACCACATGAGAAGCAACTGTCTTCTCATGTTGAGTTTAATAATGTCTTCTGGAACACTGGTACACTTCTGCTCTTGAAAGAGACATTGAAACACTTGTAAATCTACCTAACATCAATTTGACATGTGGCATATGTATTGCTAAGACATTAAGACTTGTTAGTGGCGCGACTTAAAGGTGTAACCAAGCTTTATTTGCAGAATAGGAAGGTCATCTACGACTGGTTGATATTAGATAAAGTTTCTTTTGACTTTAGGATAGTTTTCCAAGGGAAAATCGCCTAAAGCGCCACTACCTAACTTAGGGGAGACTTTTTGGATAGATTTGGAGTATTCTCTTTGGAGCTGATGGACAAGTTCATATGGTTGAGGCTAGATAGGACTTGAAAATTAGGTTTTATCTCATCATGGGCTAATTGAAAAGGTAGGAGGGCAAAAATGTTTATGGGTGTTTTCTGGCTGACAAATTTGACATATTGGTGATCAGCGGCTAGAAAACTTGGCTTTAAAAACTAGTCATCATCAACATGTGAAAAACACTGATGATTAATAGTGGCTCCATTTGGGGAGGGAAGCTCTTTTTCAGGAGGTGTCTAGAATTTCAGATCTTGGTTCTTTGAAGACCAGTGCTTTTATCCATTGGCGTAAATTTCTTTCTTCCTTGATGCTATTTCTGAAAATTGACAGCATGATTAGCATCAACGATATTTCTACCTACCCCACTATATTTCCTAACATTTTTTCTTCTTTTGGGTGCATTTGGACTAGCAACCCTTTTGACATAATACTTTTGAAAAAGGATACTATCTAATTTTACACTTATACCCGCCGGGAGTTCAGATTAAGCTGGTGAACTCGTTCGTTTCTCTACCTATGCTAGATCGACTGTCAAGGTTAAGTTGTTTGACAAGATTTTATTCTCTAATCTAAAACATGAAATTGAAAAATGATCAAATCAGGATTAGACAGTCTAATTTGTCACGTACTTGTGGCATGAAAGACAAGCTGCACACAAATATTATTTTGCATAAAATGAAATCTAGAAAAACAAGGCTAGGATACACAATTTGTTTTTCATCCCTGATTTCCTCTTTGGTTCTATTTTGAGCATGTGGAACCAGTGTCTTTTCTTAATCTACTCTCATTGATAAGTCAAGCTTACACAATGTTGACTATCTTTTCCTCTCACTAACTTATCAGCAAATAAATTTAAAACATGTTTAGTTATAATTAGGCTAGATAGTTGAACAAGACATTTGAGTACTAGTAGCGGCATTTAGATTTGCGCGCTTTCAGAATGACTATTTTTTGAACATGGGGCTTTCTTTCTATTTTTCAAACCGCCCTCTTTTTCTATTTTTCTATTGTTTTTGAATTTTTTGTTTTTGATTTATTTTTCAAACAATGGTATATACAATGATTGAAAAAGTTTTAACTCAGAAATCTTGGAAATGGTGAAACTTAAGCATCTTATCTTCATAAGGATCTCCTACCACTCTTGGTCTACTCAGCTCTTGAAAAGAAAAATTTGAAATTTTTTCTCTTTCAAGCATGACATAAGGATTCATACATGAATCTTTTAACAACCACGTATCTTCCTGCCGTACCTCTTTATACCTCTGATCTACTCCTCCTTTTGTTGTACATATTTTTCAAATAATGCAGATATTCTTTGTCATTTTTGAAGTATATGATAACATCATCAAGGTATGCCAGAATGTAGAAATTCAAAACTGGAAACATGGCCTTTACGAACATATTTTTGATATCCGGTGGTTTTACAATTTTGGGTTTGAAAATGGAACTATTTCCAGCATACTTGAAAAATTCTCTGAGCTGTCTGCTTTGCAAAGGAATTATTTGGCTATAACCTAAAACATCATCTTGCAAAGACATATGATTAAAAGCACTTATCATTGGTATATCATGGTATTGGGCAGGAAGGATAAAATTTCTGTCACAAGGGTGTGTATTAGTGTTTCTAAAATCAAAACAGATCCTATGACCAGATATTTTATCTTTGACTATTACTGTTTGGTCCAGATTTTTGTATTTTCTTTTATCGAAGTTGTTTCTTGGAGTGATGGCAGTGCATAGTGTTTCTCACCGTTTTCTCTATATAAAGCAGTGTTTTGAACAAGATTGCAAATTCTAGCAGTTCTCAGTCTTTGGTGGAGTGACAGAATGTTAGCCAGTTCAAGAAACTCAGGTATATTTGGGCTGCAGTCATCATATCCTTTCATAAGAAGTTTATTGGACACCTTTTCTAGATTTTGAGCTGTTATGGCTACAGTCAAGGTTTCATTTGAAGGGGTAGAGTTATGTGTTGATAAATTTTTAAGGTATGGTAAGAACATTAAGCTCCCCTGCCCCTGATTTCAAAAAAGGTTTGTGATATGCAAGTCTTCTAATGTCTTTGTTCTAAAAAAGTCTCCTGATGTTACTGCTGATGTTTCCCTAAGGTTTAAGCAGTTTGCTTGATGGTACATAATGGTTTGTGCTTCTTAATCTATCCATGTTTCAAAAGGAACAAACTCTCTTTCCTCAAGACATAACTGTTCATGGTCATGATAATTATGAGTGTCTAGTTCATCATAGATAACTTGGGGCTGCTGATGTGGTTGGCCTAAGTTTGTTTCCAATCCTCCTGATTGTTCTTCAATGTAATCATCAGTGTGTAAAATGAAAGAGTTCAGATCAAAATGCAAGGAGTACATCGGGATGTTATCTAGCTTTTCCTGACTACTGATCATATATTTCATGTGTGATTCCCGATATATTATTCTAGTTTGGTCAAAAATAGGAATGGTGGCATAGGGCATATCAAGTTGAATATTTCCCTGAAACTTAGCTTCCCAAGATCTGAATAAAAACATTCCATACTTGGGAGGGATGTCTGCTACCACTATGTCCATGATCAGGTGTTTTGCAAGTACTTGGGCCAAACTGAAACAAAGATCTTTGATTAAGCCTAGACACTTGACCCTACTTGAATCAAAGGAATATAAGTCTTTATAGGGATTTGTTATTTCTAGGCTTAGTCTTTCCACCACCATATTTGGCATGAGATTATGCAAGTCTCCAGAGTCTAGCATGGCATTGTGTAAGATTTGGTCATGGATATTCAAACTGATGTAAAAGGGATGAGTGGTTCCTTGGAATTTCCCTTCTATTTTTGGACCAAACAACACTTCAAGAGTGTCATCAGCTAGGTTAAAAGTGTTTGCATCATTTCCTATATTCAGGACCTTTAACACTTGGGATTTATAAGAGCTTTGGGCGATAAGTTCAGTGAGAGGCATGGTAATCTTTATTTTGGCGATTTCTCCCTCAAAACTGAAGGGTGCTTGTAGTTTAGACATGTTTGCTTCATTTTTTTTAGCTATGAATTTTTCTATGTTCCGAGTTTGTTGAATTTGTTTCGGGATTTTGTTTGACACAACCATCTCGGGAATCTTTGTGGAGGTACTAGGAGCATCTGAGCCAAGACTTGTTTGAATAGCTTTATCTTTGTTTTCGTCAGTTTTCTTGACCATGATGTTGTTTCTATCCACTGCTTTTTTAAGGATGGTATCAGGGGTTTTAGCAGTGTCCGAGCTACCTTTCTTGGAGTTGTCTTGGTTTTTTCTGCTTCTAAGGTCATACTGCCTGTGAGCTTCTATTATGGCATTCTGAAAATCTATGGCAGGATCTTCGGGATCCTCATAGTTGGTTTCATCTTGATTCGGAGAGAAGAACACTTGTTCTTCTTCTGTGAGGTAAACGCCACTCTCGTTATTAGAACCTATGAGGTTCAAATGATTTTTATCAATGGGTTATGTATCCCTTTCATCTTCTGTTACATAATTTTCATTAAAGGGTGGCCTAATTTTTTGGTCATTTTCCCTTGGTTTGTTTTGAGGCTGTTCCCTCCTAAAATTTTGGTTTTGATTTCTGTTTGGAGGGTTTGGATGGTTGCCCCTAAGAGGTGTCTTTTCACTTATCTTTTCCTACATTTTCGCCATGGATATAACCAAGTGATCTATTCTAAGATCTAAGGGAAGGGCTGAAGTGGAGACCTTATCCCGGTATTAACTTTCCTTTCTAATCTAGTCCCAGCTCTCTTTTCTACTAAGTTGGCTTCTGCACTTATGGCCACTTTTTGCATTTCCTCTAAGGTAGGGGGGTCCTTGTCTCTTAGTTGATAAGTCATGTCTGGGTTGAAACCTTCGGGGAACTTTGCTAAAGCTGAGCCAAGTGAAGGTTTGAAGTGAGGTGGGAGGGCGTTATACACAATGTTGAACCTAGTGCAGTATCCCTAGACACTTTCCCCATTTTCCCGTTTTAGATTGTTATACTCTAACAGGATTTGAATGGGGTTTTTTCGTATTTCCCACTTATTTACGAAGGTTTGGTAGAGTTCTAGAAGATCGTGGATGTTGTTTGGAGTTAAGCTCTTAAACCATTTTTTGAGTTCTCCGCCCAGGCTTTGGGCGAACATCCTCATTCTGATGGTCTCGTCTTCTATTTCCATGTATTCAAAAGCATCGCTAATTCTATCTACATGTTGTTGAGCTATGGTAGTCTCAACTCCAGTAAAGTGCTGGATTTCGGATTGATAGTCATTTTGTAAGGGAGCCAAAGGGTGTGGCAACACCAAGGGTGTATACCAGGCTGCCATGGCGGGAGCTAATGGATGATGCACAAAATGAGGGCTTGTAGGATGAGCTGAGGTGTTTTGAACAGTAGTGGTTTGGATGGGTGTGGTGGATGTACTCGGACTAGTGATCTGATTTTGAGCAAATCTGGGATGGTAGGAGCCAAAGTGATGGAAAAGCTGAAAGTCGGGAGGTGTAGTAGGCGAGGCTTCTCTACTAGGACTCTGTGGCAGATGTAAAGGCTCAAGATCGTCAAAGTTTACTTTACTTTGTGACTTGCTTCTAAAAAGGGTCTTTGCTAATTTTAAGTCAAATGGGGAATCCTGCAAGGCTGTGAGGTGTTCAGGTACTGATCTTGCTTTACGGATAGACCTATTGGTAGCTAAATTTCCAGTTTCGGAAGCTTGCCATAGAATCTTCTCTTGGTCATCTACTATGATAGGGGGATTTGGGTCTGGATTAGATCTGGTGTTGATTCTTCGTGAAGCCAGATTTCGAATCTAGAGTTTAGAGAGGATGGTATTTGTGATTGTTTCAGATGGATGTCCTCTCTAGGGGTTTACTAATGTGAAAGATGGTCAAAACAAAAATGAGGATTAGTGGAGTCGCCAGGTGGAGTTCTCTGAGAACTATGGTCCACCATCAACACTATCAGAGATGCTTTCGGAAAATTTTTTCTAGCAAACTTTGAGATGAAGACTTGCAAGGAAGAGTGATTCACTTGGTTTCAATAGTTTTCTAGGCTGTTTGGACAAGCTAATGGTTCTACTTGCAAGATTATTTCTGTTTATCTCCTATGTTCAGGTGAAGTCTTCTGAATCTCTAAGTTATACTTGGTTTGTCACTGATTACAGAGTTTGCACCATAAGTTTTAAGTTTTTGGAAAGGACGAGTCAACAGAAAGGTATGGTTTATGAAATTTTTGTTTTTTTATGGAGTTTTTAGGCCTACTGGAGGCTAGTGGAGTCGCCAGGTGGAACTTGGTTGTTTTTGTAAAGATGTAGCTATGGTCCACCACCAATAACTAAGGAAAAGCCAATCTGGGAATGCTTTGGGGTTTTTTGAGTTTTTATGTAGCCTATGAGGTTTGGAAGAGTTTCCTATAACTGAATCAACATTTTGCTAAGATGGTGAAAAATCTCACTTCTACTCTTCAAACAAAAATTAAGTTTTCTAAGTTTGATTGAGACTTCGAGAGTTACTAAGGAGTACTTAAATTGTCACTAACTTGGAAGGTCCCACCATGATCGCCATTATGTTAGGGAGTGATGGGATAAGTCAATCAGATAGTATTCTTAAGGCTGCTGGAATGTTTAGGGAATCTAAGTTTGTTTGTTACTCAGAGTCCCACCATGATTGCCATTATGTTAGTGAGCGGTGGGATAAGTCAATCAGATAGTATTCTTAAGGCTGTTGAAATGTGTAGGGAATCTAAGTTTGTTTATCACTCAGAGTCCCACCGTGATCGCCATTATGTTATGGTCCCGTGATTTGGATGAATGGCAAGCCAAATGACAGTGTAACATCAAACCAGTCTTTGGAGCCTAAGGACTTAGCCTTCCTGGACTCAGAGAGAGCTCTCTCTATTTGTGTAAGAGATATCTGTGTGTTTGCTTATTGTATTCTGGATTTTAGGCTAGTTGTTGGGAAAAATACTGAGAGGGGGGGGGGGGGGGGTGAATCAGTATTTAGAGCTAACTGATAAACTTTTTACTTTTTCTTTCTCTAAAATCCATACGCTACTTTCCTGAAACCAACTCGCGTATACACGTGGATATCCTTCATAAAACTCGCGTATATACAAAGATATTATTATTCATTTAGTTATTTACTTAGATCCGTGCATCATTCATTTTTCAGATGTTTAGTTAGCAGTAAGCATGTGCAGTAATAACAGAATAAACCATCACACATAAGCAACACACATGGACACCAGGATTTAAGGTGGAAACCCAAGTCGAGAGAAAACCACCACTGCCGTCGTCTCTGTCTTCAATATTTTATTATAAAGAAAACATTGTACAACCATGTACTGGTGCAGACTCATACCAGCACGCAAGCACCCACCTGCAGAAAGCTACAACCTTCTCTCGTTTACCAGCCTCTCCTGGAAGGGAGCCAGAACCCCCTGCTCTCATTTACTAGCCTCTCCTGGAAGGGAGCCACTACCCCCTGCACTCGTTTACCAGCTACCACTAGAAGTGAGCTACAACCCCCTCACTGAAGGCTTCGACCTTCAACACCTCTGCGGACCACGTTTCATCAATTTTCATATTGGATCCAACAGCTTCCATAAAACACAACTTGTAGGCCACTTTTCATCATATTTTCAGACTGGACCCACTCCACACATTTAAGTTCAACATTCACCAAACTGAAACTTATAACCCCATCGATTCATTCATTGAATCATCAACTAATCAACCAACAACTTAATCTTCAATTAGCATAATCAGCAGCATATTCATCATTCAAACAACCCAGTTCTGCATGAATACATCATTAACAAACAACAGTAAAACAGCAAACCAGATCAGACATTTCATTCCACTTATTTCAGCAAACCCTAGATTCCATATGCGCTTTTACTTCACCGAACCTGCGTATGTACGCGCTTTCATGCAGACCAACCCGCGTATACTTCTGTGCATTCTTCAGAAACCCATACGCGCTTTTCTTTAAGCAGATCCGCGTATACACGCGCTTTTACTGAATCGAACCTGCGTATACATTTGTAACTTTTCAGGACTGTGCAGTTCTTCAGATCAGATAAATAATTCAGATTTCATCCTTCACTTCAGAAAGTATTTTGCCTCATCTCAGATCTAAACATTCCATGAACAGATCTAGGAAATACATATACATTTCAGATCTAGAGATTCCTCTTCATCATTTTCTTCATAGGTGCATCATAGATTCAGATCTATCAATCAGGAACAGAGTTCATCCATGCAGATATTCCTTAGAGAGATTTATTCATTCACAACCCTTACTCTTGCACCCCTTGCACTATGATCCTCTTCTCCTTATATAGGTTTAGTCTTTATCAATACCATGAGCCAAAACCACACAACTTCCGATGGTATTCCTGGACGGGATCAAATAGATAATCAAGCGCTCAATACAATGGGTCAATACCATGGTAACACCCCTTGGTATTCTAAATTTGGAGCGCAAAAGGGCATACGCGACTTGGCATGTACTTTTTCGCGTGCATATGCTACTTCACCTTAACGAACCCGCGTATGCTTTGTGACACATCATATTTATCATTTTTCTGGCACTTACTAGAATTCCTTTCTTCTGTTACTTCTGAGCTGATCTGTAGATATATCATCCTTCCTTTTAACACACTGATACATCATCCTTACACATAGGTTGCTTATCATAGGCAACTCATCAAGCAGGTTTCTATCAAGAACAACTTCATCAGGCAGGTTCCATCAAAGTCAACACATTGTATCACATTGCCAACAATCTCCCCCTTAACTCATCAAGTAGGTTTCCATCAAAGACAACACTCTGCATCATATTGCCAAAAATTTTATTTCATCAAGTAGGTTGCCATCAACTTCATCAAGTAGGTTGCCATCATTCATCAAGTAGGTTGCCATCCAAAGACAATTCATCAAGTCAGTTTCCATCAAGGACAACTTCATCTAGTAGGTTGCCACATAAAAGACAACACATTGCATCATATTGGCAACATTCTCACTTCATCAAATAGGTTGCCATCAAGGAAAACACATGCCAACAATCTCATTTCATCAAGTAGGTTGCCATCAAGGACAACACATGCCAGCACTAGTTATGAAGTAGGTTTTTGGTTTTGGTTTTTAGGTTGTGAATAATGAACTAATCAGAGACTAAGATAGGTTAAAAGATGTCGGATCAACTGGGCTATGGGGTTGAGAAGGTCAAGAAAGTTGTCAGATGGTGATACAAGGTTGTTGAAGGGCCGATTTGATTCGAGGTAAAATGGATCTTTGGGTAAAATGGAGTGAGACAGACATTAAATTTGTGAACAACAAATGATTTCAAGTATAAATAGTTTAATAGCTGACATAAATATGGTAAGGCTAACCATTAATCATGAGAAATGTAACTATAAAATGATCAATGCATAGAAATAAACATTCAAGCCATGCATAGAGATATATGACTCTCTAACTTTAGGAAATGACTATCAGACTTTGGGGAAATACATTTAAGACAAACAAACAACTCAAATCACTATGAAGGAACGCCTAAACATAGTATTTCAAGCTATTGGATACTTTGAAGCAAGATTGCATAGTTTTAGGCAAAGGGCAAGATCAGTACAAGACCTCCTTGGTTCAACAAATGACAATCTAATCAATCAAAGAGAGTTTTCATAGGTGGAGCTATGTCTAGCCATGAGTAAACAGGGCATACCATGAATCATACTTAGCATGCATAAAACCATAAATCAAATAAATAAACAATATTCTTCAGTTATCAAAGAGCAATCAAGGATTATTTGATATGAATAAGAAGACAGAAAACATAAAAGCTATAAAGAAACAGGAAACTTAAGGTGCCTCCAATGGCATGTCTCAAATATATTCTCTACTATATTATAGCAAGCAAGAACATGGAATTATGAATGAAAAACTAAGAAACAAAACAAAGAGAGAGACACTATACCATTCTACCAAGTCATGGAATCCAACAACTGTCCACTTTCATCATCCAAAGCACTCAATAAACTCTCCAAATACATAAGACAAGTGTTTCTTCCAAGCTTGTATAACCATATATTACTTCTATTCATCAAGTTCAGCCTTATTTACAATGAAAGCCTTTGGAATATATAGGCCAAAGTGAGGAAAACCTCTTAGTTCAACTTGCAATCTCATTGGCCTATCCAAAATATTTGATTTTGTCCTTGAGGCTTTGCAAAGCCCAAGGCACAAAATATCTAATAAAATATCTCAAAAATGCTAAAAAGGGGAATATATTGACTTTTCGTAACTAATCATGTACAAAAATAGCTAAACGCACATGAGGAAAAGTCACTTTTGAAAGGTTCAATTTTTACAAAAATACTTAAGAAATATATCAACAGAACGTCCTTTGACTTGCTGGCAACTTTTGGAGGCCTTCCCGATGTCAAAACGAGGCCCATGATGGCTCGTTGAAAAGCTCTGAATGTCTATTTTCTAAAAATTCTTAGTTTGCTCCAAACTTATCACTAGAATTCCTCCAAAAATGGACCTATGTGTAAAAACCCAAAAAATAGGCCTTGCTGATAAACAGGGCAGAGTGTAGAAAAATAGTGTTTTTTGCCATTTTGGGGGAGAAAATGATCTTCAATTGATCTGAAAATCGCTGAGTATATGCCCTTAAAATTATGGCATCCAATGACACCATTTTCATCCCTTGAGGATGCCCTAAACAGAAATTGCGATGCCCATGAGTTTTAGCCAAAAACCCAAAGACGACAAAAAACCAAAACTTGCTAAATTTCGCCCAATTTTGGCGAACATGACCCTCAAGGGTTTTCAGAAACATGCTGTGAAGATGAGGCCAAAATTTGGAGCTTTGAGGTGTCTTTCCTCAATTTTGGTGCTAGGTGCCCCCTTTGAGCCTTCTTGAGTTTTTCCTATGTGGCCTTCAATTTCCGCCGGGCAAACCGATTGAGCTTCTTATAGTGCCCGGTCATCCTCTATTGAAGGCCCAAATCTCTATTTGTCTTCTCCAACTTCTTTTCGAAGTGATCATTAACCCTCTCAGGCCATGCTTCTCGATTGTTCTCTATCTCTTGTGTGAACAGAGTAGTGAGAGGAGTAGATTAGAGAAGGGCAGCTTCTTCTTCCTTTTGTTTCTCAAGGGCTCATTTGAGCCCCATGGTTTTTGTCCTCTTTCTCCTGGGTTGATCTTCATCTTCACTCTCATCGAACTCACCCATGATTCCTTCCAATCTCACTTGTGCTTTGGAGGCCTTTTTTTGTATCTGATGGTCCATGTCTCATATACCGCCATATGGACACTCATCTGTTTGTTTTGAATTTGAAAAAAGTGATTGAAGTTTCTAGCCCTCTCAAGATCAGTCCTCAAAGCATCAATTTGGTTTTCTCTATTGATTAAGAGAGTTTTTAGGATTCAGACTTCATTGTCGCTATCATCACTTTGGATTTGAATTATGTCAAAGTCCCTTTCCTTTTAATTGCTTCTTTCTTATTTCTCCTTTCCTTTGCTTTGGGTAGCTCTTTTAGTCTTCCTCCTCTTGGGCAATTTGTCAATGGGCTTATTGGGCAATTTCCCCTTGCTTCGGAGGGCCCTAGTGACATTTGGAGTTACAGCTTTAGGCACCCTTTTCCTTGATGTCCGGGGCTTGGCCACTTTTCGAGAAGAGAGCATGGCCCCTTGCCTAGGAGAGGTAGCTAGCACATGATCTATTGGCTCTTTGCCCTTGTTACTTTGCTCATCATTCTTGCCACTGTCTTGGATTTCTTCATGGATGCCTTGACTGTCCTTTTGCATTTCTTTTTGAGGGTTGTCCTCCTCACTATGTTGAACCTCTTCATCATGCTGTTGTTCATCATCATGTGGCTGCCTCTCCTCACTGTGCTACACTTGTTCATCCTCATGCTGCTCATCATCATCTTACTCCTCTTGCTCATGCTCTTCTTCCTCATCATGCTCTTTTTCTTGTTCAATGGGAAATTTTAGCTTCATGGGAATGGGCTTGCTTGAAGAAGGCGAAGGATGGTGAGTGGAAGGTGAAGGAGATGTATGAAATGAAGGGACAGTGGTGAAATCCGGATGTGTAATGAAAGTATCTCAAGAGACTTCCTTCTTCTCAAGATGATGAAGAATGATAACCTTGATGAGGGAGTGATGGAAGAGGCAGGCTGTCTGCTGAGAAGGAGGTTTTTTCTGAACAGTGGAGGCCATTTTTTCAATACTTATATGGAGGAAGAAGGGGAGATTTAACAATTTGGCTCTTGTGAAATGCATGAGCAATCGGACATGGTAAGCATAGACTCGGGAGAATCTTCCCTCGCAAGTGAAGTACTTCATGATTATCTTCATGAGGGGGTCATAACTAGTCAATAGATATGAGAAGGGGAAAATGGATGGACATGAATCTTTATGCTCGGGCTTTAGAAAAGGCTTGTATTATTCCGAGTCTAGGTGGCTTTGTTTAAACCACTTCTCTCCGACATAAGAGATTTTGGTGGCCTTGGAAATGGACCTTGGAGAGAATTTGAAATCTAGGCCTGCCAGCTGAAAATGCTTCTCTTGAAATCTCAAAGCACAAAGATGTGTCAAAGGAGAATATATTTTCACCTCCTGCACCCTTTGAAAAAACTCTAGACACCCAACCTCATGGAAGTTAAATAGGACTGATGGATGAGCATTTACCTCTTTAGTGGAAACATGCTCAAACCTCCTGTGAAGGCCACTCCTACTGTCTTGCATAGCAGGCATTTTGTTTTGAATGTTCTTCGCAAAACCAAGCTGTCTCAAATGGCCTTTGGAATGTTTTTCTCAACCACACCTCTGTCCTCCTTGTTAGTCACTGTTTGACCAAGACAGGCTGCTTCAAATGTTTTGTGAAATAGTTCCCCAACACCAACTTTGTGCTCTGTTAGATCTCTGTAATTTATTAGCAAGATTGGCAGAGTCTAATTACAGAAACAACATCGTTTCAACCAACTTTGGGATTCTAGGATCTAGCCCTCCTGAATCCGGAGAGGGATCTCTCCAATATGTGCAAAGATGGATATTGTCTTTGAAAGCTTAAGGTAATGATATTAGGCTAGTTGTGAAGGCCAAGGATTTTGTTTTGGATGGTTGAGCATTAAATGTTACTTGAGGGGAAATTCCTAAGTGCAAAAGTTTCAAAAGTGAGAAGTTGCAAGTGGATAGAACAGCTAAGCTAAACAGATAGATATAACGCTGGTTTTTAGTCCATTGGGCTATGGAGTCATATCTGGGCTTTAATTGAGCAACAACAACAAGTGTGATCCAAGGGGAAAGTCATCTATACCACAAGATTATTGAGATAAAATGATGGAATGGAAACATTAAAGTGTTGGAGGGGTGGAAACTGATAATAATTTCTCAAAGGATTTATAGTCAGTCCAAAACAAGAAAAGCCTCTTAAGTAACTGTTTAAAACCAACCAAGTGCAGGGCTAACCATTGACTCCTTGGGCAAGTCTGTATTCAAGCAACTTAATTGACAAACAATCCAGTAATCCGCATAATTACCTTCAGAAAGTATGAAAACATATAAGAGAAACAAAGTGTGACTTAAGATCAGATAAAGTACTTTTAAACCTAGTCTTCTTTCGGTCAACACCAAGGGAAACTTTCAGAATCTGCCTTTGGAGAAAAGAATCTAGGAATCAGGGCAAACTGTATCTTCACTAGTCTAACTTTAATTGCAAATAATGGAAATCACATTCAAGAAAAATGTTTAAGCAAACAGAAGGACAAGGGAATGCCAACATTCCTAACTGTTTAAATAGTATTGAATCATTCTTAAATAGACAAATCTGAGGAAGACATTAAGATAAAGATTTCTCAGCCAGAGAAGGTTACTGACATACAATAGATCCTAACCCTGTTTAAACTGTTCTTTACAGTAGAATATGAACAATATGGCATACATAGAAGGAAAATGATTTAACAAAGAAAGAAGCACTTCACCGGTGATATATACCAGGATCCCAAGAAACAACTTTTATATTGATGTCAAACCAGTTACAATCTTTAGGTCCAATGTTTCAGTTCAACAATCATCTTCACTATTCAACCTAACTACTCTAGCACAAAGCGAGGCTCAAGGGCAGTGAACACTATTTCTGATCGGAGTTTAGGCTCAAATATATTTCAAAGCTCGCAAAGTTCTGCAACCAACAACTTCTCAAATTCTTCTGAGGTATTTATAGAAGAAAGAGGAGGTGATCTGAGAAAAGATCTCTTAGGATAATTAATATAGGTTCGAGACTTCTCGGCCTTTTGAGGGGCTCGAGGGAGAAATTTTACAGGTGGATCACTGTACTAACTTTTTTAATAAATATCAAAGCTCGGTGGGAGATTTATTTGACTTTAAGGCTCTATAAGCTGTGTGGAGTAACTCCCTGGCTATGCTGGAGGCGAATATCAGATTTTCTTCAATAACTTCGGCCTCTGTTTGAATGGTTTGAGGCAACAGGTGGCTTTTACGGTTGCTGAGGAATCAATTCGCCTTAGATGTGGCGGTGGAGGCTTTCTGTCCGATAAAACACTTTTAGATTTTCTTTTAAACTGTGTTTTAGATTGGGGATTAGGTTTTTGATAACTGTCTTAGCCGTAATCCCCGTAAAAACTGTCTTCGATCTTCATCTGCTGTGCTTTCTCTTCAAAACTGATACTCTTTAACTGTTCTCTTGAATAAAACAGTGTCTTGTCGATCTGCAGGGGAAAAACAGGCCATTTACATGTTATCAACGCTCATGAAATGCTGATAAATCACTGTATTCAAACCTGCGAATGGTTGTGTTTTAATAGCCCAAAGGCACAAGAAACGTCTTTCCCGGTCTTCGGCCTTTCTTCAAAACATAATGGAAAACCATAGAAATACCTGCAAATCACAAAAAAATTAAGAAATCCTATGGAAATAGGTTTAAACTACTTCAGATGGCGGGGGAGGAGCGTAGCCGTCGGATAAAAATATCTAATGGTGGAGATTGGCACAGAACAGGCAAAGGAGAGCGGGGAGAAGAAATAAGGCAGGGTGGTTTTGGACCGACCAATCTGGACACGTGGACGGTCCAGATCTAATCGAAGGATCACAATTGGAGGGGAGAAACAAAGGGCGTGATTGGAAAATGTCGATGCGATTGCGTGATCGGGGAGACTTGTGCGATTAAGCGATGACTGTTGGATTGGCGGGAAATGGACGGACGGGATTAAATCGGAGCCATCGCAATCGAGGAGCACTGAAAAGGGGATGCGATTGAAACTTACGATTAGAAACTTGCGATTGAGCACTGGCCGTTGATCTGAGGACCAGATCAAGGGCGGGGAATGAATCAGAGGGATCGCAATCGGAGGTGGCAGGTAGGTGCATGCGATTACGCAATCGGGGAAAGTTGCGATGCGATTTGAAACTCCAATGTGATTGAGCGATGGCCTTTCGATTGGCGGTGATCAACGGTGGATATGGAACAGGGGGAAACCCTTTCATACATACGAAAACCAAAGTTTTTACAATAAAAACAAGTTAAAATGGGTCGGGCAGAAAATATATAAGTAAAGGGAAAAGGCACCCGATTGCGGGGCCGTGGGATATATGAACTGTAATATGCCTGGGAGTATATATAACAAGGGCCTATTCGCAATCAGAACTGCGGGCCTGGTCTTTCCGATCAACCCATTGAAATTTCCCCGATTGCGATTGCGCGATCGGTCTTTTCGATCAACCCATTAAAGTATTTCAACATGTGTTTTTAAGTTTTCAACTTAAAACATTTGGAAAGTGGGTTTTTGGATTTACAAAGGAAAATATGATCAGAGAGGGATTTTTTTTCAATGGTTTAGCGCCCGATTGCAGGCCCATAGGTTAAACGAAATAACGATATGATCTGTGGTTTATGATAAAAAGGGTTGATCGCAATCGGAGTTTTGAAATGGCTCAAAGAACGTGCACACTTGAATATTTCCGATGCGATTAGCACTAATGGGACTAGCCCCTGGTTTTGGGGAAAGGGAATGTGGGGGAAGTGGTTTAGGACTTAGCCCAAAGGGGCTTAAGTCCATAGTAATAAAACTTTGATTTTTATGAAAAATTTCAAGGATTTAAATGGATTTGGGGGTTTCGGTAAGGTTTTTAAAGTAAGTTTCAAACCTTATAAAATGTTCTTTATGAATGGAAGAAGGAAATTCATAAAAAAAAAGGGGATTTTATAAGTGAAGGTTAATTTTGGAGTGGGGAGGAAAGGGAAAATGATAGTTTTTCAGCAGTTTTCTCTCTTGGATTTTTAGCAGAAATTTTCAGAGTATGAAATGGGAACAACAATGTAGGATCTGGACAGAGGCATGAGGCCTTTAAAAGTCTTCAAGAGCCAACAATTTTTTGGTAATAAAAATTGTTCCTTGAAGGCTCAAAACAAATTTAGCCACCTTTGGGTATAACAAATTTTATAGGTGGCTAACAGTGGCTGTTACACTGAAAACTGTCACCTTGACATTCTGCTGACCGTATGAGCTCATTATTACTCATACTTCCTCCTTTTGCAAGTCTAATATACCAGCTCCTCATATCAAGCTTCAAAATCAGAAGAAAATCCCTAAAATCCCCTTAGAATTGGTATCGCACTCTCTCTATGCATTCCCTGCGGTCCCGCACCTAAATCTCAGCCTGCATGCGGAACCATACCGCACGTTCTTTGTGTAATGGGTGCGGACCTCTGTAAAACATAAAAAGGCGAGAAAATGAAGATTTAAAAGTGAATTCCAGGTGAATTCTAGAAGATTCTAGACGGGAATTTTCGGAATGGATACGCTTTGAAGCTGGTTCATGCATCCCTCTCTTAATGGAGCTAACCCCTTGATGTAAGGAGCTTATCCCTTTGAAGGAGGATTCTATCCCTTCATATTTGGAACTAGAAACCTCCTCTCTTTCACTATAAAAAGAGGCCTTGGGTAGCCTCAAAAGGAGTTCAAGCTTATGAGATTTGAGGTTAAATGCTGTTGAGATTTAGACTTGAGTAACTTAAGACTTTCTGTGAGGTTAAATCACTCATCCTCATTTGTCTTAGTTCAAAGAGTGCAATGCTTGTCAGAGTAAAGGAGATTCCTGCTTCGGACCCCGGGAGGACCTGCACAACATCAAGGCACGGGTTGTAAAGGTTTTCTATCTTTAAAGTTAATACAAATATACTCATTTCTCTCATTAAACTGTCAATTTGTGGTTTATTTCATAAATTCCTTGATCATTATGATAAGTATGATTTATCATAATGTCTATACAGGTGCTGCTTAATCTTTTTCCTTGTTTGTGATTGCAGATATACGAAGGACGTTCTTTCAGTGCACGGGAAGGACTTCAACAAAATCAAGTAAGCAACCAAAGCGTTGGATATAAGGTAGGCCTTGCACCCGTATAGTGTTTTTATAAATTACATATGCTTAGAGAGAGATTAGTATAATTGGCTGTTTGTTGCTAGTTACCTTTTGTACTAGAGAGATCGGTCTTGTCATGATCCTTGGATTCTACCTTCGGAATCCGAGATTGACTCATTTGATGGCGCGATGCCTTTGAGTCCATTTGAAATTGCGTACCAGACTGTACAGTCTTTTTCCAACCCCTTTTCAACCGAAATCGATCCAATGAATGGGATCCAAGAGGAATCGCTTTCTATTTCCAGTTCAGACGCAACGACATTTCCTGAAGTTGTTCATACAGATGAGCAAATTCGTGAGTTTTTGTCTGTTGATGATTTACCATGGGAAGATCTCCATCATAGGTCTTCATTCTTACCTGAATTAGATCATTTTGAAAATGATTTCGCTTCAATTTTTACTGCTGAATATGCCAAGGAACCTCAGAATCCATTGCAAAATCCTGATTCTGAGCTGAATTTAGAAAATATATCTAGAACGGTTCAAATTGACATTTCAGTAAAACCAGGAATAATTGAAAACATTCATATAGGTGCTTGTTGTTCAGACGAAGAAATTCAGACTTATAAAGCCCTATTTCAAGAATTCCATGACGTGTTTGCCTGGTCTTACGAAGAAATGCCAGGAATTGATCCATCGATCGTAGTACATGAAATTAAGACTTACCCGGATGCTAAACCTGTTCGTCAACGATTACGTCAAATACATCCTAGGAAAGCTGCTGCTATAAAAAATGAAGTTGAAAAATTACTTCGCGCAGGATTTATTTATCCAATTCCCTTAACGGATTGGGTATTGAATATTGTTCCTGTAACTAAAAAACAAGGAACAATAAGAGTATGTATCGATTATAGGGATATTAATCGAGCGTGTCCAAAAGACAATTATCCAACTCCCTATATCGATCAGATAATCGACGATTGTGCTGGAAGTGAACTTTTTTCCTTTATGGATGGTTTTTCTGGTTACAATCAAATAAACATATTCCCTGCAGATCAACCTAAAACAGCTTTCATTTGTCCGTGGGGAACGTTTGCCTATTGTAAACTACCTTTTGGACTTAAGAACGCTGGAGCAACTTTTCAATGGGCTATGTCTTATGCGTTTCATGACATTAAGCACATTGTTCAACCATATCTTGATGATTTACCTGCTCATTCATTACGTAGGGCCGATCATCACACTTATTTACGAGCAATTTTTATGAGATGTCTGCATTATCGGATAAGGTTGAATCCGCATAAATGTGTTTTCTGCGTAGAATCGGGTCGTTTACTGGGATTTGTTGTCTCAAAATCAGGCATTCGTGTTGATCCTTCGAAGGTCGAAGCTATTGTTAAGTTGCCTCCTCCTTCGACATTGTGCCAACTCCAGAGTTTGCAGGGGAAAGCAAACTTTTTACGTAGATTTATTCAGAACTATGCCGAGCTTGCAAAGGGTTTTACCCGGTTGTTGAAACAAGATATTCCGTTCTTTTGGGACGAGGTCGCTGATCGATCTTTTGATGCACTTAAACACGCGTTGACCCATGCACCGTTATTGCATCCTCCCAACTACAACCAAGATTACATTATGTATCTCGCTGCTTCTCATTCCACTATTGGGATGGTATTAGTTCAGGAAGATGAATCTCACAACGAACATGTGATTTATTATCTTAGTCGAAATTTGAATCCGACTGAAATCAAATACACACATGTGGAGAAATTGGCCTTGGCAGCTGTTCAAGCTGTCCAACGTTTTCGACATTACATATTGTTACGTAAAACCACAGTAATTTCTGATTGCAACCCTATGATGTATATTTTGACCGGATAATTGCTAGGGGGCAAGTATTCTAAATGGATAGTTATCCTGCAAGAATTTGACTTGGAATTTGAAAAATCCAAGGCAAAGAAGTCTTTGGTTTTTGCGGAACTAATGTGTGATTTTCCCTCTACTGATATTGAAACAGTGGCAGAAGAGTCCATTGTGGACGAATCTTTGTTTCTTATCAGTACGCTTGATTCATGGTATGGGGATATTATTGTATATCTCCAAACCCAGTCTTTTCGGCCTGAAATTTCACGAACTCAGCGACGGAAAATACGTTTCCAATCCCAACAATATAATATCATTGGTGATACTCTTTATCGACGAGGAGCGGATTCTGTTTTCCGACGTTGTTTAACTCATGAAGAAGCTGAAAAGGTACTAAATGACTGTCATTCTGGAGCATGTGGTGGTCATATGTCTGGGTATGCCACTGCCCAAAAAATATTGCGTGCAGGTTATTTCTGGCCAACATTATTTAAAGATTGCATTTATGCGGTTCGGAAATGCCACAACTGTCAAATTTTTGATAGAAAAATGCGCGCACCACCCGCTCCTCTTCACCCTATAATTGCTGTTGGTCCATTTGCAAAATGGGGTATCGATTTTATCACATGTAACCCTCACTCGGCCGGGGGGCATGCCTATATTCTTCTCGCTGTAGATTATTTTACGAAATGGGCCGAGGCGATGCCTACATATTCAGCTGACGGCAAGACTGCTGCAACATTCGTGTTCAATCACATAATTGCTAGGTTTGGTGTTCCTCAAGCTATTATTACAGATCATGGAAGTCATTTTCGGAACATCATGATGACTGAATTAACAGAACAACTTGGCCTACGCCACGATAATTCCACTCCATACTATCCACAAGAAAATGGTCTGGTTGAAGCTATTAATAAAGTTTTAGTCACCATGATTAAACGAATCATTGGTATTCACAAGACGAATTGGCATTCCATGTTATTTTCAGCGCTTTGGGCATATCGAACCTCAGTCAAAACATCAACAGGTTTCACTCCTTTTCAACTAGTTTATGGTTTAGAAGCTGTGCTACCAATTGAATGCGAAATACCGTCATTAAAATTAGCCATAGAATTACTTCCAGCTACGTCTGAAGAGGAAAAACGTTTCTTGTACTTGGCCCAATTAGATGAGAATCGACGAAGTGCTGCAATAGCAAATGAGGCTCATGTTAAAAGGATAAAAGCTCAGTATGATAGAAATGTGACCCCTCGAAATTTTTCAGAAGGAGACCTAGTTTTACTTTATGATCAAGCCAACGACAAGCTAGGAGCTGGAAAATTCGTGCCTATGTGGCATGGTCCTTACATTGTGAAACGAAAGTTAGCAAAAGGGGCCTATGAGTTAGTAGATTTTGATGGTGTCCCTTTAGATAAACCCAGAAATGGGCTTTATCTAAAGAGATATTACGCTTAAACAAGGTGTGGAGATTTTTTTTGTTAGTTTAGATTTCTTTACTGCTGGTGTGTTTTAGATTAGGAAAGTGTGCCTAGTTTAGAAGTGTGCTTTTGTCACTATGACTGCTTATCTGAGTTTTACTCTTGATATTGCAGATGTCGACGTCTCTTCAAACCTACATTGGTTTTGCTGATGGTGCTTGTCGTAGTACACGGAACATTTCTTCCGCAGCTTGGGTTATCTATTCACCCTCTGATGAGTTAGTATCCATGCATGGGGTAAGCCTTAGTCAAACAACAAATAACATTGCCGAGTATAGTGCAGTGATTGAGTTATTATCTGAGTCCATATCATTTGGAATTCAGAGTTTGATTGTAAGGTTGGATTCTGAACTTGTTGTATTACAGCTTAACAGGGTTTATACCATTAGAAATCCGGTGTTATTACGGTTATTTTTGAGAGTTTGTCTCTTGGAACGTGAGTTTGATTACATTGAATATCAGCATATTCCAAGACGTTTAAATACATTAGCAGATTCAATTGCTTCTAGTATGATAAACAGACATTTGCAATAATTAAAAGAAGTAAAACAAAAAACATTCATTCATGTACGCAGATAGCCGTCAAAATAGTGATATATATATCATAGGAGTGTGTTCAAAAAATATTCATCGTCTTCGATCATAGGTTGGAAACACCTTATGATCGGCAAAAATGATAACACAAAAGTACAAAAATGAGTCTACATGATCATCTCATCACTGATGATGATCTCGATAGGAAACAACTGCTCGAGCCACCCTGCATAGGAACCTTCTGAAAGGTCCGGGGACTCCAATCACATATCTTTGAAGCCTGAGGGGGATGTCATCTATGCTTGTCTCTGGTATATCTAGAGTCAAGTGTTCTAGATGATGTTCCAAATCAGTCAAAATTTCTACTGATTGGCCTGCTGGGGCTGGTGCGGGCGCAACTGGTTGTCTCCTCTCGAAAGGTTGGAGATGAGCTGGACGTTGTGGACCCACATCTGTATTTAAAAAACTTTTGGTTATTAGTTTTCTAAGACGATAAAAAATTAATATATTTAGAACTTAGCAAAACGTTGAAAAATGTTTTACCTGAATCGTCCCACTGTTCCCCTGCAGGGAGAGACATCTCTCTATCTCCGCGGAAATCTATCCCTGCATATGGAAAATCCTCTATCGTAAAAATTTGGCGATCCAGCCAATGAAAATATGAAGCAGGGAATCGTACAATCTCGGTGCCCTCGATAGCATGACGAGCCATCAGCGCGGACCAGCGAACCATTCTTGGTTCTCGAAGTCGACCGGCATCAACTGAAATACTCTGTGGAGCTAACTAAGGGACCCTCTCCAAAGCAAAAGAAACGACAATGGAACCATATCCAAAGTTTTTTAGTTTCCCGGTTTTTGCTCTGGTAAGTTGGCCTTTTATATTTGCCAACACAGCTTCGCACCAGTTGAAGATGGTGCCGCGAAAACAGTCCACAGTAATGCGCATTTGGGAACCAGTAGCTACATGAAGCGCGGCGCTCCCACATAGTTTGGTAACAGTGAATGCTATAACTTTCAGTTCAGGACGGATGATATGTTTTATGTCAATCCGTTTGTCCCGAGGATCTGCCTGATCATTGCAAAATTCGAGTTGAAGACTAGCGACGGTCTGGCCACCTGGCCTAGTCCCAAACAAAGATACATGTTCGCCCCTCTTGGACAAACCAGTCAAAAAGTATATATCCTCCAGCTCAATTTCGAGCCGGTGGCCACCAATAAAGAAACACTGGTCCTCCACATGCCATCTGTCTACCAACCATGTTAAGAGTTCCACTTGTGCCCTCATGCCAGAGATGGCCCAGAATTTGTATAAGCAGCATGCTTTTAATGCCCTTTGTGTGGGCAAATGAAGTATTGCAGCTTCATCCACTTCCTCATGTTCCCTTTCTCGCCAAATAAGCATCTTGTTAATCCTACAACACAAAATAAGGCATATTAGAATGATTTCATTTGAAAATTTTTGGCAGAAATTTGAGAAAACTGTGCTTGAATTTTAACCGCGCGGGTACCGCACCCGCTCTTTGTAAACAGAGCGTAGCTCCGCACGCGAGGTGTGAGCCGGGTGCGGTACCCTCGATTTTTTCCCGTTCAGAAAAAATCGGGGTCCGCAGGTAACCTGTGTCCCGCCTGCGGACCCCGCGGGCGCATTTTTTGACCTATTTTTGCCCTAAAAAATCAAACTAAAGCCTAAAAACGAATTTTAAATGGATGAAAAACAAGATAAGGAGGTCGTGGATTACCTGGGGCTGACGATTTTCGATTCCAACGGTTGAATTTTCCAGAATCTTCACGGGAACTTTTTTATCCAAAAGCTTTTACTTTTCACTCTGCAACTGAACGGTAAAAATGAAATAGAAAAAGTCCTTTTTATAAGTTTTTTCGAATGAATGAATTGTAAATTTATTTATTTTTCACTTTAAAGGGGATATTTTTGAAAGCATTTTTATTTATCTTAAACATGTATGTGTAATGTTTTGAGTTTTTGTGCAGAAACAGGATTTTTCAGGTGAAATAATCATTTTTCAACAAAGAGCATACTTTTATCACTTTTTCGGACTCTTTCAAAAAATTTACGAAAAAGCGAAACCTTGGAGTCCTCTTTAAGCCCTTTTCAGACTCTCTAAATATGAAAAGATTGCCGAGTACTTGACTATTCGAACTCGTTAAAGTAAATGAACAGTCGTCCCTTCAGTATAAGTTTACCCCTTTTACGGATTGAAATGGACTATTTACGAAAAAGGTATACGTTGACTAAATACGGTCAATAGAGTTCTCTCTCGCATTATTTTATCCTTTTTCAGGCTCGAGAGACTAAATTTACGAAAAAGAACACCCATGGAGTTTTCTTAAGTTTTTCTTCTGACTCCCTAAAACTGAAAAACACCGAGTTTCTCCTATACTGGACTCGTTAAAACTTAACAGTAAAGGACTTGTTTAATTTTCAACAGGAACGAACCACTCCTTCTTAGGGTTCGAATTTTAAACTAAGTTGGACTCATCCGAAGGATGAGCTTATAACCAAGCAAATGTTATCCTCCTCAAGCTTGTCAAAAATAAAGAGGTACTTGCCATAAATGGTGGGGGAAAAGAGAGAAAAATGAGCATGTTTGTTGTATTTTAAAATTGTCCGAAAACTCAGTCGACCACTCTTGGACACGACACTTATATTCACCTGGGTTGGGAAATCCTTTGCCTAACGGTTAATCAAACCACATTGAAAATTTTCAGTCGGTTTCTGGGTATTAGCTTTGGGTCAAATGTCACCAAGCCATCTGCAGTGTCGTTATGTGTCCAAGAGAACAGTTCAAATAAAACCATTCATCTGCAAAATATCTGTCATCCATCGTTGACCATCCCTGAGTCAGTCCTTGCCAACATATTTTCAAAACTTGATCTATGATTTCGTGTTGTGGGCTTGCCTATGACAGATCGCTTTCTATCGACATCAGCACATTATCTAGGAAGTTGATCCAGAAATCGTCAGTACCTTGAAATCTGCATGCCTCAATGGCAGGTTTCTCGCTTTCGACGACAGGTTACATCAATGACCTTCGATCGAATGACTCCGTGACATGTTCGACTTCAGCTCATTCATTCACATTTCATGGACTGTACTGAGTACTTTGAGAGCCATTGACATTACTGGTGGTTTTCTCTCACACTTGTTAACAGTTCACATCATTGACTGGTAATCAAGTGGTTTCTACCATGTTCGACTTCAATACATTCATTCACATGGATAGAATCGTACTGGTTCGAGATGCGGAAATCAAGACCCTGGATCTAGTTTCCACCATCCAGGCTGCGAGGAATTTTGTTGTCATCTATACAGTAGACTATTGATAAACAGATGGCTGCGTCCATACTGTGTGTACAGATATCTGTACTATGATGTATTCAAAATCATTCCTATATCAGAATGATTTCAGTTAGTTTATAGTTAGTTTTTATCTGAGTATGGGAATGCCTACCTCAGTGATGACATATACATGTATATATTTTGCATTGAATGTTTTTACAGGTACCGACTGGGGTGTCCACAGGATGATCTTTGAAATGATAAAGTACTGCACTCTTCATATATGACAGACTACAACTTCATATATTCCAGACTTTGCACTTTAGGGGGCAATTTGTTACACTAAAAACTGTCACCTTGACATTCTGCTGACTGTATGAGCTCATTATTACTCATACTTCCTCCTTTTGCAAGTCCAATATACCAGTTCCTCATATCAAGCTTCAAAATCAGAAGAAAATCCCTAAAATCCCCTAAGAATTGGTATCGCACTTTCTCTATGCATTCCCTGCGGTCCCGCACCTAAATCTCGGCCTGCATGCGGAACCATACCGCACGTTCTTTGTGTAATGGGTGCGGACCTCTGTAAAACATAAAAAGGCGAGAAAATGAAGATTAAAAAGTGAATTCCAGGTGAATTCTAGAAGATTCTAGACGGGAATTTTCGGAATGGATACGCTTTGAAGCTGGTTCATGCATCCCTCTCTTAATGGAGCTAACCCCTTGATGTAAGGAGCTTATCCCTTTGAAGGGGGATTCTATCCCTTCATATTTGGAACTAGAAACCTCCTCTCTTTCACTATAAAAAGAGGCCTTGGGTAGCCTCAAAGGGAGTTCAAGCTTATGAGATTTGAAGTTAAATGTTGTTGAGATTTAGACTTGAGTAACTAAGACTTTCTGTGAGGTTAAATCACTCATCCTCATTTGTCTTAGTTCAAAGAGTGCAATGCTTGTCAGAGTAAAGGAGATTCCTGCTTCGGACCCCGGGAGGACCTGCACAACATCAAGGCACAGGTTGTAAAGGTTTTCTATCTTTAAAGTTAATACAAATATACTCATTTCTCTCATTAAGCTGTCAATTTGTGGTTTATTTCATAAATTCCTTGATCATTATGATAAGTATGATTTATGATAATGTCTATACAGGTGCTGCTTAATCTTTTTCCTTGTTTGTGATTGTAGATATACGAAGGACGTTCTTTCAGTGCACGGGAAGGACTTCAACAAAATCAAGTAAGCAAGCAAAGCGTTGGATATAAGGTAGGCCTTGCACCCATATAGTGTTTTTATAAATCGCATATGCTTAGAGAGAGATTAGTATAATTGGCTGTTTGTTGCTAGTTACCTTTTGTACTAGAGAGATCGGTCTTGTCCGCAAGACGGATTAATCTACACAACAGTGGCTCCACTTGGGGATGGTGCCTTCTTGAAGGCATCAAGAATTTCAGACTTGCATCTTCTGGGAGGCTGATCAGTTGCCCCATCCATTGGGCTGTCCTCCTGTGATTGAATGATCTTCTCTAAAAACATATTTGGCAGCCATGAAAACAATGGACCTTTATCAACAAGCTTGCTACCTACCCAATCCTACAGATCTAACATTTTTTCTTCTTAGAGTGCACTTGGATTGGCAAGCTCTCTTACAACATTTTTTTCTTTTGAAAGCATAAAAACTAATCTAGTTCTACTCCTTATTTCTCCCCGAACTCAGATTAAACAGTTGAGCTCAGATATTCTCTACCTAATCTACTGTCTTGTTGGGATTAAGCTGTCCAACAGACTCTCATTCTCTAAATTCCATAACAGAAATTTAAAAACAGCCAAGTCAACATTAAGCTGTTTGACTTGCTGTGATCTATGGCATAAAAACAAGCTGCACATAGATTATTATTTGCAGAAAATTAAAATCAAAATGGAAGGCTTAAGATCTGAAAGTTTCTCATTATGGCCTTCTTTTTCTTTACAGCTCTGTTTTTAATTTTGTTTTGAGCTGTCTCTTCCTTGATATCTGATTCAGATTTTGGGCAAATTAGAACCAATTTTTCTCTTTTATGACTCGGAAAATAAAACAGTTTTGAGTCATCTCTCTTTGGAAACTTTGGTTCAGGTTTTGAGTTTGTTTGAACCTTCATTTCTATCCTAATCTGTCTACTGATAAGCCAAGATTGAATAGTTTGGCAAATCGAATTCACTATCCTATCAACAGAAAATTTAAAGCTAATTAGTCAAGATTAGGCAGTTTGACTAACTAGAAGTGTGTTTTGAGGAGTGGCATTTGAGCTTGCACACTTTCAGATTTATTTCTCTTTTTGGCATGGGGCTGTGCCTTACCTATTTTCCTTCTACCCTCTTTTCATTTTCTTTGTTTTTGTATTTTTGATTTTTACAACTTGAATGCAATGGTGAATGACATATTTATAATGGAGAAAGAAAAAGGAAGGCTTTAAAACCTATCACGAATCAAGAGAAGTAATGCTTGAGTATCCTGCCATTGACAGGACTCCCAAATAATTCTGACCCATCCAACTGCTGTAAGAAAAATGCGTTATTACCAGCAATTGAATGAATAGAGTAAGGGCCAAGCCATAGATGGTCAAATTTTCCATGCTTGCCCTTTTCTTCCCTTCTTGAGTCCCACTTTAAAACTTTGTCCCCAATCTTGAAATTGCTAGCCTTTGTTCTTCTATCAAATATCTTCTTGATACTGTCTTGCTTCTGAAATGCTTTGTTATACACTTCCTCCCTGGTTTGCTGAAGATGAATGGTTTGATTTATTCTTCTGATTATGTCATTTTCTTCAGTCTGCAACTCTTGAATTAACGTCATAACTGGTACACCAAGGCTGTTAGGAAAAATTGCATCTGTACCATACACAAGCTGGAAGGGTGACATACCAATAGATTTCTTCACAGTTAATCTGTCAGCTCAAAGTGCATGGATCAGCTTTGTGTGCCAAGACTTCTTATTGTCATCCAAGAGTTTCTTGATTATGTTCACTAAGCTTTTGTTGGAAGATTCTGCAAGTCCATTACCTTGAGGGTAATAGGCTGTGGAGTGTCCCAATGTTATATGATACTTGTGACAGAATTCAACCATTTTCTTTGATCCAAATGCTGCTGCATTATCTGTGATGATCTTGGTAGGACAGCCAAATCTGGAAAGGATATTGGTTTCTATAAAATTTATAATAACTGAATCATTGGCTTGCCTACAAGGAATGGCTTCTATCCACTTAGTGAAGTAGTCTGTGGCAGTAAGAATCCACCTATGCTGGGCAGAGGATGGTGGATGAATCTCTCCTATGAAGTCAAGACCCCACTGTTGAAAAGGAGCTTCAACAGTGATTGGATGCAGAGGAAGGGGTAATAATTTTCTCTTGCCCTCAAACAATTGGCATTTATGGCAAGTAGTTGTCATTTTGTAAACATCATGAAACAGAGTAGGCCAATAGAAACCAGCCCTCAGAATTTTGTTGGCTGTTGACTTCCAGTACAAATGACCTCCACACTCTCCTTCATGGAATTCGCGCTTAACCTTTTTTGCATCAAACTCAGGCAAACATTTAAGCAATAGACCGCTTGCATTTTTCCAGTACAGACATTTATCAATAATGCAATAATTTACAGCCTTTAATTTTAAGAACCTTGCCTTTGTTTTTGATAAACCAGGAGGTGCATTTAAATTAAGCAAAACATAAACAATATCAACATACCAAGGAGAATTCATAAAATGATCTTCAACAATGGGAGTTGAGAATTCTTCTTGGTTATCCAAAGCATTAATCATGTTAATATCAAGAACTTCATAATTTGATTCGGCCATTAATTTAGCTAGACCTTGGCCTTTGATGAGCTTAGTGGGTTTGATCTCTAAATCATATTCAAGAATAACAGCAATCCACTTACCTCTCTTACCATCTGGATCCTGTGTTAGAATGTCTTTAACAACTGAATTTGGGACAAAGGTGATAGTGTGTGAGTGAAGGATGTATACTCTGAAGTCTTTCAAAGCCTTTACCAAAGCAAAAGCTTGTTTTTCCATAATGTTATACTTCAAAGGGGCATCCCTCAATGCCTTACTAAAGAATGCAATAGGCTGCTCTTGTCCTTGTGGATTTTTCTGTAAAAGGACAGCGGCAATGGTATGTTCTGATGCAAATGAGAAGATATAAAAATATTTTGAAAAATTAGGACTTATGAGAACTGGTGCTTTGGTTAGAGCTTGTTTTACCAGTTCAAAGGATGTCTTTGATTCCAAGGTCCATTTTACCCCTTGCTCCTTCTTTAACATGTTTGTGATATTTCTAAGGAGCTCTGCCAAGTTAGGGATGAACCTTCTCAAAAAGTTAATCTTTCCAATGAAAGACTGCAACTCCTTGATATTTCGAGGATGAGAGATTTGCAATATAGCCTCAATCCTCTTTGGATCTATCTTTATACTCTCTTCTGAAATAATGTGTCCAAGAAGCTTACCTTCTCGGAGACCAAATAGTGTCTTCTTAGGGTTTAAAGATATTCCAAACCTTCTGCACTTCTCGAAAACTTTTCTTAAATGTTCTAAATGTTCTTCATCTGTTTTTGAAAACACCGTAACATCATCTAGATAGATAATGATGAAGAAACCCAATTGTTCTGAGAATGCTATGTCCATGGCTCTTTGAAAGGTTGCTCCAGCATTCATTAGACCAAAGGGCATTTTCACATACATGAAGGTGCCCCATGGTGTAGTAAAGGCTGTCTTTAATTGATCATCAGGGTGGACTAAGACTTGATTATACCCTGAATAGCCATCTAGCAAAGAAATTCTCTTGGACCCTACCACCCTTTGTAGAATATGATCCATTTTTGGTAAAGGGTAGTTGTCTTTCAATGAAGCTTTGTTTAAGTCTCTAAAGTCTATACAAAGCCTGATTTCTCCATTTTTCTTCCTAACAGACACCAGATTAGATACCCACTCAGAATATCTAATAGGGACAATAATACCAGCATCATACATTTTCATGATTTCCTTCTTAACCAATGGTAACTGGACAGGGTTTATTCTGCGCAGCTTCTGTTTGAATGGTTTTTGGTTATCTTTAAGAGAAATTTTGTGCTGTATTATTTCAGTGTCATAGGACTTAAGGTCTTCGTAACTCCATGCAGAAACATCAAAAAACTCTTTGAATAGGTCTATGTATTTGAGTTTAATGTGGGTTGGAAAAGTTTTGGACAGTTTAATCATTTTCGGTTTTTCCTCACTGCCTATATTGCACTCCTCTACTTCAGTCTCTACAGGTTCCAGTTTCGGTTTATTGGCCACATCGTTAAAATCGAACATCTCCTCTAAAGGGGTCAGACCACTAGGAAAACTTTCATCTTTAGAGTACAGAGTTTCTATCTCCTCTGTTTCGAACTCTGCATTCAGTTTTATTTCATTTTCAAGTTTGCCGGACAACAGATTTACATTGGCCAGTTCTGGAGACGGCTCTTCTTTATCAAGGAGATTTTCTTCACTGCAGTCTGTATCATAGTCTGAATCTGAACTGTGCAGTTCGAAGTCATTTCTGAATTGCATGAAGTCTTCTATTTGTTTGTCATTGTCAAAAACTTGCCAATATTTCTTGTTATCAGGCACAGCTGGTCTAAATTTGATTGGAGTTGTGTTATCTCCGGTTTCGTATGGCGTTAGACATGTCCTGGCCGCAAAAGCTAAATTGCGGGCAGTAATATTTTCTCTTCTCGGGATAAATATGAGTATGGACTCCCCAAACGTTTTCAAAAGATCCATGACATCGTTGCGATAGGCCCTAAGTCTGGGATGATTTGCGTTGTACTCCCCATTGACTTGCCTAATTATTAACTCAGAATCCCCATACACATTGATTTTCTTGGCTCCTAACTTTTTCAGTAAATGTAAGCCTAAGAGCAGGGATTCGTACTCCGCTATGTTATTGGAACACTGAAAGTTTAATTTGCATGAAATGCATTCTGTGTGTTGACTTTCAGTGTTAATAATCCATACACCTGCACTAGCATTATTTCTAGTGCATGACCCATCAAAATACATACTCCATAAAGGACTGTCTTCGATTTCATCTGTTTGGCGATTGTCCTCTTTAACTACGGTGCCTTCTGACTGTTCATGATTAGTAGCACCCAATTGAATTTGTTTTACCTCTTTAGATTTTTCAGTGAATGGAGATGCGTTTTCTTGACTCTCGATGTTCAAAGGAAAAGGACACATAGTTTGCATCTCGAGACCCGTGTTTAGTTCACTAGATTGCACAGGTTCAGCAAATTGTTTTGACAGTTCCGTGGTATTTATCTCCTCCTCTGTAACGGCCATTAATCCTGATAGCGCGATTTGTTCACTAAGCGCTTCATCGTTAAACAAGATAAAAGAATCAAGGCTTGAACTTACGGAATAGAGGGGAGAGTTTTGAGGTCTGTCTTGACTTGTGACCGTGTATTGCATATGAGACTCCCTGTAAAGTCTTCTAGTCTGACTGAAAACCGGGATAGTCGCATATGTCATGTCCATCTGCATATTCCCCTATAACTTAGCTCCCCAGGATCTTGATAATAGCATTCCATACTTTGGGGGGACATCAGCCACAACAATGTCCATGAGTAAACATTTGGCTGGAATCTGGGCTAGGTTAACACAAAGGTCTTTGATCAATCCTAGACATTTTACTCTACTTGAGTCAAAGGAGTATAGGTCCTTGTAGGGTCTGGTAATTTCTAAACCAAGGCTCTCCATCACAGCTTTAGGCATTAAATTATGAGAAGCCCCGGAATCATGCATAACATTGTGTAGAATTTTGTCATGAATGTTCAAACTTACATAAAAGGGAGGAACAAGTCCTTCTTGAAACTTCCCTTCAATCTTAGGGCCAAAAATCAACTCTGGTTGGTCGTCACTAAGATTGACTGTATCTCCATTTTCCTCTATATTTAAAGCCTTCAAAATTTGGTTCCTATATACATGTTGGGCAGCTAACTCAGTTAAGGGAACATAGATTCTGATCTTTAAGATTTCTTGTTCCAGGCTGAAAGGAGTTTGATTCTTTGATGCACTTGTTTCAACCTTATTAGTTGTCACTCTATCAACAATTACAGCTTGCTAATTCGTTTTATTTGACACAAATGTTGTAGAAGGAGTACTAGCGGAAGTGTTAGTACTGCTGGTGCCTGCACTCTGTTTTTCAGAATTTTGAGTGTTTTTCTCTTTATCTTTACCAGAGTTATCAGCCACTGTTTTGTCTTTTTGTTTGACTGTTTTAGGCTTGGCTGCAGTGCAGCTTTGAGAGGGTTTGTCAGAGGTTTTGGTGTTGGGGGTTTGTAGACTGGTCTTGCTTCTAAGGTCATATTCTTTTTGAGGTTCTATGATGACATTTTCCATGTCTTGATAATCATTTTTATTACCATCTCTTTTGTCATCATAAGGTGTGTAAAGACCTTGTTTTCTATCATAATGAACTTCCAAGTCATTGTTGGGGCCCTTGTTTTTGTTTAAGTTTTGAACTCTTGGCCAAGACATTTTGAACTTTGACTCTTTTTGAGTTGCGGAATAAATACACATAGCAACCGCGACCGCGCCGCAGCGACCAGGAGTTGCGGAGCTACCAAGGTGGCGCGGAAGCACTCGATAGCTGGAGATCGAACAGAGATAAGTGCAGATGAAAGAAACACATCAGAAAATAGAAAGTAGAACACGCAGACATCAGAAGAGAAGCTGGGAAAAGCCAGAGTGAAGACACATAGAAGTTGTCAGTCGCGAGGAGCGGGTGAATAAAAGGCGATCACCCGGCTGATAAGAGATTATTGTTGAAGGTTGAATGGAGACGGGAGAAGTCGCGAGGACCGAGACCTGAGGAAGGACGCGCAGAGCGGCTGCGGAAGAATCATGCTTGTTCTTCCTATGGTTCCTTACTTTCTATGTTCTTCCTTTCTGTTCAAAAACCATCTGTATCAGACTTGTGAGTTATCAGAGAAGAAAGCTGTGTAATCATGTGTTCGGCCAGAAGAATAATATAAGGAAAGATTGCTGTCTCAATACGTTGTTCATGTGCTGTAATGTGTTTACACTGATTTAAAATTTTAAGTTGCGACTGTCTGAATACTTAGTAAGGGATCTAACATGTGTAATTTGGTATATGTAATGGATGCACTTTCTTTCTTTGGTTGCGGGTTTATTCCTTACCAGTGATCTCATCCCCTTATGCATGTGGTCGCGGCACGCCTCGGGTGAGACGCACTGCTCTCCAAGAGCAGGGTGAAAATGCCGGCGTGTACCTAGACTACACCGGACCCCTTGTTGGCCACAACTCTTGAACCTGGGTCTTGCCCGCGAGACCTGACTTTTCGCCAACAAATGGTTCCGTTGCCGGGACGTGCATGTTCTGAGGGGATCTAGATCATGGTCTCGAGGATTTTTGAAGGAGCAATACGGCGCTGGTGGGATGATCATCTTGACCATTTCATTACTCAGCAAGCGGAGCTGATCAAGAAAAAGGAGGCGGCGATCAGGGAGCTTGTTCTTTTCTCTGACTCAGCTAGTGATACGTACGAAATTTTCTGGGGAAGGTTCCCTACGGACCTTTACAACTGGTTGCGGAGGTTACGCGCGACGGTGCCCCAAGAAGGCTTGCGGAAGATAAACCGCAGGTGGGCGCACGAAGACTTGGTAGCACTGCATCGGGTAGATACTGAACTAACCCGCGCAGTGGATTTTTGGGTAAGGACCACGTTGGAAGGATACATTGTGGAGTTTGCGGCTGAGTGTTACCAATCCTTCTCGAAGGCCGAGGCTGTTTTTCACTCAGGGCTGAGGGGGAAGCTGTTGAAGGAGATTCCGATGTGGATCAAAGCCCTGATGGTGGACGAAGGGTTGATTGAATTCCATAAAACGAATATGGAAGCGTAAACCACCCGTATTGGGGGAAGGATTGAGGGGACCGATGCTGTGTAGACTGTAAGAGTGGGGAGCGGGGGATGGACGTTGAGGCCGCATGCAAGTTGCGGGAGTCACGTGCGCATCGGCGGGCACAGATCGCCGATAGGTGGCGAAGAAGGGTAATGAGAGATTTGAAGAGAAGGGAAATCGAGAGGAGAAATCAGAAGGAGGTGCCTCAGAAGACAAGAACCATGGGTTTGGATACCCGGACAGGAGACGGGACGGCAGCGGACGTACAGTGGGTGCATGGGAGCCCAGCGACACGAGAAAGAGAAGTGACGACTAGCGAAGATAATGGAAAGATGCAGCCCGAAGAAAGCTCCGATGACGAATGGCACGGCGTGATGCAGCAGATGTTCCAGGATCAGACGGCACCCACCCCTCCAGGCAGCCCTACGTCCCACTTTCCGCATGGCCAGGATCCCGACCTTCCCCTGGTACTTTATCACCCTTTAAGAAATATTTTTATTCAGTTACAAGCATTAAGTCAGTCATATAGTAGTTCAGCGGCGTCGGCAACGCCCAGTAGCAGCAGCGTTACTAGTAGTAGTATCTTCCCTAGAGGGACAATTACACAACCAGGACCTGGAGGTTTTATCCTGGTTAATTCTTCGCAAGTACACATGGCTGGATCTTTCACTCGGTACCCAGAGTTCTCTGGCCGGGGCAACGACGACGTAGAACAACACTGGTATCTGTGCGAAGCCATCTGGAGGGCTCGACAGACGCCGGATGCAGGGAAGTTAATAGAGTTTCAAACCACGCTCAGAGAGAGAGCTCTGCGTTGGTTCATCAAGTGGTCCGAGGCGCACCCTAACCCTGTAATCGCGGACGTGAAGCGGGATTTTGTCCGTGAATTCAAGCTTCCCCAGACAGACCAGCAGGGCCTGTCAGAGCTATGGGAAATTAAGCAGAAGGAAGGAGAAACTGCATGGGAGTTGATGCGGCGATTTAAAGACGCGATCGGAAAACTCAGTTACCCGATCGATCTAAACCACCAAAGGGACTGGTTCATCAAGGCTCTGCTCCCCTTGACACAAACCCCTCTCACACAACAGAAGATTGATAATCTGCAGGACGCTTTGGAGCAGGCCATGAAGATTGAAGCCATGGCGGGATACCCCCAGGAATACAGGGGGGGGCTGGCCCCGCAAGACCCTTCTCTGATAGGGTTGCAACACCAGATCGCCAGCTTGACTGAAAAGCTCAAGGAAATTCAGCCAGCGAGACCAGCGCGACCGAATGTTTGGTGTACTCATTGCCTGGTCGAGGGACACGTCGCAACCGAGTGTCCTCGGTTGCGCGGCGCAGGAGTTGGACCCTCAGTTGCAGCAATTCAGGGAGGTCCACCACCAGGGGGTGGCGCTGCGATGAGCCCGCAAGGAGTCTACCAGCCGCAACAGACCTTTGTGGCTTTCCAACCGCAACCGGGGCCCTCCACCACAGAGTACTGTGAGATTTGCCGGACGATGGGGCACCCTCCTCGGATGTGCCCGATATTGCAGAAGTACTCCACGGTCCCGAATAATGTATACTGCGAATTCTGTGTCTACGACCCACAACACTGAGCAGTGCAGGGCGCTTGACGCTCTTGTGGATCGATTGGATCGTCCCTCGTACAGGGTGAACGAGGCCCCAAGGGGAAGAGGTGGTGGCATGCGGGGAGGTAGAACAGGCGGACGCGGTCCGGTAAAATGCTACAACTGTGACCAGGAGGGTCATGTGGCTCGAGAATGTCCCCTTCCGCGACGACCCTGGTGTTCCCAGTACCGGGTCAACGCCCACGCTACAGAGGACTGTCCGGAACTCATCAAGAAGTGGGAAGAGCGGGCGAGGCAGAGGGGCACGAATCTGATAAACTCAGAACCGCGAGGGGCCGCAACCCCTGACATGCAGAATGTTGCGATAATAACAAGAGGCGGAAAGAAGACAGTCGAGGATGCCCACGAGAAGGAGCCAGCACGAGTGGTTCGGCCGGCATCCCCAAAGAAATTGATCAGGCCCGAAGTCCAGAAGAAGTATTTCCAGGAGGCGGTTGAGGCATTCGCCCAGTTGCGCAACGAGGGAAGGTGTTGGAGGAGCCCAGGCGGCCGGAATCCGGTGCGCAGAACGTCGCAGAAACTGTGGTCGAGGATTGGCTCCGGCTATTCCTCAGTATTGTTGATAACGCTGGGCTGCGGCAGCAGCTCAAGCATGCTTTAGACGGAGCGCTGCAGGGGCGCACAGAACCCAGAGATCCGGTGGACGCTAGGCCTCAATACGTGCAACGTGTCAAGCGGAACAAGCAACGAACAGGCAAAGAATTCTGGCTTAACACGCAGGTCGCAGGATTCCAAATCAGCGACACCATGTTGGACTTGGGGTCCGACGTCAATATATTGCCACGAAAGACATGGGAGGCTCTTGGAAAGCCACGGCTCGCCTATTCCCCAATCCAACTCAGGATGGCGAACCAGTACTGCATTTTGCCAATCGGCCGACTCGAAGGAGTCGAGGTCGACGTTGCGGGCGTGAAGACATACGCCGATTTTGAGGTTATCGATATCATGGGCGATAAGGATCCCTATCCTGCTTTACTCGGCATTGATTGGGCTTTTGAGAATTATGCCATCATCGACCTTAAGAAGGAGCTGATGATCTTTGAAGATGGGGAGGTACGGGTCACCTAGCCTCTCGACCCGTATCAAGGGCCGAAATATACGGAAACAGTGGACAGTCGGGAGGATGCTCAGATGATGGACCATCTCTATCAGATGACTGCAGGGAAGCGGGACGATTATATTAACCCGACCGCAACTGGCTCTATCAGTTGGCGGAGTGTGCAGAGCTCGGAGCTCGGATCCGAGCTCGCGTGGGAAGACTGGCAGCAAGGGGGGTATGAGACCACCACGCGGAGATGTGCCGCCATTGCTCAGGTCCGGTGGGTTGGGACTGAGATCCGCGGGTACCCCACATTGTCAAACATGCAAGCAGTGAATACTTTTATTGCCAAGGTGGAAGACCGGGTCCCAGAGGAAAGCCGGATACCACTTTTGGATGTGGCCTTGAAGTCGACATCGGGACGATGGTGGAACAATCACCGCAACACTCTGTTGCGATGGGAGCGTGTGGCGGATGCACTACGGGCACGCTTCAAAGAGGATGAAGGGCCCCGCATTACACTTAAACATCATGGAGCTTCCGACCCGCGACAACATTTGCGGGCGTGCGAGGAACAATGGCGTAGCGCCAGGTACCCTGAGGAGTTGTGGGTCCACAGGTTTGTCCACTCCCTGGGTACAATTCCCCAGGCCTGGTACCTGGAGGAAGAGCGGAAACGGGGAACCCGCTCCTGGCAAGCAGTCGCGGAAAAGTTCGTCCAGAGCTTCTCGTTCGAAGGGGAGACGGCGCAGGAATCTCAGGCCCTACAAGCCATCAAGGAGGTTCTGTTTTTCCGCCATCCTGAGCCTGTTGAGGGCCCGGTGGCGTCACGCTCCGGGGTCAAGCGCGAAATGGTTTGCCAACGGATTGACGGCGATCCGGAGGATGATAGTTTGGAGGACCTTAGGCATCTCTATTTTGACGAAAAGGAGGGCGAGCGGAGCGTCCGTGACGAGCCGACGACAGAAGGAGTCCATTTGCAGCCCCTAAAGACAAAGAAGCTGAACATTGGAACGGAGGAGAAACCTAAGCTGGCAACGGTAGGAGATTACTGGGATGAGGAGACGACAAGAGAAATTTTCAGCCTCCTCCGGGAGTATGAAGATTTATTTCCGTCATCAGTTGCGGACCTGAAGGGGATCAAGGGGGATCTAGGCGAGATGCGCATCACACTGAAACCAGGAGCCAGGCCGGTGAAGCACCGACCCTACCGGTTGAATCCACGTATCAAAGAGAAGGTCAAGATGGAGATCGACAAGATGCTGGCTGCGGGTCTCATCTTTCCAGTAGAAGAAGCCGAGTGGGTAAGTCCCATTGTCATCCAGAACAAGAAGGACAAAGCGGAAATCCGTGTCTGCGTAGACTATCGGAGTTTGAATAATGCTTGTATCCACGATCCGTTTCCCACTCCCTTCAGCGATGAAGTTCTAGATCATGTCGCGGGAAACGAAGCTTATTCCTTCACCGATGGGTTTTCGGGCTACCATCAGGTGCGCATCGCCGAGGAAGACAAAGCAAAGACGACATTCACAATTGAGTGGGGATCATTCGCATACCACGTTATGCCGTTTGGTCTGAAGAACGCACCGGCTGTGTTTTCCCGGATTGTCATTGCTGCTTTCCGGGAGTACATTCACAAGTTCCTGGAAGTCTATATGGATGATTGGACTGTTTACAGCCTGCTGAAGAAACACGCCTCCCTGTTGCGTGTTATGTTCGACCGGTGTCGCCAGCTCCAGATTTCCCTGAACTTGAAGAAATGCATTTTGCAGTACCATTCGGCACACTCTTGGGTCACGTGGTGTGCAAGCAAGGGGTCTGCGTTGATCTTGCCAAGGTCACGGTCATCGTTCACATGGAGGCCCCCGAGAATGTGAAGCAGTTGCGGGCACTGCTTGGGCACACAGGATACTATAGGCGGTTTATCCGCAACTACGCCAAAATCACTGCCCCTCTGGAGAAACTGTTGCGGAAGTCAGAAGCATTTGAGTGGACAGCGGAGTGCAGGGGGGCACTCGACACATTGAAGGAGAAGTTGGCGACGGCACCCATACTTGTTCACCCCGACTGGGATAAGCAGTTCCATGTGCATATTGATGCGTTCGGAATTGCACTTGGAGCTGTGTTGGCGCAACCCGGGGAAACGACAGTTGACCACCCTGTATACTTTGCCAGCCATCGGTTATCGAATACGGAGAAGAATTACACCACGACCGAGCGGGAGGCGTTGGCGATGGTGTACTCTCTCCAGAAGTTTCGCCACTATCTTCTGGGCGGCAAATTTACATTTTTCACGGACCATTCTGCATTGAAATATCTGGTAAACAAGCCTGTGTTGGAAGGAAGAATCTGTCGATGGCTTCTCCTTTTTCAGGAGTTCACGTTTGAGGTGATTGTCAAGCCTGGAAGGTTGAATGTTGGTCCCGATCACTTATCCAGGTTGGAGACGGGAGAGAATGAAGGTCCTTTGGACGATCAGCTTCCGGATGCTGACCTATTCCGAGTTGAAGCAGTACCAGACTACCTGGCTGAAATTGCCACGTATCTGACCACGGGACAGTGCCCTAAGGATTACACCCCGCTTCAGAAATGCCACTTGGTTGTCCGGGCGGCTGACTATCAATTGATCGCGGGGCAGCTGTACAAATTGGGGCTGGATGAGGTGTTGCGCAGGTGTGTTCTTGACCACGAGCGGGAAGCAGTGATGTGGGAATGTCACAGCGGTGTTGCGGGAGGACACGTGGGTGCGAAACCCACCGCAAGGAAGGTGCTTCAAGCTGGCCTGTGGTGGCCGACGGTACATGCAGACTGTAAAGCCTATGTGAAGCGTTGTGATGTTTTCCAGCGGACGGGGAGGCCTTCGCACAGGGACGAGCTTCCGCTACATCCGGTGCATGTGTTGCGGCCGTTCGAAAAATGGGTTGTTGATTTTGTAGGCCCCATCGCACCAATCGCTCGCCATTCCAAAGCCCGGTACATCATTACCACGACGGATTACCTCACACGGTGGGCTGAGGCAGCAGCGGTACGTGACTGCTCGGCAGAGACCGCTGCTCGGTTCATCTTTGAACACATCATCAGCCGCTTTAGCTGCCCACGGAGCTTAACCAGCGATCAGGGTACACATTTCATTAATGCCACGGTGAAGTCACTATTGGACACATTTATGATTCAGCATCACAAAAGCAGCCCATACCACCCGCAGGCCAATGGTACGGTGGAAGCCTTCAATAAGATTCTTGAAAAGGGCTTGACTAAAATTTGCAATGCTCAGCGGGACGATTGGGATGAGCGGATACCAGCGACATTATGGGCTTACCGGACCACGGTGAAACGTTTGACCAACCAGACACCATTCCAGCTGGTGTATGGCCGGGAAGCTGCGATTCCCACCGAGTTCACCGTACCCAGCCTTTTGATCGCAACGTCCCTTCACTTCTCAGAAGAGGCGTCACTTCGGGAACGCCTCTAGGACCTACAGGAGCTGGATGAGGCTCGATTCCTCGCAGAATTCCACCAGAGGGTTGAGAAGGCCCGGAAGAAAGCGTGGCACGATCGCCACATCAAAACTAAGGCTTTCCAAGTTGGCGGCAAAGTTCTTTTGTACGACAGCCGGTTCCAGAAATTTCCAGGCAAGCTCCAGATGCACTGGTTGGGACCGTATTTTGTAATCGAGATCCGCGACTCAGGCGCTGTTCGGCTGGCACAGCTGGACGGTACAGTTCTTCCTGGGTGGGTGAATGGCGCACGCCTGAAACCCTACCAGGAGTAGGTACCTTCTCACTTCTCATTAATAACTCTCGCAACCGAGAGAACCCGTAGAGTAGCGTAGTTGAATAACTCTCCCGCAACCGGGATGAGCATAGGTAGTCTTTTCCGTTCATTTGCAATCAGTCAAGTAAACAGTCAGTTGCGGTAATCATACCGCAACCGACTGTGGTCGGGGCTGGCCAGTCCAGCGTGTCGCAGCGCCAGTCTAGCATGTCACCGCGCCAGTCCAGCGTGTTGTTCACGTAGGATCCGTCCTCGTGCCAGTGTCAGTCCAGGTCATATTCGTCAGTCCTTTTGGAAGTCCGTAGGATCGCTCAGATTTGGTCATAAATTCCCTTAATGGACAGTAATCATACCGTAATCATTTTCCATCACCCGCAGTTCCCTCAGCCGTCGAGTCCGCCCATCTCCCCATGCCGCCGTCAGCAACTGTCAGATTACACGCAGGCCTGCGATTGATCGCACGATTATCGCAGGCAAGAAAGATAGCAAGAATTAATTGCCGTTATGGAGTCTCATCAACTCCGCGCGTGCCAGCAGATGGCCCAATTTTCATGAAGGCTAGCAGCAAGAGGATGACAAACCAGTTCAATTTGGAAGTTGCAGCGACTCCGGAGCATTCGCAGTATCAGAGCACACAGCACCCCAAAAGAAGTTACAGAAGAATCGTCCAAGTCTATCAGCGGCGCGCAAAGATGCCTAGAGCTCTCCTCTCAGTCTCTGAACCAGCGTTAGATAGCCGAATTCACCGAGTAGAGTCGTTGGTCGGCAAGTATGACAATGCACCATGTATGGACGCCAACTTATCCGACCCGGCTGAGTTTCCTCACCTCCATTGGCAGACGTTCATGGAGCACCATTATACGCCAGGTAGCAGCGCCAACAGTCGAATGCGGGAAGAATTCAGGGGCCTACAGCAGTCAACTTTGATGAATTTGAGGAGTCTTCCCATCTTCGGCACCACAGGACCAGCTCTGCAATGTACCCAGTTCCTCCACAGTCGGGTACAGAACGGGTCCCTGTGGCTTAATGAAGAAATTCCGATTCATGCTGCAGATATTAATCGGCTTACGGGGCTATCTCAAACTGGTGCAGATGTCTCCACTGTGGGCCAGACATCCTCCAAGCGCGCCCGAAAGTCGGCTGACGCGGACCTCTACACCAAGTATGGCACTCGCAGGGGTGGTAAAGGTGCCAAAATAGATTTGATAAACGTACCAGAAATCCGGTTCGCTTGCTACCTGATCGCTAGCAAGACCATGCGCCACTACACGAAGGGAGAGTGCACTCTGGACACAATTTCCATTGCAGAGCATTCCGTCCAGGGAGCCAGGTTGAATTGGAGCTCGTTTGTGTTGAAGGAACTCTTCGCGGCTTGCGAAGACAACTACAAGCGGACTACCAGTTTTATTTATGGGTACTTGATCTTAGCGTTCGCCATGTGGAAATGGCACCTTCCTCCTATCCAGACACCGGCGGAGATCACCGTGAGCCAGCCGCTCGCGATGAAATATTCCCCCTGGCAGGTGTCCACGGACCCCAGCAGCAAGCAGGTGAACGCAGAGGCGTTCCGAGCATGGTATGGGATGATGACCGATGTGGTCACTTACCAGCAACGGGTGCCCCGGCACCTGTTGGATGAATACAATGAACAGGTGTGGTTTGGAGTCAGCCACAGCCACACTTTCATCCGGCCAACTTGCATACCGCACCACACCTTTCATATGGCGCCCCTTCGCTTCCAGCTGAATGACAATGTTTTCCACAGGGAGGTCTCTGCGTGGCCGGGGGTTGTCCAGCACATCCGCGACGGGGTCATCCGCTACAATTTTGAGGGGATGAGGGCCGCACAGCAGCCTGCCGCGACCGGCGCAGGGGGATCTTCACAAGTTGCGGCGGAGACAACACCAGATGCAGCTGGGACCGCACCGGACCTGCCTGAATCGCTGGTCCCCATCGTCGAGCATTTCAACGACCAGGTACGGCGACTCAATGTGGCAACCCAGGTTGCTTCAAGTGGTGCCCCTATATTTCCTTCTTTTGCTGAATTTCATGTTAATCGGTCCCGTGGTCTCTCCAATACCGCCCCCCTCATTTCCCCCATTCCCACTAACCTGTTCACTTCTGCCACCCCCCTCATCACACCAATGGGTGAACTGGGCCCCGAACCCGATTCCTCCGACCCACCTCCATCCAAAAGGGCCCGCACCACGATCACAGATCCAGTGGTCGATCTTACGGAGGATGATCCACCAGCCACTCCGCCCACAGCAACTTTGATTTCGGAGGAACCGCTGATTGATCCAGCAAACTTCCTCAACCTTCGTCTCCCTCCCACCTCCTTCACTCCATCCACCGCCCCCTCCACCAGCCGACCACATGCCACCTCCCCCAATCCGTCCAATTCCTCAGCCACTATGTCAGATTCTTTGATCCGGGAACTTTTCGGCGGTGACCACGGGGCGGAGGTCACCTCCAGCACTGCAGCCGTGGTACCACTGGTTGACCTCGTGGCCACATCCCGGGATCCTCTTGCCACTATATCTGTCCAGCCAGCCACAGTTGGGGTTGATTCGGCCGCCCCTTCCACAGATCAGACCACGCAGCAGGACCGGCCGGAGCCTGATATGGCCACTTCGGTGCAGCAGCAGACGCCGGTCCATCCTCCAGAGACTTCAGGCCGAGCAGCGGCCATGAGCCAATCTTCGCAGGAACATACGCCAGAGCAAGGTGCACCCAGCACAACAAATGCAGAACAATTGAGTCCAGCACAGCTGTACCTGCTCATTCAGCGGGCGGCCCTCAAGGCCAAGCAGATTCACATAGAGCTACAGCGGCGGTGCACCGAGCAGCGGAATTAGATCACGGCGCTTACTGAACAGCGCAATCAGTTGCTGCAGGAGAAGACCAACCTCCAGGAGCAGGTCAACATTGCTATCCAGGCGATCTCTAGCGTATGGCCCGCTGCACGGGCTCACCATGCTCCACTTCCCACCCGAATCGAGGAGGACACTATCGCGCTACAGGCTCATCACCTCAGGGAAGTCTTCACTATTGTTTGCAGGGAAAACCAGGAGCTACAAGCGGCGTTAGCCGCACGGCCTACCCTTCCAGATCCACCTAGTGATCATTCAGGACAGGTAACTGCCAAACAGACGCAGGCAGTTAGTCTCCAAGCAACTCTCCATTCCACTGCATCCGCGGCCTCTGCCCTTCTGCGAAGTCTGCAGGAATGCTCCCTCGCGCTAACGGTCAAAACGCAGCCTATCGCTGCCCAGCTGCAACAGATTGCCCGGGACATTCAGGCAACTACGGACCCCGCAAGGTTAGACCAGCTCTACGCCCAGTCGGACGAGCTAGAACTCCACATGCAACAGACCGAGGCCGAATCAGCAGCGGCCAAACACGTCATCCGGGAGATTCGTCCGCTCCTTCGCACCCATGCTGACGCTATGCACCAGCTGGATGCTAAGGCCGAAGCTCAGCTCGCCACGCTGTTCGGGGCTGCCCCGACGCCCATAGACGAAGCCGCCGCCAACCGAATCTCTCAAGAGGCCGACCTGCTTATGCAGGAATGGCAGCAAGCAGTGGCGGCCTTCACAGAGCTTAGAGACGCAGCGCTCCGCCGGGTCCCGGAGTTGGGGCCCTTGTTTGAACCAGCAAGTGGCGGAACACAGCAGGAAAGGGCGGCGGAAGAAGGAACAGCAGAGCAGGGCACGGAAGCCAGCGGGGGAATGGAAATAGAAACTGTTATTTGTGATTGACTCGCGGACGAGTCAAAGAATTGTGGTCGGGGCCTGTTGGGGCCCTTGTTTTTGTTTAAGTTTTGAACTCTTGGCCAAGACATTTTGAACTTTGACTCTTTTTGAGTTGCGGAATAAATACACATGGCAACCGCGACCGCGCCGCAACGACCAGGAGTTGCGGAGCTACCAAGGTGGCGCGGAAGCTCTCGATAGCTGGAGATCGAGCAGAGATAAGTGCAGATGAAAGAAACACAGCAGAAAACAGAAAGTAGAACACGTAGACATCAGAAGAGAAGCTGGGAAAAGCCAGAGTGAAGACACAGAGAAGCTGTTAGTCGCGAGGAGCGGGTGAATAAATGACGATCACCCAGCTGAAAAGAGGGGAGGTTGAAGGTTGAATGGATACAAGAGAAGTCATGAGGATCGAGACCTGAGGAAGGACGCGCAGGGCAGCTGCGGAAGAATCATGCTTGTTCTTCCTATGGTTTCTTACTTTCTATGTTCTTCCTTTCTGTTCTAAAGTCCATCTGTATCAGACTTGTGAGTTATCAGAGAGAAAGCTATGTAATCATGTGGTTGGCCAGAAGAATAATATAAGGGAAGATTGTTGTCTCAATAAGTTGTTCATGTGCTGTAATGTGTTTACACTGATTTAAAATTTTAAGTTGCGACTGTCTGAATACTTAGTAAGTGATCTTGCATGTGTAATTTGGTATATGTAATGGATGCACTTTCTTTCTTTGGTTATGGGTTTATTCCTTACCAGTGATCTCATCCCCTTATGCATGTGGTCGCGGCACGCCTCGGGTGAGACGCACTGCTCTCCAAGAGCAGGGTGAAAATGCTGGCGTGTTCCTAGACTACACCGGACCCCCTTGTTGGCCCCAACCCTTGAACCTGGGTCTTGCCCGCGAGACCTGACTTTTCGCCAACACCATACCTCGAGGTGTAAGGTGGGGTGATGTGTAGACATAATCCCAAGATAAGAAATTTGGGCAAGGTCCATTGAGATGGTGTGTCTCATGGATCGAACCTGGCTACGAGGAGCCCACAGTAC